>CAEFZP010003382.1:0-32997 GCA_903064625.1 Mallotus villosus
TGGATTGTGGGAGATTGATTTCTCTTTCCTCTCTGGCGGTGTTCATGCCATCTCCTAAAGGGAGCTGGAGGACAAAATGGTTCCAAGAGAGAAAGAGAGAGAGAATCAAGGTTGTGGTAGAAGTATCTATGGAAACGGCAACATGTAGGGTGTGGGCAGGTAGACTGCTAATCTACCAGTGAGGCTACTGCACCACACACCACCTGTCCAAGAGTACTGGTAATATTGGGTAAGCTTAGTCCAGAGATGATCAACAATACTGATATGCCACATTTTGGTATGTGTGGATATACATACATACATACATACGCTGCCAGATTAGGTACAAAAAAAGAAAACAGTGATAGTTTACTAAATTAAATTTGGTCACTGAGAAATAAAAGCTTTGCCATTATTACCAAAATGACGCTACGCTAGAGATATTAGATGCATGACTACATCTCCACCATCCAAACTTACATGAAGACATTCGAATATTCGGAACTCGGGAGTGCATCAGCAGGACATAAAAGCACAGTGATTAAACATTCTTTAATGTTTGTGAACACTCGCTCTCGTCCCAACGTTCATTCTGGTGGTTTCGATCTCCCATGAAAATGCTTCCAAAGGAAGCATGAACTCTGGTTTCCACTACTACACCCAAGCTACTCCACCACCAGAGCGGAACAGGGATACATTACATATTTTGAGGTTTTTGTTTTGTTTGAGCAGGAAGTGGGAGGGCGGCCGGCCGATAACATCAGATGGGAAAGGTTTCCTCTCTCCTCCAAAACAACCAGCAAGACAGTCCCCTTCACGTCCCCCTATCTACCTCACTGTACGGCCATGAGAGCTCAATGAAAACATGGAGCTGACGGTGAATTCTCTTCACTCGCGGTATCTGCTGACCAGTGGTCTGTTCCAAAGAAAACACGCTGACTAATTCCATTGTTCGGTGTTTACCCACTGGCAAGGCCGACTAGAGTGAGACCAGATATCTTTGTTGCACTCGTGGGTATTCCCTGATATTGTTCTCCAGGTGAGGGCTGACGGTTTCGTATTCACTTCAGCCTGAGGCAGTTGGTACTACATCTCACTGTGGATGAGTAGCTGTGAGTCATTCATTCATAGACTGGAGTGGATTAAAAATAAACTTGTGTTTACTCAGTCGTGAGTAGAATGCCTTTTCGGAATGATGGGCTAATTTTAAGCCCTAAATTGGCCGTCAGCACAAGGATTCACACATCATCTGTAGCAAGGGTTCATACCTGACTGATTAGACATCTTATTGATCGGAAATGTTACCAATGTATATTATCTCTAATATACAACATTATAAAAGTGCCTAGTTATCAAAAAGAGCATGCCTAACCGTCACTACTAACCAACAATCCTGTACCATTCTCTCTGCAACCATGTCAAAGATATCAAGTGGCATGTTGCAGAGTAAACATCTAATCTTCCCTAACTAGCCCTCCCACTGTCGGGGGTGAGGTCCTTATGAAACGTTGAGCTGTCAACCTGTTGACAGCTCCTCCAGACCTCCATGCACAGCCTCTCCAGCTTCTTCAGCTTCATGATGGAGGGAGCGCTGGTCCTGGAGACCTGGAGGGGCTAACGCTCCACGACGCTCCACTAACGCTCCGCTAACTCCCGACGGCCTGGCTTCCCTTCCGACGCTCCGTCCGACCGAAACGATCCCCCCCCTCGTCCTACGGCTGGCCTCCGCTCGTCCTCTTCTCTCCCTTTCTTTCCCTTCACTAGTCCTTTCTAGTTCACGAGTCTCACACAGACGGTGTCTCAGGGTGGGAAAACCCTCTCGTGTTGGCCAGCCCAGCACCAAGCCTCCCTTCCCCCTTGGCCCTCTCTCATGGGCCCTGTGATAGGAATCACGTTTTCCTTTCAGGAGATCTGCTGCTTCACCGCCGAGGCCCCGGAGGAAAGCCGGGGTTTGTCAGATGCCGGTGAAAACAGACGGACACACAGAGACACTTGGAGGGCAGCACTCGAGTGTTTAGTCACCAGGCCCTGGGCCAGCTAAACCCTTCTAGAGCCAGTGTCAAATCAGCCCACTGTTGTACTGTATATATCTCTATGCAGAGATGTAGTCAGAGAATAGCCGTTCCATTTTTAGTTTCGGTTTGAACAAGACGCGGAGACAATGACGGAAAAGACCCGAGTTCAACTTCTAAGCAGGGACTGAACACACCCTTTTTGACTATTAATAACCTATAGGAAATGCATATTGGCTCTTGGACATGCTTTAGGAATCCCTGTGAACAATACTGTTATGGGAGCACAGAGTCGAGACCAAACTGATGGTGTGGAAGGACACGTGTCGACACGAGGGATGAAATGGGGGGGTTACCTGTCCTCCCAACTGTTTCATCAGGGGCTGGAGTTCACTGAAGAGGTCGTACCCCTGGTGGAAGAACGTCAGGTGGGCGTACATGAAGGACAGCATCTGGAGAGACAGGTAGACACACACACACACATCAGGAAGGTGCCGTGGAGGACAGGACTTTACAAAGACGTTTAAAAAATAGGGTCGTTTATCCAGTTTTGAACCATATTTTGAGATGAGGCGTTTACCGATTTTAGGATTTCGGATCTTCTCTTGGATTGGAGGACATTGATCTGGAGTGGGATGAAAAGGAATCACTAGTTAGTTCGAAATCATTCTGTGTGGGAAGGAGGAAGTAAAGAATTAAAATTATAGGTGTTACATAAATTGGACTAAACCACAGGAGGAAAATATGACTGATGCCAATTCCACGTTCCAACACCAGGGGGAACCTCTACTCTATTCTACACACTGGGCTCCAGGATGAAGAAAAAAAACAATTGTGTTCCTTTATCTACAGAAGCCAGCTGCACTCAGGACTGCAGTTTCTCCCACAGTCCAAAAGAGAGAGAGAGAGAGAGACACAGAGAGAGAGAGAGAGAGAGAGAGAGGGGGAGTGTGTTCACAGGAAGCCTGATGGATGTGTTGTCCTCTGCAGCTCATTACCATCCCACACCTCCTCTGTTAATGGAGGTCATACCGGCTTCATCTCCGTTATGAGTGGTGAGTTATAGCAGGTTATAAAACCTGACAGCGGGGGTCTTCACGGTTAACAAGGCTAAATAAGATGTTAGTAAGCACCTCACGGTACATGAAAAAGGTCAGGGTTATACCCTGGTTCACTTAAGTTACTCCGCCCCACATGTCATTATGGAACTGTCACCGTGTTGACTACACCCATGTGGTCATTGTCAAATCAGAGAGTGACGGTTTGAGCACAGCGGCGAAGCAATTCGTCCGAGGACATTCGAGAGGGCGGGATTTTGGGGTTGTGGCGACAGCGGGCTAGCTTGGACTGCGGCTACTCTCATCCAAGGGCAGCCCTCTGTTTTCACAGGGAAGAAGAACCCCATGAAATCAATGCTGAGCCAACTCAGCACTATGCAGTCTCACATGGGCTCCCTGTGGAACTATCGACTGAGAGTAGCCAACTGTGTAGCTGCAGCAACACTCACCAATGCATTGAACCGCATCTCAACTTGGCTAATTCAATCATGCCTTCAACTAAATACATCCAAAACAGTCTGCATGTTTTTTTCCAAAAAGCGATGTAGCATTCCAGATCCAGCCATAATGCTGTCAGGAGTAAAACTAGAAGTTGTCTCTGAGTTCAAATACCTAGGCCTCCTAATCGACTCTCAACTGTCCTTCAAATCTCATGTAAAAAAAGTTAGTCACAGGGTTAAGTTTAACTTATCAAATTTTCGCTTCATCAGAAATTCAATGACAACTGATGCAGCCAAGATATATATGCATGCTATGATAATGTCTCATTTCACATACTGTTTGACCAGCTTTGCACAAGCCAATAAGACAGCACTCAAACCACTTGAAACACTGTATAAGCAAACCCGGAAAGTCTTGGACCGGAAGTCAAACACCTACCATCATTGTCTTATTTTAAGAAAGTATAAACTTCTGAGCTGGGACAACCTAATAAAGTATGCAAATCTTTGCCTTATTTTTAAAATATTGCACAACAAAGCCCCCCCCACCTCTTCAACAGTGTATCACTCAGAGGTCAAATTCAAACCGGACAACCAGAGGCTCGTCCCGGGGAGACTGTGTAGTACCGTTTAGAAAAAGTGCCTTTAGCCACTCAGCATTCTCAGTTATAGCATCACAGGAATGGAACTCACTACCAGCTCATATTAGAGAAATTAGTTCTTACCGTCCCTTTTCAGGACAGCTGAAAATATGGCTCATTAGTAATCAATTGTGTACACACTAGGACTGCATTTGCTTCTCCTGCCGACTTCTTAGTAACTGTTTTGTTCTGCTTGCTTGTCTCTTGTGTGCTCCTGTCCTGTGTTGTTCATGTGAGTGTCTAATTGTATATGCTTGTGCTGCATGTTTGTGCTGCTTGTTTGTGCTTTATGCTGCTGTATATGTGTTTTTATTGTAGGTGTGTCTGTCCTGCTCTATCTACTGTTTTGTGCACTTCCTATAATGTTTAATGTACGCTCTGCTTTATTGTCTGCTTATTTTATTGTTTGTTTGTTTGCCATTATCTGTCAATTCGTTCTTACTATGTGTTACTGTATTTTCTGAGTTGACTATGTTGTTTTTTCATTGCTTATACATGCATTTTATTTCTGTAATTTTAGGTTTGCCTTTTACATATCTGGCAGGGGACAGCAGATGAAAACTAGCCTCTTAGGCTAACTCTGGCTCACTTACATTTTGAATGTTGATTAGTGTGCAATGTCCCTGAAATAAACCAATAAAATAAAAAAAAATAAAAAAATAAAAAAAACTCATTGTGCTAGATGGAGCAGAGAATCGAAGGGTCCACAGACTCCACCTCTCACCATGGGGTAATGCGGATGCAAGGTTTCTCCCCCTTTGAGACGCTTACAATACCGTACCGCGGCCAAGAAAGAGCCAGCGTATCTGCTCCTTTCAGATCCTGAACCCTCTCGCCGGGCTCCGACGGCCAGGCCGACTCATACACACGGGGCTGAAGAGGATGGGTTTATAATGGTTCACCCTTATCCACCCGCACGGGTCCGTTCATGGAGACGGGAGACAGGAAATGTTCCCAGCCCGTGCTCGACTGTGCTCCCCCTTGTGAAAGGTCAGCGGAGCCATCAGGAGGATGTGACACACACTTACTGCCTGGGAGGATGAGTCGGAGCCTTTTAATGAATGGCAGGGTGGATGCTTTAATAAGGCCCATCAATTCCAAAGAGGGAAGAAAGAAACCATGCAGGAAGAAAGACGCGGGAAAACGTGAAGAAACAGCTTTTTCCCTCCATTTGTCAGGGGAGCCATCTTTCTTTTCGCGGTGGTGCGTGTGTGTGTGTGCGTACCTGGAGGACGTAGTCGAGGACGATGTGTCGGAAGCACTTGCGGGTGGCGGTGAGGATGTTGGTGGCCTCCTCCACCTCATGCTGCTTGTTGCGCGGCGCCTGGGCGTTCTTGATCAGGGCCGCCTCCTTCTCCTCGCTCACCTTGTCGAACTGCTTCTTGGCCTCCTTGAACTTCCGCAGGTCCCTGAGCGCGGGGGGGAGACGGTCGAGGACGTCAGAACGCACGCCTCACTGAGCCTCGGATAGATTGGAATGGATGTGGCTGCTATATAAAGGGCTCGCATACAGCCCTGAGCAAATGCTAGGAAATAACTGATTGTGAAATAACTGGCAGAGAGAGTGAAATGGACCATCAGTTATGTCTATTTGAAACCCTGTTCAGTATTATAGGAGTGGCTTGAAGCAAGACGTTCCACTAATCATTTTGTTGTCAAACACTATCTGCTTGATGAACATATCTTATTGTATGAGGTAACAGAACACTCAAATATCACCTTCATCCCCAAAACATATATTAGTCAATGGACAGTTTAATAATGGAGACCAAAGGGAAAAATACTTAAGACAGACACAAACACCCATATAGCCAATCCTCAGTCTGAATTTGAATACACTCCAAGCTGACGACGAGAGGCCTAGGAGCCATCCTAGTGACTGAAAAGCCACTGTGCCGGGTTCAGAAGCTACATCTGTTCCTTAGCGACGTGCTACTGAAGCCTGGGTGAGATGGAGTCCCCTCGGAGGAGACAGGGGAGGAGTGAGTAACTGCTGGGGAGCGTGTGGATCCTGACAGCCTCTAACAAAGCAGAGCGCTGATGTAGGCGTTTATCCAGCGAGCGCTGCGGGCCAAAGGCAGCAGCCCGTGCTTAATAACACAGAGGATATAAAAGAGTCCCCACCTCACTTACATTGAGTGGGAACAACTGTTCCAGTAAATCAAGCTGAGCTTGGGAAGTGCTTGAATGTCGTACTTGAGTAAGAGGATATTCAGGAGCGCTGCCTACGGTCTGGTCTGTCTACTGTGGTCTTCAGTCTTATCACGTTTCCTTTTATTTTATTTTTTCCCCTGCATCTCCTACATATAGTGTGTGCGTGTGCGTGTGTGTGTGTGTGTGTGTGTGTGTGGTGGGGGGGGCAGACTGGCTCGTTGTGAGCCGATGTGCAGTTATCATGCTAGTGTGTTCTACTTCAGCGAGCGCATCGTAAGTTTCATACCCTATTTTCATCCCCGCCCACCCTTAAAGTCCAAGATGGTTCATATTGAGGAACCAAAACTACATATTCACGCCTCGCACTTGTTTGGCCATTTAAGGACATACTTACTCTTTAACAAACGTTAGAAGTTGGGTCTTGATCGATCTCTGGGCCTGGTCGAATAAAATCTGGAGAAATTCAAGGAGAATTAGCATGCTTGCCTTGAAGCTGTTTGTGTTGAGACAACCGCACAAAAGATCATCTTCTGTAACTGATTGTTATCTGCCAATATTAGCAAAGTGAAATGGTTCTTTATAAACGGGTCTGCGAGTTCTGCACGTCAGCAGATGGACATGCCCTTTTTTGCAGGTACCATGCACAAAACAAACATAAAAAGGGCTGACTTTGTACTTTTGGAGAAATTCTCCTCATAAAATGCTATTTACTACGCCCCAATGGAACACACAACCTACAGGGGACGATTCCAAAATGACGTCACGTGCGTTCCCATACTTAGTCAGCGCCTATAAACCTGCATCGGTCCTTAAAAACAGCCTGTTGGTCAAATTGCTCACCCAGAAACGAGTCTAAATGAGGGTTCGAGCCAGACGTCCGGACAATACGGGCAGTGTGATGGGAAGGGCCTGTGTTGTTGGGGTGAACAGTTTGGGCTCTGTGCTTTAAGGATCATGTGCTCCGAGTGGCTAACTTAAACCCTTCAGTCAGCTGATGCCACACCGCAGAGCTGAGTCACAGCCTCGGGCCTGGCCGCGGCTCCTGGGGGTTTAGGAGCGAGGGCGTAGGAGATGAATCTGGCAAGGGAAGGTGGTAGGGGATGGGGGACTCCCAGGGGGTAGAAGAAACAGGTGGTAGCAGACTAAGGACAGTAAGGGGGGGGGCGAGAGGACTACGTTGGAATTGACTGGAATCAAATGTGTTGTTGTTGACTGTTGGTGTCGTTGGGGTAGCGTTAGTCACCCACTCCTGCTAACGCAGGTCCTCAAGTGAGTTATATGGGTCCCTTCCCTTGGAGCCTGACAAACATGTGAGGCAAATTCTTGCCAAAACGTGACGCTCTCCAGCCATCTTTGTGTTTACATGTCCACACGCAGCTCTCACGGACGACAGGAAGAAACAGACCATCCGGTTTCACATCAATAAAACGTCCTACCGTGTGGTAGTTGATCATCTCCTGCAGACTTTCTGCAAACTTGGTGAGGCTGGACTGTGGAGACAAAAGAACGGAACAATGAAATGACAACATCGAAACAGATCCACACAAGAACATTGTGAAGTTGGCCAAAAAAAACTATTTTAAGTTCACGATGAACAAAGCAAGTGGACCCGAGACACTAACAAACTTCAAGTGGAACACTGAATTCCTTCTCTTGCAAAGCAGCTGACAGTCCCCAGGTATGAGGGGCACTCTTGAGAATGCTACGCTGCCTTGGCCCTGCTGTCCAACAATGGTGCTTTGAGAGAGCATTCCTTGACCCAGGCATTCTTCTCTAAATATGCACTGTGGCCGAACAGCAGGCCCAAGGGAGAGGCAGACGGACAAATATACAAAAGAGGGAGAGGAAACACAGGCCTCCCCGTGCAAAACGGGTGAGAAAAAATTCTAAACACTGGCTCTGCAGGCTAGCAGCTATATTTTGGCTTTCTTGGTGGCTTCGGGGCTCGAGAGCGAGGCGCGGTTCTGGGTTACCTCGACGACCTCGTCTTTGGAGGACTGCTGGGCCAGCTCGCGGATGCCGCTGACAAACTGCTTGTTGGCCGTGTTGTAGGCCTTGCCGGCGTCGATCATCCCGATGCACAGCTTCACCAGCTAGAGACGGAAGGATCCGGAAGGCGGAGGGAGAGAGGGATTAGCAACAGAGAAAGAGAGACAGATCGCTGTTGCCTTTAGGGCCATATTTCATGCTCAGGCAATGGAAATGGGCAAGTACAACAAAAAACTAAATGAGTTTACTGCCGATTAACAATGCAAACATTTTTCATGTGACTCATTGGGGGCAAACGTAGCCTAATTCCGGGTTACATAATCCATCAAACAAAACCTGGCTCTCCTCCATGCACTCCTACACAGGACTGAGGCCCACGGCGGCTCTGCGGCCGAGACCGTCTCATCCCAGCCGAGAGAGATCCTAAAACATCTCGGGTTCTGAATGAGCTGCACTCTAGATTTGGTCCTTTTGGTTGACTCAAGTGAGGGTGACACTCGAACCTGGGTCAGGAGGAAGGGACGGGGGAGGGGCAACATGTTTTCAAGGCCTAAACTCAAAGCATGGGGCAAAACATATAGTTAATAACGCGGTGTACTTGGTATCGGCCCTGATTTAATTAGACAGATTGTCCTTGAAGGCTCGATGTTTGTCTTGCCTGCTTATTCAAATCGGTCCAGTATCTGTCATGGCCAATCAAAAACAGCTCGACTGCATTATGTTGCACTGTTCTGCTCTCCACTCTGTTTACATACCATCTCGGGGGAAGACGGGCTTCAAGAGAGGTTTTAATAAAGTCCCCAATAAAGCAAGTGTTGTTCTAAGATTAAACGTGACTGCGTGTGGGTGGCGGTCCACAGTCAATGCAGGCCTAGTGCTGTGTCTCATGTGCAACTAAGACCGTTTCTAAGAAAAGCTTGAACCTTACCCCCTTGCCTGCCTGCTCCCTGCCCTGACACTCTCAGCCCCACTACCCCCCCTCCCCCCACCCTGGATCGGATCCTTCCGCTACACAGCCACCAGGGGAAGTTACCCCCCCCTCCCCTTCTACGAGAGCGAGGGTGGGTCTGTGAAGTCCAAACAATGAGTCACAGATTTGGAGGAGAAGAGGGGACCTGGGATCGGTGGAGCCGGGATCTCAGGGTGTTAGGGTGCTGGACTGCGGATGGCACGTCATAGAATTTGACACCCAGCTGCTCCTGAGTTAAAAAGGTCCCGTAAACTAGTAAACTAGCCCCACGACCTCCCAAGGGGGGCGACCAGACCACTCACCTTGTCGAGTTTGGACTCCAGCTCGCAGACGTCCCCCTCCACCTCCTCTATGGTGGCCCTGCGGAAGACACAAACAGTTCAGTCACGGGAGGGGAAAGAGAGCGACGGAGGGGTGAGAGAAAGGGGAGAGGGAAGGGACGGAAATGGAAGACGGGTCTGTTTGCAGCGTTTGTTGTGCTGGGACCAGCGCAGGCGTTTCTAAAAATAGAAGAGATGAGCGTTTCCTGTGGCGTTTGCCATGTGTGTGGGGTTACATCGGACAGGACAGAAGAACGTGGGAGATTGGAGGGATTAGCTCGCCGGGCCTGTTCATGCACACGAAACAAGCACGAGGAGGGCCAGATTGAGAAATGCCACAATGGGCAACGCCAAAGGCCTATATCTGGCATTTCTCTCTCTCGACCCAAAAACTTGACGCAGCACAGCTTGGCCTTCCCGGGGAACAATACCCTCCCAGCCGCTCGGAAGGTCACGGGAGGAAGCGGAAGATGACGTTGTTGCAGGGCGGCGCGCGAGCAGCGATGCAGGTCGAGAATTTGTCTACAATCTGCGGGGACTGAATTCGTATATGGGTGTAAGGGAGGAGAGAATTCTCTCTTTTTTATTTGGCGACGACACTTTTAGTGCCAAAAAAAAACCCTCTCCCCGGCTAAAAATGACCTCCAGCTTGCTTTTTTCCACAGGTACACTCCTGCACTTTTGAGGTTCATGTCGTTTAATTTGTAACTTGTTTAACTACATGGTCTTATGGTTCTCCCCATTGGCACTTATTTGCTTTTCACAATGTATGCTTCGTGTTTTGGCTACTCGCAATGTTTTGGGGCTATCTCGTTGTTACGATCAGTGACCTATGCTCTTTTGTAAAGCTCTCTCTTGGAAAAAGTCACTTTGGATAAAAGCGTCTGCTAAATGAATAAATGTAAATGTAAAAAAGAAAGGGGCGTGTCTTCTTCCGTCATGATGGTTGCAGTGAACAAACGACCAGGAGCCAGGACTTTGACTGGAACACATCAGTCACGCCTCGTGATCGACCACTGACGCAGACGGACTCCTTGTGTAACCCTTATTCAGAGGAACCGGAGGGAGAAGTGAAACCATGACTAAATCCACGGGAGCACGCTTTGACCGAGCTTGACCATATCCCACGTGCACAGAGTAGCTACTTCCAGTTGACTGAATGATTAACCTGTGTACACAGTATAGTATGCATCCAGGCCACTCCTCTTGAAGGGCAACACCTGCAGGGAGTTATCAGTGTACACAGAGGCTATCAATTTTGAGCTCAGACTCATGTGGACAGGGCTCCATTACGTCCTGCTGATTCTCCAGCCATTGTTTCTGGAGGGCAATTGAGCCTGGACTCTCTGTGTCATGGTGATAACAGCATGTGACAGAGCTTGGTAAGCAGTATCCGAGTCCAAATGAAGGAAACCTAGGATTAAGATGTCCCTAGGACGTCACGTGACCATACGAAAGCCTCTATGATGAATCTTGACATTTAATGGCGAGAGCCTTGCATCGCTGCAGCGCTAGACGCAGCCAAAAGTGTGCGAGTAGAAAATAAAAACAACAAAATAAAAGTGGGTGAGTGTTGGCACAAGCAGCCGTGGCAGAGCTCTTCCACGGAGCGTCCGAGCGCTTCCTCCTCCTCCTCCTCATCAGGATAATGAGGCTCCAGCAGGGATCAGCGGCTTGTGGGCTCGTGGGGGTGACAGCAGTGTAGTGACACCATTTGAGGGAACGGCTTATCCTGGGGTGGTGGGGGGAGGGGGTGGTAAGTGTGCACTGTGAAGCCATTGGGTACATGAGAACAGTTTGTGTGCGTGTGTGTGTGTTTAAATGAGATTGGGGAAGATTTATATGTGTGTGTGTGTGTGTGTGTGGGAGAAGGAGGGGTTGATAAGGCATTGGTGATTAAAGAGACTCCATCCATACAAGAAGGAGACCCCCGCCCAATCCCCCTCGACCCCACCAGCTGTTTCCGTGTCCCACGTTGACGTGCCACATCTGCTTTGTGACAGAATAACTCAACAAGACGCGCTGGCACGCTGCTGTCAACAGGTCAGCCTGGGACTGAAAGAGAGGCTTCTCCAGCTTCTCCTGCATGGAAACGGAGACTCACGCCTCTTCTGCTTTCAACTCCTCTTGCTCCGAATACACAATGCCGCACACCCAGTCTGTCACTCACAACCCAAGCTAACTGCTAAATGTGACTCAACGGAGGAGAGCAAAGCTAGCGCCAAAAGCCAACGAGAGGTTGGAAAGGCTGGCTGCCATCTACCCTAATAGTGGCCGAGTTTGACCCAGCGCGAGAACTCGCGCATCTTCTCCCTTTGGCAGCTAGGAAACTGGTTTTCCGTTTCTCTGGAGTTGGCTGAGCACAGGGAGGCCCTGATTGAGCTGTCAATCAAGGGGCCACAAGAATTTGTTGACTCTTTGCCATTTCATAACTCCAGGCAATGGCACAGCAACATCAATTTGTGATTGGAGGGTTAACAAGGGATAATTGTGATGTACAATGGAGTAATATATAGTGCTGAAGTGTTCTCTCAAGCCAAGGCTACAAGACACCCTGGTAGGCTGTGCCACAAAATCCCATTGTATAGGCCAAAATGATCCTGTGTCCATGAATCCTCAGAGGAGCTGGTCCCAATCCCACAGCGTCTAGTCATGAGAACGTTCATGTTTTCTGGTAACCCAACACGCTGGAGGGAGGAGTTGGGAAAAGTGCTGATGGAGGGGGAAAGCAAGAAAAGGGCTCGAGTCTGGGGAAAGCTGGGCGGCAGCTTCACAGCTTTGACCTTGGGAGTGTGTCCAGTGTGTGTGTCTGGATAACGAGCAGAAAGAGAAACGTAGAGAGAGAGAGAGAGAGAGAGAGAGAGAGAGAGAGAGAGATGCAGAGAGAGAGACAGAGAGAGAAACACAGAGAGAGAGAAACAGAGAGAGAGAGACAGAGAGAGAGAGAAACAGAGAGAGACAGAGAGAAACAAGAGAGAGAGAAACAGAGAGAGAGAGAGACAGAGAGATAAAGAGCGAGTGTGTCACACTAATGAGGATAACTTCAGACAGGCAGTAGTGGCGCCAGTCCAGGACACACATAAAGGACGCTGCATTCTGCTATCAGCATGTTGACTCAACCACTCCTGTCCTTCATACTAGGAACAAAACGACTGAAATCAAATCAAGCAGTTGAGTTGCTGCCTCCGCCTCCCCCTTAACCACTTTACATCCACATGAGAACCAGTATAAAAGTAAGACACTGATCTGAAGGAGTTGACCTGTTATCACCTGTGAAGACAATTGCTGCCTTGTGTCTGTGCTGTAATAAGTATACTGCACAAACACTAGGGTATGTCTCCAAGCAAACGTCATCCTAAATGAGGCCTCCTTCAATATCTCAGTAGCTTAGTAGTAGTAACTGTACAGACAACCTACCGAAAGGTTGTCTGTCCAGTTTTAAAACAAGGACCATATCCAAGGTATGCTAGGTAGGGAAAAGCCCTCATTCTAAAACAAAACTATTCATTTGAATAATAAAACTGGATTGTGTCTGTTCCATCTCAGCACCCACTCAGTTGTGGAGCTGATGGTCATCACTACGCACAAACAAAAGGCACAACATACGGAACTCCTACTGTTAACGCCTATGTAGCAGAAGTGACGTGCATTGTTGCGCAACAGCAAAGGGTTGCAGCTGTTTTCACAACACCAGCTGCCCTGCGAAGAGGGGTGTGAAGGGGCCGGAGAGTCTGTCCAAAGGAGCAACAGCAACTTGTGCAATACAACGACAGTGCTGCCCCGATCTATAGGCACCGGCCCAAGACGTCTCCAGTGTTGGCCCCTCAGAAGCAGCAGTGATGGCAGAGAGGAGGGCCTAGAGATCGCCATGTGGAGAAGGCGTGCGAGGGGGGGACTCAGTGCAATGACCAGCGCACGTCCCTTCAGTTCCACTCCAAGGAGTTTGTCAAGTCAGGATACAATCCTGTTTTGGACGTTTAGTGAATACCACTAGAGACCTCCGAATACTCCATTGATGGGCAATAAAAGCCCAAACAGACCGATCCAGACACGGGACAAGGCCCAGGGCTGCCTTGCCAGGCTTCCCACTGTGCAGTGAACAAAGCCCTCTAAAAGACACAATAGGTACATTACCATATTGCCTTGCCGACAACATCAATTTAAAAAGTTCAACCGTCTGTTGAATAACAACACTATTTGCTACAAAAAGGGACAAAGAGATGGAATGTGCTTGCATTCTGATATCATGAACATCAGTGAAACTATTAACTACTGTATATATTACACAGACTTTAACTAAACAAAAAACTATAACGCACAATAACATGTTTTTGTGTACAGCATTTGTGCCACTGCAATGTAGCCATGTAATCATCACATTCCATCGTAACGCAATGCCATCAAGAAATACCATCTCCTGTCCACCACCAAAACGATACAATAACTCAAGGCAATAACTGATGGTTTCAAAAGACAGAAATGCAGGTGTGCTATCTGTTCAAAAGACACCCTGGTCAAAACACTGGTATCTGTCCTCCGCCATCTTCACATAAAGGAGGCCTTGCCACCGACAGCCCAGACGTCTCGATCTGAGGAGGACCGAATCAGCTTCAGGATCTCCCGTTACACAACACGCACTGGGGGGGGCCGGGGACATGGGACTGACAGGCGAGACCGGAACGTTCAGCGAACGGCGCTCTGAGGGAGGGAAGGAGCCGCGGGGCTAAGCGCTTCGCTAACTAGCTAAGCTTTTCCTTTAACCTAGAGGGAGCGCTAGCGAGAAACATTTGGAAGTGAACAGGTTAGGCACATTTCGCCTTGTACGTTGTTGCGGGGGTCAAAAGACAGGGTGTCAGGGACAAATTGATGAGGGGAAAAAACTTGGATACTGTGTTTACAGATGTTTGGGTGTGAGGGAGGAACTAAAAAGAGGTGCATTTTATGTGGTATAAAAGAATCTAGGTTATAGGCCCGTTAAGGAACATGTCTTTTTTTTTGCGAAGGGGAAACCACATGAATACAGAAGGACAACCCTGAATTGGAATAGAAACTTCCGGAGAAAACTGGTTGGAGACTATTAGAGAACTCCCTGGTTTAGCTCACTTCCACTTTAGAGAATCAGTTGACTGACTAAGACAAGGGAGAAGGAACACTTGAGGAGATTTACTGGAGACTAACTAGGCATCTGTTGAAGGCAACCACATACTGTTCTCCATGTGTATAGGCTATTCCACTAGGCCCACCCGTTACATGCTAAATGCACTTGCACGGTATCCACTTTCATAGAGTTTAGTGAACTTAATTCATCAACCCTTTCTAAGCTGTGGAATAAAATCTTTTGATTTAAAAGACAATGAGTTTCTAAAATGTATACGGTTTTTGAGGAGACGTGCTTTGAAAAACAAGAAATTAAAGTGAAGTGAATTTCACTGGATACATTATACGTATAATTTTTTTGCAGCCTAGCCCTAGACAATACCAATGAAAACCTTTTTACAGTGTAGCCGATGACCTATCCTTTCACAATACAAAACAGGAAGTTGCATGCGGTTGTTGTGCTTGTCAGGAAGAAGTGTTTGTGTGATTCTTATTGCTCAAGAAATTATGTCAAACGTCCAAAACTGGCTTCAGCAGATGGCCAGAAGAGATGGTGGCCGATGCTCTATTGCTCAAACTAGAGCAGAGTGAATTCCCCTTCAATGACTCAATGAGCTTTCTCGTAGTCTCTGGACACCAAGTGATACGCTGCTGGCCGTCAGCCAAGAGGGGGTTGTGTGTTAACGTGTGGGAGGGGGGGTAGTTGAACAGGTTAGTCACACACACACACTTTAATAACACAATGGTCTCCTCTGTGAGGCCCAGAATTGAGGGCCTCTAAACTTTGAGCAAGGGCCTACTTCAAAACACCCTCCAAAATCAAAAGATTCGTGTTGTGCTATTCTTTCTGGCATCTATGATATCTGTCAGGATAGAGCCGGGGGGAGAGGGAAGTGTTTATGCTAAAAGGTTGGGCCCACTGTGAATACTGCTGTACTGTACCTCGACTGGGCGTCGCTAGATTGGAAAACACAGGAGTGGGCAGGGCCTCAGTGCTGCTCTGGAGTATCCTGTCATTGTTAGAGAGCAGGAATATGATGACGGAATGGGGGGCATGGTGGTGGTGGGGATGGGTAGTTCCCGCTGGGGTAAAACCCGACATTAGACGCTCTAATAACATCAACAAGATTACCTCATCGTTATCAATCCTAAAACCTGTCGAATTAGAAGGGTCTTGGGGGGAGGGGTACAAGGATGGCCGAGTAGGTTTTTACCATTGCTGTGACTCATACGGCCACCAGGAAGCCAGCTTTGAAAAGAAACAAAAAAAAGAAAACCGGCTCCCATGTCCTGCGACCACACCCAGCTCTCTGATGATCCTCATGCCACCTTTTCTGTCCCGACCACGGGCTTAACCACGACGTCTGCACTCCACAGCCTGGACCCCATCCAGAGGCCCACCCAAACAGCCTCATCGGAACACAGCGTATGATCCTCATTAAAACACGACTGATAGAAACACAGCACACCCCCTAAGCTCAGTAGAGTTCACATTCTCCTCATCAGTCTCCTAATTAAATAGGCCTACTTCTCATTACCAGTGCTCGCAAGTCCCATTCAAGCACATCAGCCGTGTAATTGTTAGTGTTTTTACACCTCCTGGGACAGACAGTAAAGGCTGTATGAGTAACACCAACAAGCTGACCCATTTGACTTCCATTTCTAAAAGGAAACCGGCCCGTCTCAAGAATTCTTGAACTCGAGGTTAACGTTTCCAGCAATGTCCTCTGCATTAGCAAGACTAGCTGTGATCTGCCAACGGTGGGCTTGTCGAAAATGGCTACAGCAACTAACAACATCAAGGCTTTTCAACCTCTCTGACATCATAGAAATGGCACTCAGCCAAGGCCCGTTTGAGAAAAGAATGAGCGGACATGAGCAAGTCTATACGGCGATGAGAAGGACACGAGAAAGGAACATTTATAATTGCGAGCAGGATTATTAAAAGGGATTATTAGATGGAACTCATTAGTTGAACAACTGTATGTGCGCAGGTCAAACTCTCCGAGATGGACGGATCTTTTGAGACGCGGGGTCAAGGTTCACGTCGCGACGAGTACTAGCCTACGGGCTTTGAGCTCCACTGGTACGGGGAAATAGGAAACGAAAGAGAGAAAGCTCTGAGGAAGACAAGAGAGTTCAAGTACCAATGTATCCTGCTTCTGTTCAATCTGTAATGCAGACAAGTACTAAACCCAGCTGTTCTGGGAAAAAGAAGAATCGTGTGATCCAATAAAAGGGATTTTGAAAAATGCATACTTGATGATGATGCTAGTGAATGTGAGTGACAAATAGGCTCAGCAGTCATAAAGCCTAATGTCAGTTACAGAACTGTGCAGTATGCCAGTTCAACTCCTAAGTCCAAGTCTGAGACCATGGGTTTTGGGCAATGGATAGTTAGTATAATTCTAGGGTAGAGGGAGAGAGAGAGAGTGGGGTGTGAGCCTCAAAGTTGACACTTTCTACTCTACGAAGCAGCCCTTTTCTACTTTTAGGGGGCTCCACATTTACTGGCACGGAGTTGAAAGAAAACAGAAAAATGGAAACAGATGTCAAGACAAGTCATTCCACCCTGGTCTGCATCCATGTTTTGGTCCATGAAGTCCGTCTCCTTTTCCTCCTTTCTGCCAGTTCAAACAAAGAGGGCAAAGAATGAGAGTGAAGTGATGGTGGTCGAGAGGAAAAGTCGGTTGTTCGAGGAATCTTTGCTCAATTTCAGCCCATAGTGAATTTAAACGAGTCGAGTTAGCTTAAGTGACTGGACTGATGTCAGACCCCTAATGTTTGGGGTCAGAGGAAACCTGACCAGCCATTTTACTACTGATGTCCGTGCATGACCCAGGCTCTCTGACAGTTCACGGAAAACATCACTTCCCATCAATCAAGAGTCAGGTGGCTGAGCGGTTAGGGAATCGGGCTAGTAATCAGAAGGTTGCCAGTTCGATTCCCGGCCGTGCCAAATTGTGTTGTGTCCACTTCACCTTACTGTAAGTCGCTCTTAAAGCGTCTGCTAAATGACTTAATGTAAATGCAACAGGGTCATCATAGAATGCCTCCTTGTTAAAGGAATACTTTCCAAAACCAAATTTAGTTGGAACTAAGACAAACTGAGAAGACTTCCTGTTTGCAAGGAGGGTACTAGGCAGTTTGGTGCTCTAGTTTTCAACTCTTATGGACCACCATATCTTAAAAGTGTAGGCTGATAGCATATCAGCAACATGACCAACCAGGTATGTGCCCGTCATCATTTAATGTACACGCACAGCTGATGTTGAGGAAACGTCCTAGTAAAAAAAGCCTCTTTCCACATTTCCGGCAAACAACTTTCTAACATCTGCTTCTCATTTCACGAGAGGATGCTGCTGAGCACAGGAGAGAAAGGGGAGGTGGAAAATATTTGGCCAATTTGCCATCGTTGGAAAACTGAAAAAGCCAAGTTTACCTTTTGAGAGACAGGGCTGCATGGATTGAAAACCAGTAAATAAGACAGGTGAAAACGTGTTTTATAGCAGGTTGCTATAGACTTGATTCATTCAAAAAATATCTGGTTTATTATTAGAAAAAGGCTCTGAGTTGCCCAATGCCAACATTCTCTTAACACGTTAACTAGTAACCCAAATGGTCTACAATGACATGTTTACAAATAATTTGGAATGTTTACAGACAGCCCTGGCACATGTTTGGGGAAGTTAAGGAAATATCCACATATCAACCACAAATGAGACAATTCGGCAGACAGGAGTCAGGTACACACAACTTTATTTATCACTTACTCTATGGATAGCTAGCTAACTACAGTATTTGGTTTAGGTATGACTCAGATTTCTCGCCAACTTCTTGACAAAAATAGCAAACCCCTACTGTGTGCAGAAACAGAAAGCAGCAAGCGGGCTAGACAGCTTTTTCAAATTTACTGTAGAGTAGGCTATTTCTGCCAAACATTACTATGGGCTATTTGGGAACAAAGACGTGGAGTTGTCATTAATTTTACCTGAATCTTGGAGAGTCCTTTAAACATTCCTCGAATTCCACCGTTATCTTCATCTTGCTTTAGTGAATAAAAACGCGGATTAAAACACTTGGATTAGGAGGAGCAGCAGACCCTAGAATATATCCCAGGATAAGCAGCTAGCTGGCTAGCCGGATATCTAGCTAGTAGCAGGGTTTTTTTCCTTGACAATCCGAGTTGGACAATCCAGCCGACGTCAAGTGTCCGCCAGCTAGCCTGGCTAGCTAGCTATTAATATAAATATGCGACGATGTAATCATTAACACGTAGGACAGTCGTTCGTAAATCTTACGAAACATTCAAAGCTAAAATGCGACAGATATAAGTAGAATTGCAACAGCGAAACTGATTCACTTGCTAGGTCATCGCGTCAGTGCAGTGTAGGCGAAGCTTTTCTTTCACGTAACCACTACTACCAGCTGTAATCGACGAATAATCACGCGCTTCCTGAACCATTTTGAACACACGCATGAATGACACTTGGAACAGCCAATGAACTCGTTCTACTCGGTTCGACTCATTTTTACTATTTCAGCCTACACATCGATTAACTGCATTCAATTCATGATGAATGTAGGAGCTACAATATATTTGTTATTCCATGTTGCGGGAATTTGAAGGCCAATTTTAATCTGCGTCTACACAAGAACCCACGCACAGATAAATTCTTAATGCTCTTTCGGTCCTATCAAAATAAGCAGACGATATGTTGTATGTGCCTGCCCCCTAGCGGCAGAATGTAGAAAACTCAAGCCATTCAAAAAATATACACAGGAGTGAATCATGATGTCCAATAAGACAAACTCAAAAAGCTCCATATCGGCAACATTTAATAATGGGTGACAAAATAAACACACATCCTTATGATTAAGAACATGCACATCCAAGATACAAAAAACTCACAAATCGACAGATACCCATTGTTTTGAAGAGACGTGATCATGAGAGAGCATCTCACTTAACTAATTCCCCCCGAAATTAAAAAGAAACGAAAGGTACAAAACAGTAGATCACAAAATGTAAGCCGAGGGACATATGCCACCGAACAGCACGGGGGGAAATGAGTGTGTTCTTTTCATTTACACATGTTCATAAAATAGGCACATTTGCCAGCTTCTAACCTTCTAAAAGGTTACGGTTATGTAATTTAGTCCATTCACAAAACTGTTTGTCTTTAGTTCAGACAATACAACATTTAAGCAGCAGATTAAAGTGATCAATCTTTGTATGTGAATACACGTTCTTGTAATGGGTCTTCCCTCATCATTCAGACATCAGGTCAATTGAAAGACCAATCAAGCAAGAGCAGTACAGTATTTCAAAGTTGTATTTCCAGGGGATCGGATCCAAAGACTTGACCACAGGGATGTTTTTCCAAGGACAAGAGGCCAGTACATTGGAAACATACATGGGGGAATACATGTGCAATCTGAAAAACACCACCCCATTAACAGGATAAGGGATCGCTCCTTTCTGGGGCATGAATAAACGGAAAAATTCGATCTGATCTTATTACTAGAATTGGATAATTTAGTTGGGCAACGGCCAATCATGTAAGAAAATTAAAAAATCTCAAAACTACAAGATGGGACATATACAGCCCATATGGTATTGCATGTATACAAACGTAGGTGACTGCATAACATAACCATTTCATTATTAGCATTCAAATTAGCATTCAATAACTAAAGGCTGTGTACTGCTCAGAAAACCTAGTAGCATACAGGATGTAGCATGTTCTCACTATTACACAATACAACAACCCCCATTAACCTTCATTCTCCAGGAGAATATCAAGTAGGCGTCCAACCACTACTGCAATCATTCAGCCAATCACATCACACAAGCCCTTGGGATGGAGTCAGTAGCATCAGGGATATTTGTATGGGACATCTGTAATCTCATCAGTAGTATGCAACATCTGGGGTCATTTCTTGAAAAATTAGCCCTCTCCTTAACTAGAGCACATGTAGACGATATCATATTTACTGGACTGGCAAAGGCATAATGAAGTATACAGAGCAGGTGCCTGGTATGTCGAAATGTATTACAAACGTCTAGAAATGACTGACTGTTGTACAACTTGAATTCGGAATCTAATTACAGGTTTGGATTATAAATACTATTAAATTACTGTCTGTCAGTTATTGGAGTTCAGCTAATAGACCAGGCTATGTTGATAAAGGGGTAATAAAGGTTAATATGTGCACATACATGTTACAAAGGGGTGAATATGCATACATGTGGTCATGGAGTTTCTTCCTAATCGAGGTGATCCGGATGACCGAGGCGTATTAAAAGGGGATACCACAGGGGGGGATCGATTTGAAAACAAACACCAAGAATTAGCAGCTATCTTATTATGTTTTCCTACTTCATTCACATGAAAGTACTGATGGTTGGTGTGGGGAGAAAGACTGACAATGGCAAAGAAAAACTAAACAAAACAATCCTTCCAACCTTCGATCATCCACCCCAGTTCCACACCTCCAGAGGACCTTTTGAGGCCGCTTGACTTCGGGTACCTTGCAGCTGGACAGGCAGACGGGTGAGCTAGCATTGCGGGGAGAGGAGGGAAGCAGTCCTTGTTGAGAAGTCTCAGTTATTGGTCTCGTTCTTTGAGTTGTGGATTCCATTTGGAGGGGGGAGGAGGCAGGGGGGGAGGTAACTTGGCAACAGAACACACAACCGGTAGGCTCAATATGCTTCGCTTCAGCATTGCAGTGTTTCTGGGAGTGCACACGAACACACAATAACACAGCAGATTTTTATTTGTATTTTTTTTTCTTCTTTTCTTTTTTTAAAAGGGAAGGGTGTGAGGCGGTGTGTCTGCGTCATGCCCGGCCCTGAACACACAAGTCTCGTCTTATGAATATTACAGGAGCCACAGGGGCTGTCGGGGGGGTCCTCTTCTAGGAATCCAGCGAATCAGCTACAATCCCCCAAGAAAAGAAGGAGGGAGAGACATGCACACATGACTGATCACATGACGGATCACATGGTTCATACAGGATGAGTAGGACCGACCAGTTCAAAGTCTCTGACTTTAGACATTCATTTATGCTACAGCCACGTGCAGATCAACGTTGCCTAAAGACAGCTTTTTCCTTTGACAACAGACTGACAAACATTTGAAAGACAAGCTGTTGCGACTAGTAGCGTTGATTTTAGTATAATATACAATCCCGATAACCCTGACGCTGTGCACAGGTATGACCTTTGCCCTTTCAGAAAACACAAATAGAGCCAACCCTGGACCGTTCCAAGGTTAGAAAAATAAACCCTTCAAATGTTGGCCTTGGGCAGTCCCAAGATTGTGAGCCTATTTCATTGCAACCCACTATCGAACCCTCTTGGTTACAAATCTAGGATCAAGCCAACAGACATAAACCCAGCCCACTTTACAGCCCACATCAATTCCTAAAACGACTCCCCCCCCTCACGACAGGCCTATTCCTATGGGTTCACGTTGTCCTTACCGTCTTGCGGGGGGTCGACGGTGATGTCCTCTGTTTCGGTGTCGTCTCTCATCTCTTCGTCCTCGTCGTCCTCCTCCTCCTCCAGCTCGCTGGCGATGAGTTGCCGGGCCAGCTTGATGTTGAGCCCCTCGTTGTAGTGCATCTTCCTCATCATGTTGAACTGCTGCTTTTTCACTGAGGGGAGAGGGGGAGGGGGGGGGCAGAATGAGAAGATGGAGGGTCTGGGGGGAAACCATGATGGAGGGTCTGGGGGGAAACCATGACTCAAGAGGGATACTTTTACTGATTTACTCTGTGTGTGTGTGTGTGTGGGGAGAGACTGAAAGATAAATCAAAGAGCCTGTCTGGGGAAGCTGTGTTGTGTCGAGTTTGCAGCTCTGGAGCCAGAAGGGAGTGTGCCGAGTAAAGCCCAAACCCAATACAAGCGTAGTCTTATTTCAGTTCGACTAAGTTATTGCAGTTCAAACGTATGACCTTTCTCTTGGAAAAACTACAAACCGAGTACAAAATACAGGGAGACAATTCATTCGAGTTCAAATATAATTGAAGAATGTGTTGCTCAGACCTTGAGGGGAACCATTTCTATACCAATGAGCTGGAAGAGTATCTGACACAGATTTCAAATATGGAAACTAATGTCTGGAGGCTTTATTTATTTACAGAACAGTCTAGAACCGAATGAGGCAACTGAGGTTGGGCAGAATGAGTGTGGGGAGATGGTGTCGTGTTGCGACCGAGTTTCCCATGTCGAGGTTATTCAGAGCGCGGAGCAGAGAGAAGCTTTGAGCACTTTGAGATTTACTCAAATGTGAAGTGCATTACAAATAAAATCCGTTATTATTATTATTGGAAGTGGACTGTGCCATCGCAGGTTACAACTCAGTTTAGGAATCTTGTCTGAATCGGGCACTTGCGGTTCTCATGAGAGAAAAATATTTTTCCTAATCCTTTTTACAGACTACCAAATAATCTCATCAAATATGTGCTAAGTAACTGTTCTGTCTGCAAAGCTGAATGAGACCATCTATGATGGGAGTTTCACATTGAGTGATTAACTGCTCGGGTCACACACACACACAAAAAATCATGTCTCTAAAGCACCTTGGTCCCAGCTTAGTCTTTTAAATCAGTGTAGAAAGAAAGATATATACTGTACTGTTCTACCCTACACTAAGAGGGATTATCAATGTTTCTCTTTTCAGTCTTAATTTCCTTCTTTTCAAGTTTCAAAAGATCTGCAGATTGAAACATCTTTGTTGGGCGGTGGAAATGACGGGGCAGGTTTTTTGACTCGGGCGTGTTGACCCATGCAGAGATCAAAATTCAGGAGGGGAGGTAAGTATGGTGGTGGGGCTGAAGACAGGACTTGGCCTTGGCTCAACTGGAGCAGTCCCACTGAGCCAGCCAGCCAACTGCTGGAGCCAGACCTCTGGACGTGCTGAGCTCAGAGAAAGTCTACTGGAGCACATTTGCTGGTTTCATGTAGGACAAAGGTCAGGGAAAGGTCAAATGCTCATTGAATGAATAGACTAGAGGGACAGGCCATGGTATGTGTGTGTGTGTGTGTGTGTGTGTGTGTGTGTGTGTGTCTACCTTGGTCCTCTGGGCTGACCTCGTCCTCCTCTTCCTCACTGCTGTCCTCCTCCTCTTCCTCCTCCCTCATGAAGCGTGGGTCTGTTCCTTCTGCCGCTGCCAACCTGCCACCACAGAAAGAGGGGGAGTTTGAGGAGAGGCAGACAGAGAGGCAGAGAGAGAGAGGTGAGGGTGAGAGAGAGAGGGGGAGAAGGGTAGAAAGAGCACGAGAGAGAGAGTGAGAGAGAGTGAGAGAGAAGGAGAGAGAGCGAGGGGGGAGCCTGAGTGTGGAGAGATAGCAGATGTGCCCAGTGCTGCGCGTGACTCGGCGCTAAAGAGCAGCCTTTTCACCGGTTCAGCCCGGGGCAGGTCAGACTCGCTATTCATGCTCAGTCAGCATGCGACCAACTCACTCATTTAACTTCCTATGAACCATCCTCCTCTGGTGCCCAGCCACTCAATCTCTTTCACACACACAACATATTACCATGCAGTTTAAGCCCACTAGGAAGCAATGGGAGTGAAACAAATTAAAAATAATTGAAGACATAGTTCACAGAGGCAGAAAAGAGTCGAGTTTAGTCTGCGCTATGATCCGTTTAGCATTTGGATGGGGGGTGTCTGCTGGTCCGTTTACTACATGGCTGCACCGGAATGCTCTAGAACACGCTAGAAGCCCTAGAGCTTGCAGGGGAGCCGAGGACAGGAAAACCAACGACGGCGCGATGAGAAACAAAAGGCTGGGAGAAGGAGGGAGGTTCAAAAGGACGAGGGGGGAGGGGAGGACGGGAAAGGAGGGAGATGGAAAGTTCCAGCTTTTGAGGGAGTGAGAGACAGGGGACAGAGAGAGACTGTGTTGAAAATGGAAGGGAGGGGGGAAGGGGAGGGGTTCTAAAAGTAGCAAGGAGATCAGAAGGAAAAGTCGGGGCCTGAGTGAAAGTTCAGGGAGGCAGAGATACTGGACGTCTGGGACGTGACCTCACTCACGTCTGGTTACGTCAACGGCAGATTGAGATCCAGGCCCGCAGCAGACCGATCCTCCCCACATGACACTAGACCCCTCTGATGGAAGCAGCCGGCCAGCCACTCTGCCCGCCCAGAGGATCAGACTTACGCAACGCTCTGTGAAAAGTCTTTCTAAAAAGCTGCGTTTCCCCGTAGCCATCATTTCCTAATAAAGTGGAGAGCTTTAAAAGCTCTGGCCTGTGGTAAGAGGAGGAGGAGTGGAGTTGGATGTTATCATACAAAGCTAGCGTGAACAGAGCCAGACAGCCATAAAGTAAACAGACGTCGGCATCTACCCCCTCCCCCCTCTCGCGCTTCTCCTCGAGATGGGGCCAGACAGATCGATAGAATAGCTTTCGTAGTTAGCCTTGCGTTTCAATGCACTACTTTGGCAGCAGCAGCCAGCAATGTATTTAGGGAGGTGGGATGATTAAGGTGCCGGGTTCGAGAGTACTGAATAAATCCAGTGAATCCCAGCACATTTACGTTGTCCTCCGACGTGCGGGTTTAGTTTGATGGGGATGCACAGGAACGCTAGGGCATTGATCGAAAAACGTTTTTCGCCGGGCATAAATTGCTGGACGCACATCCATCCAATGGCCATTACGTGATGTTTAGCCGATACGCTCTGCTGGACTAAGCCCAGGGAGAAGGGGATCAGGACCAGAGGTAACAGTGGGCAGCTGTGGGTGGGGATGAAACATGGTTGTGTGTGTGTGTGTGTGTGTGTGTGTGTGTGTGTGCCAAAGAGCAGAATTAAGTGACTGGAGATACTCTCGATGCACAATCCCTCCACACATGCACAGGGAAGCACACAAACGCACAACCGAATTTTCCTACACACTAGCACTACTGTTATGAGAATGTCGCCTCTCTCGTATCTTATGGCTGCCAAAAGAGTGGTCGTCTCCAGGCACGGAAGAGATTGACGTAAACAGTCCGGGTGGAGGTTATTTGGTCTGTGCAGAGTCTCACAGACATGAACCTGGGTCCTAGCGCGGCTATACGCACGGAGGGGGTGGTAACGTGACGGCCTTGTGCACGAGTGGGTTCTCTCCTTGAGGCTGGGAGCCGAGCATCTGCTCCACGCTGCCATCAGGCCGGCTGGGAGTCGGACGCCTGCGCCCTCACGCGCCTGCTATCCCCGCCAGACCGTCTCTGGGGTGATACCTTAGCCCTGCCTCTCTCTCTCTCTCCCCGTCTCAGAGAGACAGGTAAATAAACGCTGTGTCAGTTACAGGCCACACACGCGGCGGACCCTCGTGTTCACACAGGTGAACAAATAATGGAACCGTTTGGGTTTCAGGAGTGGTTTAACTCTGATGTTATTGCGAGGGAATAATCTAATGTTGGGGGGAAAATAATGTATAACCTAACAGGCCCATAGGGGGTGGAAAGGCAGTCCAGAACAGGCCTGGGTCTCCCCCTGAAGAATGAAACCCTATCAGAAAATCAACAGAGGATAGGCCAAGCAAATAACCCTGTCGTGACCTGCGAATGTTGATGTTAAATTCTCCCCTAAAAGCGGGTGTGAACTTTCTATACTGTGTCCACACAGCGTGACGGAGAGCAGCCCCTCTCCCGCGTCCATCAGCTGACACAGAGCAGAGGTATCCTGACCTGGCGTCTTCAGTCTCTAAGTATTGGCATTCCCGGACGCATTAACGTCGCCCACAAATGATCTGAGCCGCCTTTGATACTGTAGGAAGTCCATCCATGTGAAATATTGACCGCATAGAGTGCACGGGCCGAGATTGGACGGCGTTACGCGTGAGAGAGCGGCATCCGGAGATGAACGGACCTCCCCCCTCCTCTCTGGGTGTGGTGGTACTTACTTTGTCGCCAGGTCGTCCGAGGTGACCGCGTTGGCGTCCGAGTCGCTCAGTGCCCCCTCGTCATCCTCTTCCCCTGCCATCCTGAGAGAAATACAGAGACCGAGAGCGAGAGAGAGAGAGAGAGAGAGAGAGAGAGAGAGAGAGAGAGAGAGAGAGAGAGAGACCAAGAGAATGACACAGAAAGGAATAGAGGGGGGTGATAAGAGGGCAGGGGAGCGAAGGACGAAAAGTTAGATGGAGACAGAAAGAGAAGGTGAAAGAGGGAGGGGGTGGAGAGGGAGAGAGGAAGCAGTAGTTTGTCAGAAGGAGTGACCTTGTTGTGTCCAGGCATATTGAGTTACATTCCCACTGAGACGGCCCGGCCCGCCCAGAGTACTGCAGACAGGGAAGAAACTCGTCTACAGAGTCACTCTCAAACACATGCACACAATCCCCCCCCAAAACAAGTTACTTTGGCCTATTCTCTGGACCTCCTAACTTCTTTCCTCCCTCTCAAGTATCGCTTTCCCTTCTCAAACACCCCCCGAGTGAACGCCTCGTCGCTCCCGAGTTGAAGTCGACCAAAATCACAACCCAGTGGGCGCTGACCTCTAATGCGGCCGCGCCGATTGCAAACTCACCTGTTGTAGGGCGTGCTGGGCTCGTCGATCTTCATCATCCCGTAGTCCTTATCCGCCGGGTGGTACGTGGCCAAGATGTTCATCTCGTCCCATTTCTGCGACTTCTTCCTGGGGAAAACAAAAGGGTCCACGGGGACTTAGGTTCAGGGTGCCTGGCTTTGGGCTTAATCGGGGGGATTGGAATGTAGGGCTATGCCCCAGTTCTTACTCCTGTCCTGCCATATTGGGAGCGAGGCACTGCCTGCAATTAACCTGAGAGGATCTGGATCCTGGGCAATTCAATGATGTATCGTTGTAAGAGATGACACTGTGATCGCCTGATCGTCAGGAGCTGAAGGGGCGTGGCCAGCTGTAATAGTCAGGTGTGAAAATATATGTTTGGAGCATCCTGTCCGTGTTAGAAAGTGCATCTTATTTATTATTTCCCGCGTACATTTGCGTGCTCCTGCTACGGGGGGGAGATTTCCAGTCGATCGTTAGAAAACGTATAACTATATAGCTATTCGGAATTCCCAGCACCTTTCCGGTAGAAATGGTCTAACGTCGATGTTAGACCTTCCCTTCAAATCCTTCAGTGGCACCTCTGCTTAAAAAGCAAGGCCGCCGATTTTAATCGGTCTGGACTTGGAAGCCAGTACCAAATATAACCGTTAAACTGTCTCTCCTCGCCTTGGACTGCGTCCCTGTCATAAAGCAGCCCGCTGGCGTGTTAATGGAGGGGGGCCATGTTTCATGGGAGACACAGAGGAAGGGGGGTGGAGGGGGGCGAGTATAAATCCTCTCCCTGCCGCAGTGATCCTATAGAGCCTCGCATCGGAGCTCATCCGTACTTCCCACACAGTGAAAACACACACACGCACGCACACTAAGGGGTGTTCAATAAGTCAGGCCCACAGCAGGTTGGCTTCCGATGGCACTGGGCTGAATCAATAGGGGGGGGGATGTGCCCGGTCATGCTGACACTCGGGCAACACTGGGGGGGGACTTGCTCGGCCGGGGGCCTGCCAAGGCAGCGGACACTTACCTTAAACACACAGCAGGACATTCTCAACCGTCAAATATTAGCCTCAATCTCATTTCAGGTGCTCCTTTCAACCCCAAAAGTTGCCTAATCAAAAAGAAGTGTTATAGTAGGCTAATGTGCAGGGCAAGTTTCTCCACTCCCCCCTGGGATTCCCGATAATGATATCCCCAGGTCCCTTAGCCCGAACTTGTCTGTGTTGGGCGTCTGGGCTGAGAAGCCAATTGGGTATTTTTTTGAACGAGCGGTTTCGCTTGTGTGCTCGTGTTTTGTAAGCGTGTGTATTCATTTGTTTTGTCATTGCAAGTCAACGTTGGGCTCAAACCTCCAAAACAAGGACAAGCTTAGATAAAATAAATAAAGTCCAAAAATAAACGTGCAGGTGAGTTGTGTGTAGGGCGAGGTAGCTGTTACAAAACCCAGACCAGACACAGCCAGCCTGGCCTGGTTTACAGAGAAGCCACTCAAATCCACTTTAGATCTGATGCGCTCGGTCAGAACAAAAGCCGTGATGGGGCCGATGACGTCACGGCTTCTGCAGGTCGACAGCCAAGCTCTTCCAGAGGCTCTTGCTATCGGGCGAGCGAGGCGAGGAAGCAGCTGCTCACATCACACTATAAAACAGTCTCATTATACGGAGTGAACTGGGGTGAGGAGAGCTAACACTATCAGGTAGCATAGGAAAAAGCCAGGTGAAATAGCTTTAGAGCTGTCAGCGCGATCCAGCTGTGTGGTGTTTCAGTTCGAAACACATCAAGAACAACAGGGTTTCCCCCCCCCATTGCTTTGAAGAACAAGGGCAGGAAGCACTGATAAAAGTTGTAATGGCATTTTTTGACAGTTACCAAGAGTGTGTTTTTGAATAGACTGAGGTTGTGTTTAAACAAATGGTAAGCTAAGGTATTTATGACTGATCTAATCAACAGCCAGCAAAGGCACTAAACTGGGGGAGTGGAGTCAGGATTAGGCAAATTGACCCCTCTGCCATGAACCTTTGGTTCCAGGAGATTGGGCTGGTGTCCTGGTATCCTCAAACTACAGCAAAGGACATGGGACACTGGCTTGGGGGTTTTATTTTCCTAAACTGTCACTGACCAGTGCTGACCAATCATGGTGACCGCTGTATTGATTGATTAGTAACATCTGTTCTTATAAGGGAGATATTTTCTTGATGTCCTTCATCACTCTTGCGAACGATCTGTGTGGATAGCACCTCCTTCGTACATGACTGATCAGCAAAGTACTTGGTTTAATCTTATGTAATTGTATAATCGAAATAAATGGTATTGAAACCGCATCTCTTGACGATTCAGATCTACACAGTGCCACTTGAATTTCCACTATTACAAAGTCTGTCATGTTTTTTTTTCTCTCCATTTAACCACTTCTGCGATGTATCTACCCACACACGACCCCATCTGAACTGTGCAGAGGACAGGAGAACGGGCATTCTTTCCCACAGAATGTCGAGCTGTGGGGTCGCAGGGTCCGTCGGTCGACCTGTCCGTCAGCGAGACGCATGGGACATCCGAAACAGTGGGAGAGCTATTGGGTTTCATGAAAGCATGCGTGAGCCTCAGGTAAAACTCATTGACCATCATGAATAATGAACTAAGGCTTCAAGCCTCTGCATCAATGTTGACCCGGATAAGAAAGCTGAATGAAAGTATGACAAAACAGATGACCAAATGTCAATCTCGCCCACTAAAGATTTAGTTTTTTTGGATGGTAAATCGACTGTGATTACAGATATGTGACTGTATTAGTCATAAGGCTTAAAGGGCAGTGGGCCCATACACACTCTAGCTTAGGCTTGGCCTTTAAAGGATTTCTTGTGATTGTCTAGACTTGTTTGTTGGTCGGGTGCAGGGTGGACAAGTGATTTGTGGGAGCTCTCCGGATGTTAAGTGAGCTGGTTCAGAAGGATATCCTCCAGGTATTGTCAAATGAACTAGACATGAGGCCTTTCTCACTAGAAATGGTAGCACAATTTGGGAATTAAGCTTCCAAAGTTCAACGCATGTATTCTTTCGGGAAATAAATAGGCTACTGGCTACAGAAAAAGCCAGCAAACCAGTTCAAAAACACAGGGGATACTTTGACATCATAGATTCAATTAAGGTCCCACATTGGTCCTAGATTCTTCTCTCAACTCTCATATTGTATTCCATTATTAGAAACATCCAAAGCAATGTCGAAGCTTGTATCGGAACTTCTACCACTGAGCTAGTATAATACCCTTCCCCTGATGTAGCAGGCTAACATATGAGAAAACCGATGCTAACCATGAAGTTCAATGACAATGCGTTTCAGCAAGCAGGTGCACTAAAATGAAGTAGGCCTTTCCATCAATGTGAAACCCACACACAAACACTTTGCAATGATGTTAAGCACCAAAAACGTTTGTTCATTCCTTAAATAAATCCCCAAATAGAGTGACGCTTCATGGAAATACTCAATCTCTAGCTGACAGAAAAGGGAGATGACCGCAAATAAGCCATGCTTTAACATGAAAGGATTGTGCGTTCTGAGAAAGAGTTGGTGTTTGCTGGGGGCATGACCCAAATTGAGGGAGCGGGCTACAATTCCCTGTCAGTGTTGTGGTCTCATCATCCCAGCAGATTTGGTGCTTGGCTGCACAGACAATCCTCCGGGAAACCTTTCTTCCCCTCACGTTTCATACAGGGAGCTTATTTTAGTATCAACACAGGAGGCTTGACTCACTGCTGGGAATGGAACTCACTAATAACTGTCATCCTTGTATGGCCTCTTTTCATATAGGGTGGTGGAGCTTCAGACTGACGAGATGCGTCCTGCAGAAGGCTGCGATGCCCAGAGTTATGTAAAGGCAGCACTGGGCATCCAATCAAGGTAGAGCAGATAATCAATGCCCAGAACTGCACAGCAGTTTAGTTGTTAGTGCCAAGGAACGGTTTAATTTTACCAGACACGATGCTCCAGTAAGATCTCCTCAAATATACGACATCATTACAATGATGGATAGAATAGTGCATCAATAACATGAAATCGAAAATGCAAGAAAATATATTTGAAGGAGCAGTCTGTTTACAAGACAGCTTGACTAAAGAAACTAAAAACATACAGTTCAGTCCACAAACAAGTCAAAGTAGCAGGTACAAAAGAAAAACCAGTCTAGGAAGAAAAGATGATTCCCCAAATACACCCTAACTACCACAATAACTTGAAAGGTTCTCTATTCTCTCATCAAACTCATGGCCCAACAGCATTTAAAAGATGCTTCTAGGGTCTTAAGTCTAAGTCTAAGCCTAAGTCTTATAGTCACAGAGTGGCACATATCACCTAATTAGCTGTGGATGAATAGTCACAAAGGACATGGAGGCAGCACTGAAAAAGTGGAGCGCACCAGTGATTTAGCAGGAGGGGGAGGGGGCTTGCTTCATTCCTAAGATATCTCATCTTGCCATTGCCCCAGTGAAATGCCAAAGTGAATGAGATCAATGCTTCAAAACATTCTGGCCTTTGGGCCAAAAAGTAACTCCTCTTCCACAGTTCTGACGGGCCTACACACTCATGGATTAAATGTGAAGTGACGGGGAATTTTTTTACTGGAAATCACCCACAAAAAAGAGCCACAGCCCTCACTTCTAGTGTTTGAAGGCAAGCTATGTTGAGAACATGTATACAATGTGTAAACCATAGCAGCTTACCATGTGATTGATGCAATATTACTACATTTAAAGTAAATATGAACTTTCTTATACAGCAAAAGCAAAGATTCGTAGATGGTAGCAAATATTTAAATAAAAAATAAGTCAACTTTTGTACTTCTATTTTTGTATGTTGTCAATTAAAGTAATGATTACGTTGAAATGGTAATCCAGCTCTCCTGACAGAGTTGGCAAATAAACCAACCAGACACAGTATTAGTGAGTAACCAAAGTGATACCACGCACCCGCATAGCCGACTAGTTGCTGGCAACTGGTCTGAGAATGTCCGTAGTTTAGTGACGCTCTTTTAAAACCTATCTAGCGGTAGCTGTAAACTAGCATATAGCTACGGAATACATTCACCCCCAGTATAATTAGCATTTCAACACGGTGAGCCAAGTAGTTATGTTAAAATAACATTAAGCGGACCCATAAACTGAACAAGAGACAGCTATTTCTCTGTAACTAGCAAAATTGCGTTGAGTTTGACTGGACAGTGACGCGCGCTGAGCTAGCATCCTAGCTGGTCTTTTAGCTAACCCGTCGCGAACTCTGTAGGGCTCAATTGCCTTAATAGCTACTTACTGTGGGTCATCCTCCAGAAGTCCCAATTCCGCTTGTTCTACATTCTCAACCGGCACTTCTGGGGCAGATTTGACATTTGCCCCGCTGTTCTTGTTCTTCAGAATACCCTTTATTGGTCGGGGAGCTGCCATTCCACACGCCTGGTCTCACTTGCTTGTGTCCCTAGCAAGCAGGTGCGTTTTCCCCTCTAATGTGTGCCCTGTGGTTTAGCAATTCAAATAAACGATCTAAGTGGGAGTAACGATGCCCGCATTCAAAGCTCCCGGTTTCCCTTTAACTCAGGCACATACGGTCAGTTTAATAATCATGTTCTCAAGTAGCTAGCGTTAGTTAGCTATCACTCACTGGACACTTCCTCTGCACAGACTGCTACGAAACAAACTGGCGCTAAAAAAAATAATCTATCCGCCGACACCCCACACTTTTCATTATCGCGAGATTTGACACTGGTCTTGATGTCTGGCTTGCGTAGGCAACCATGTTTGTTGTGGCAAAATGTGCATGCAAAATTCGTGTTTGTC
>CAEFZP010003384.1:0-5000 GCA_903064625.1 Mallotus villosus
GAGAGAGAGGAGAGCGGGGAGTAAGAGGAAAGGAGACGCAGAGAGAGGCTACGGGGAGCAGCATGGAGGAGGAGGAGGAGGAGAAGAGGAGAGGCGTGGGAAGGAGCAGAAATTGAGTTGGATAATGGAGGACGTCCATTTGCTGAGCTGGGGAACAGAGACGGAGCGAAGCACCCAAACAGAACACTGTGATGACCCTCCGTACACACGAGCGTGTGTGGTGGGTGTGTGTGTGTCCGCTGGAAACTCTGAAAGATTGAGACAGTGTATATGTATTACAGTGTCGTTACGAGCGGAGATCTTGCTGGAAGGCATGGATGCTACGTGACAGCATACTTCATGCATACAGTTCTTCAGGCACAGTCGACTAGGGAAAACAGACCTTAGTGTGGAATAGCAACGAAAAAAATAGAAACTGGTACGTGAGTGTGTGTGTGTGTGAGATGAGTGTGTGTGTCATAAGTGTGTGTACGCGTGTACTGTGTTTGTGTGTATGTGTGTGTGAGATGAGTGTGTGTATGTGTGCGTGTGTGTTTGGCTCGGCGATTGACAAGTTAAAACGTCTAAAATGACAACAGGCCCTTAATTACCAACAAGGGGAATGTTGTGTAGAGGCTGTGTGTGTGTGTGTGTGTGTGTGTTGGGTTGTGTTGTGGAGGGCCTCACCAGCTTCCAAATGCCATCAGACTCACAGGGGACCAGCGGCGAGCTGGGGAACCCTGAACACTGGAAAAGTGTGGATGTCAACACTACTGCAAGGACAACAACATACATCATCTCTCGACAGGTAGGGTTTTACCACAACGAGCTGTCTGCCATCACAGAGGGAAAGGGCAGGAGGAGGAGGAGAGGGGAGGAGGAGAGGAGAGGAGGAGGAGGAGAGGAGGAGGAAAGAGGAGGACGAGGGAAGGGGGGAGAGTAAAATGTAGAGAAATATTGTTGTTCAGCTGTTTCTTGCTCCCTCCTCTCCTTCAACATGAATAACATCAAATCGAAAAAAGCTTGAGCCGAAAGTAAACTCCAAATACCCACTCTGATGTTCAGAGAGACTATCAAAGTGAAACAGTCCTGGCCCACAGCGAGACAGGAAGTTGAGACGGAAAACCAACTTCTGATCAGCTCAACAGCCCACACGCTGGGCCAATCAGAACACTCCCCTCACCTCACCTCCGCCACACTACAGGAGGGCCCACACACACACACACACACACACATCTACACACCCTTGCTGCCATGAAGTATCCAGACTCTATAATCACACACACTCCTGTCTTGGCCCGCCCCCAGCCATTAGGGACGCATTGTTTGGAGTACCGAGCATAGAAATAGAAGATGGAGGAGAGTGGAAAAGAGGAGAGGAGGCAAGGAGAGGATAAGAGGGAAGGAAAGTACGAAGACTAGCACTTCTATCTTATTTAAATACTCTTCAGATGTCAACAGACAGAGAATTCACGATAAGAGAGAAAGAAAGAGAGACCCTTGCCTGGGAAATGGATTTCATCTTGTAAGACGAGAGAAAGAGAGGGATTGAAGGGAGAGAAAATGAAAGGATAGACAGACTAGGGGCCAGAGGAGAAGAGGAGCGCTGATGAAACGCTGTTGAAAGCTTCTGAACCACAGACGCTCCATCCACCTCACACACACACACACACACACACACACACACACGCGCACTGCCGTCTTGCCTGCTGCGCCGTCATGTATCTCCCTCCTAATTTCATTGGAGAGCACTTTGTAGGGGAATGCTCATGTCACATGGCGATTTAGAGACACGCACACCTTTATAGTCCTTTATATGTCCAATCCCCGCTAGCCATTAGGAGAGGTGTCGTGGGGGTCTCCGGTTACATCTGCATGTGGCCCTATCATATGTCACGCTGTGGTTGGTCAATGGGCAGGGGTACGAGGGACAGCGGGGCACCGTGATTGGTTGATGGGAGTCGGGGTGAGAAGGGGTGTGGTGAGAAGGTCACAAACTGCTCGATGGAGGAGAGACCGAGAGGGATGAAGGAATAGATTGAGGGGTATGCAAACGCAGGTAGGAGGTGAGCAGGCTGGGAACAGAAGAAGAAGGGAGGGATGGGAGAGGGAGGGAGGGAGGTAGAGTGCAGTTAGAGGGGTAATTGAGCCTGCTGTGATAATGGCAGAATGACGACTGCTATGGCGACTCCACCAGGGGCAATTTAGATAGACAATAAAAACCTGAAACCATGATGGGCACACATGCTGATACATACACACACAACACACACACACACACACACACACACACAGGCTGAAACACTCACGCCTGTATGCTGACACACACACACACACAGATCTAGATGAGCACACGAAGAAAACTGAGAAACACACACACACCCACACACACACAGATTGACATAAGTGCAGACACACACACACACACAACACACACACACAGAAAAGAGTGTGCACCCACACCCACCTGTCATTTTTGCTCTCCAACAACCAAAGCCAAGCTGTGTGTAGGGAGGGGGGGCATGGGTGTGTGTGTGGTGTGTGTGTGTGTGTGAAGGGTTTGCTGGTCTCTGGGCTACACATTCATCAACAGGGTTGCATGAACACTCCATGTGCTGTGTGTTCCAGTCTGAATGTGGTGGGGACACCTGCTCTCCCTCAAACCTTCATTATTCATGTTCACACTCCTCCAGCCTGCCCTTTCCTCTCACCACCCCACCCAGCCTGTCAGCTGGTCACACCTTCAGCCAATCAACAGGAAGATGGATGTTGAAGTGATGACAGATCTGGCGCCAGACTGTTAGACCTGAATCTGGAGTCAGACCTTGCGCAACAGCCTGGAGTACCCTTCCAACATGGTTCAGTGTTGCTGTTGTTGTTTGTTAGGTGATCTCTGTCCTGGGAACAAAGCTCATATCCAGGACATAGACACCGTATGGTTCACACACGAGATATATCACGGGGCTTTATGAGAAACGTCCTCGTTAATGCTATGTTGATTGAAGAAGCCGTTCTCGGCCTCTCTCTCTCTGTCTCTCCTACTCCCCCCTCCCCCCTCCTCCCTCCTCCCTGCTGTCTTTCCTGGCTGTGTTCAACCAAGGACATCACCCTGATGGTGATGGTTTATTAGGAGGATGATCACTGGTTCTTCCTTTTTTAGGTCTTCAGTCAGTGAAACATGTGTTACCTGCTAAGATAAAGGCTGGGTTTCTGAATAGGTTTTCCTAACCAGCCTCTTTCAAACAGACATCAATATAAACCTCTGCCTTTCTATATATGGCTCATAGACTTAAGTTCTAATGAAGTTCAAAGAAAAAAAGAAGAAAAAAAGATCTCATTTCAGATTGAGAGAAAGGTGCTTATTATCACGTCGATGCAGAAGGGAGAGAACAGCTATCCTCTGAGACGGCGAGAGTTCAACTGAACACACACACACACACACACACACACACACAAACACTCATGAACAAACTCTCTCGCACACACATACATACGCAACAGCTTTTCCTGTCTATCCCCCCTCCTATCTCCCTCGCTCTCCTTCCCAACACTCTCTCTCATTAAGCCGATGGGAAACTCCAGCGGCCGATCAATGTTTTCATTTTTCAAGTGCTTGTATCCATTAGTCGGGCCTGGCTCCATCCATCAAGACAGTTGTGCTCGGCTTTGGGGGCCCGTCGCCTTAACAAGTAGGCAGCTCGATATGCAAGATGTGTGACACTCCATCTCAATAAGCACCATCAGGCCTCTTTTCTTTTGGTCCCTCTGTGCATTCTCTGGTTCACTGTCTAGTTTTGATCTCATTCATGCAGCCCCCTCCTCCCACCCCTCCCTCCTCTCTCTTCTCTTTCCCTCTCTAGCTCAGAGCTATACGTCTTTATGTGCGATGGAGATCAATATGTCTGATCCCACACCATAGATCGAGGGAGGAGAGGAAGTGCGATGATAAGAGCGAAGAGAGAGAGAGGAGAGAGAGAGAGAGAGAGAGGCGAAAGAGAGGGCGGGGGAAAGATGAGAAGAAGAGAGAGAGCGATAGGAGCGCGAGAGAGACGGAGCGAAGCGAGAGAGAGAGAGAGAGACTCTCCTCTCCCTCTCTTTCTTTTTCCCTTATCTGACACTATCTCCTCTTCTCTCTCTCTCTCTCTACCTCTCTTCTTTTCCCCTTATCTGACCCTATCTCTCTCTCTCTCTCTCTCTCTCTCTCTCTCTCTCTCGGTCTCTACCCTCCCTCCCTTTTGTCTGTCTGTCCTGCCACAGTATTTGAGCCAGCTGACATTTGTTTCGATCACTCCTTGTTGGCTTCTCTCCTCGTACCCATTTCAAAATGATTGGCCACCAAAATGAAATTATACCTGCAATTAGCTCACTCAAAACTGGAGAGAACCACTATTCTATCCTTGGCGGTTTGTGTACAAGAGTCAGAGAAAGAGAAAGAGAGGGGGAGCAAGAGAGAGGAGAGGAGAGAGAGAGAGAGAGGAGAGGAGAGGAGAGAGAGAGGGAGAGGGAGAGGGAGAGGGAGAGGGAGAGGGGAGAGGAGAGGGAGAGGGGAGGGAGAGGGAGAGGGAGAGGGAGAGGGAGAGGGAGAGGAGAGGGAGAGGGAGAGGGAGAGGGAGAGGGAGAGGGAGAGGGAGAGGGAGAGGGAGAGGGAGAGGGAGGGATATGAGCCAGAGAGACAGAAAGAAGAAAAAATAGGGCAATTTAAGATCAGTTTTAACTGAAAACTCATAAAGTAGGAACATGATAATACAATATTTAAGACTCCCTCCCAATACAGCTATTAGGCTGGCAATCATCACAGAATTTGAGTGATTGTCTTACACTTTTCTACTTTATTCTTTTGACACTCATTAATGGAGAAAAAGAAACAAAGCAGACCGGAACCCCAAAAAACTGCTCTGATGATGACAAGCTCTGAATGAATTAGGTTATATGACAGCTAACCAATTAAAGTTAGTTAAATCTAATCACACTCAAAATCCACTTCCTCTCAAACTACTCGATTCTATCCAATGATACGAGGG
>CAEFZP010003384.1:10000-32500 GCA_903064625.1 Mallotus villosus
TGTATGTGTGTGTGATGTGTGTGTGTGTGTGTGTGTGTGTGGTGTGTGTGTGTGTGTGTGTGTGTGTGTATGTGTGTGTGTGTGTGTGTGTGTGTGTGTATGTGTGTGTGTAAGTATGTGTGTGTGTGTATGTGTGTATGGGCGTGCATGGTCCTGGTTTCTGTGACTACTGGTGGTGATTCCCTTACGGCTGGCCAGGTCTAAAACACAATAGGATAACTCATACACTGGCACAAACAGAGTTCTCACTTAGTTGTCTGTTGTTGTAGTTCTGGGTTGGTGTGTATGAGTGTGTATGAGTGTGTGTATGAGTGTGTGTATGAGTGTGTGTATGAGTGTGTATGAGTGTGTATGAGTGTGTATGAGTGTGTGCGCGTGTTACAATTCTGCTGAGTGAACATATCTATGAAGAGTCCTCATAATTAAGTGTGAAACTGAAATCAAACTAATTGATGTAAAGCAGAGGGGACCTACAACCAGATGGTGGCTACAACTCTGGCTTGATGCTTTGCGTGTGTACGCATGTGTGTGTGTGTCGATGTGTGTGTGTGTGTGTGTGTGGGTGTGTGTGTGTGTGTTTGCGCATGGTTTTGTTAACATCATTAAGGTTACAAATGATACCTTCTCCTACATAGACCCACCCCAACCCACGCACATGTCAGTCTTACACAAACACACGTCACTCTCTCTTTCTCACACACACACACACACAGTGACACACACACAGACGCACACCGATCACTCAGACGTCTGTCACAGAGGTTTTAAAGGATCCGTGCTGCCTACATAAGGAAACAAATGACACTTCAGTCCAGTAAAGTGTTCCTATCAATCACACTGGAGGCTAATGGGAAATAATAAAATCGGAGTTTTTGGACACAGGGGGCTTGAGGGCTTCTGCATCAGAAATTGATTACGGACGCACTTCAGATGAGTTTGACCCCCCCCTCCCCCCTCACACACACACACACACACACCCCACCCACCCCCCAGACTTCCAGCATTAGTATCCTAGTAGAGGGAAACCATTTGTCTGAATTACACGGGTACAACATTGGTCTCATAAAGATAATGCTGCCCCCTCTGAAGACAAACTGGAAACACACGAGTCAAACTCAGCCATGCTCCCTCTCTCTCTCCCTGGACACACACTCAGCCATGCTCCCTCTCTCTCTCTGGACACACACTCAGCCATGCTCTCTCTCCCTGGACGCACAGTCAGCCATGCTCTCTCTCTCTCTCTGGACACACACTCAGCCATGCTCCCTCTCTCTCTCTCTGAACACACACTCAGCCATGCTCCCTCTCTCTCTCTCTGAACACACACTCAGCCATGCTCCCTCTCTCTCCCTGGACACACACTCAGCCATGCTCCCTCTCTCTCTCTCTGAACACACACTCAGCCATGCTCCCTCTCTCTCTGGACACACACTCAGCCATGCTCCCTCTCTCTCTTGGACACACACTCAGCCATGCTCCCTCTCTCTCTGGACACACACTCAGCCATGCTCCCTCTCTCTCTGGACACACACTCAGCCATGCTCCCTCGCCCTCCCTGGACACACACTCAGCCATGCTCCCTCTCTCTCCCTGGACACACACTCAGCCATGCTCCCTCTCTCTCCCTGGACACACACTCAGCCATGCTCCCTCTCTCTCCCTGGACACACACTCAGCCATGCTCCTCTCTCTCTCTCTGGACACACACTCAGCCATGCTCTCTCTCCCTGGACACACACTCAGCCATGCTCCCTCTCTCTCTCCCTGGACACACACTCAGCCATGCTCCCTCTCTCTCTCCTGGACACACACTCAGCCATGCTCCCTCTCTCTCCCTGGACACACACTCAGCCATGCTCCCTCTCTCTCCCTGGACACACACTCAGCCATGCTCCCTCTCTCTCTCTGGACACACACTCAGCCATGCTCCCTCTCTCTCCCTGGACACACACTCAGCCATGCTCCCTCTCTCTCTCTGGACACACACTCAGCCATGCTCCCTCTCTCTCTCTGGACACACACTCAGCCATCCTCCCTCTCTCTCTCTGGACACACACTCAGCCATGCTCCTCTCTTCTCCCTGGACACACAGTCAGCCATGCTCCCTCTCTCTCCCTGGACACACACTCAGCCATGCTCCCTCTCTCTCCCTGGACACACACTCAGCCATCCTCCCTCGCCCTCCCTGGACACACACTCAAAGGAAACTCACTTCATCTGTTATCCAGACCGTTATTTTTAATATAGTAGAATTCCAAATTGTTCCAACGTGTAAATCTTGCCCTGGAGTTATATAAAAGTTACATTTGAGGCTACAGGACCATTTTACACCTCTATTCATGTTCCTAACACATTGCTATAGAAACGCAGCGGTGGTCGAACAAGAAGCTCTGGTAAAAACAACACGCCAGTACACCCACTGGATGCTCCTCATCCCAGAGGGCCATGTTTGACGTCATATGTGCAGCAGATAGCTGTAGAGTAGACAGGGAGCAGCCAAACTGTGACGTTTACACTTCCCTCAGAGAGAGGACGGGAGCTATTCTACCCGGCGACAGCACAGGGGGGGCTACGCTTTACAGAACACTACGGACCAGCACTAACACAACCAAGGTTACCGCCAACTATACACAATACACCTTCTGTGTCACTCTCTATTTATAAATAGTAGACTGTAGTAGTCACGTGACAGCCAAATAGTCAGGGAGGAGTATTGAACGATTTGAATGGTTGAATGATTGAATGATTTATTCATTTGAAATGTTTTAGTGCGTGATGTGACAATAATGTTAAGGTCTTCTCTCTCATGAGGTAGATCAAAACCATTGAGCTCCAACTGGTCTCAGGTTAACATCCCCACACTAGATAGTCACATCGTAAAGGAACTAGCACGAAAAGTGAGCATACAGGACTGACTGTGTTTCAACCACAAAGTGTTTACCCATGGGGTGTGTATGTACATATTAGCTATGACATATTCATAGCCTACATACATTATTTTAGTTATAACTATAAATCGATAACTGTTTCTCTATAACTATCCATCTCTGCTGTCTGTCTATCCCATATCTTTCTCACTCACTTCCATCTCTCTCTGTCTCTTTCTCACACACCCTCTCTTGTATGCTCTCTCTCTCTCTCTGCTACCTCTCTCTCTCTATCCCCCTCTCTCTCTCTCTCTCTCTCTATCTCTCTCTCTCGTATCCCTCTCTCTCTCTCTCTCTCTTCCAGTCTATTGTGAATAGAGCATAGTCCCTTGTCCCGTTTCTCCTCACCCTGAACATGATTACATGCAGACAGTCCAGTCTCCTCTCCTGTCTATATTGAGGGTCTACCAAGGCTATCATCTACTCTACTGCTAACACATTGTATTTGATTGACTGATCGATCTATTGACTGCATCCAACACACAGTATACAATATATATATATATATATATATATATATATATACCCGCACAAATGTCGACTGTAAACTGCATACAAGGGCCAAGACATGCAGGCAAAAATTTAGTTCTACAACCATTCATTATTGAAATAATTATTATACAAAAAATATTGACTGAAGTTGAAATGCATGACAATTCCATACATATGTCTATATTTCCAAGCTCAAATACCGATAAACTGAATCGCATCAATCTAGGCCCCTTATCCTAAAATACCTTTAAATATATATTTTTTATATTCTACATAGGCTTCATCCGTTTCGTGGTATTCGTTATTTCACTAGACCTATATGTTTTTGTAACACAAATAAATGTTCCTTAAATAACCACGCTCATTCTGTGAACGTGTTCTGTGCTTGTAACCAACAGAAAGATCATCAAGCTCCAATAACACCAATATAACTAAGTACATGCATCGGCCTTCTAACGATAGAGCGTCATTTATATCATAACAATAAATAGGTTTGCAATGATGTGATTATTTCCGTTGCCTAGCACGCCGTGTTTAATCAACGGGTACCGGGTAGGCTACAGTAGATCCCGGGGCATGTCGGTCATGTAGGCTAGCCCTACTATATACACTGGAGCAAAGAGGATATCACACAACGTATCACGAAGACACACACTCAGCACGCGAGCGACCACGGCACAGGGTGACAATGAAATACTGGCTGCATTAAGGAACGGAACCCTAACCCCGTTCAACATATAGGCTCTGGTGAAGTCACGTCTTTGACACCGTTCCCGTTTGACAAAGCTTGTGGGAGAAAAAAACGGCTGGATGAAACGTGCGGAATCTCGTTTTATACGCAAACACGGAACCATGTAGGTAGTCCACAGTTGTTATTCCAAAAGTAGCCCATCAATTATTATTTTGCGTGTTTCGGGATTCAACAGTCAATCGCAATGACACAAAAAGCCACATAATGGGATGCACATAGGCTAAATGACAGTGGTTGTAGCCTATATCCTTTTTGCTCAAGTAGGCCTATTATTATCAGTGTGAAGTGAGGCTGTAGCACTCCTCAAAAAGTGAATGAGGAGATTTTTTTTAACCTTCAACTAAAATAGGCCAAGTCAACTGACACTCATGTCAAGGTTGAAACAAACAAAAAAAACACGTAAAAACAGTAAACGGCTTTAATTAAACTAAAATAGAGACAAGAAGGCGGGCTAAAATGCCATTATTGCCCTGTTGAAAACGTGTATTTTTGCTAATGCGGTGCAGGTGCTTAGAGGACATTATCTTAACCATTTCAGTGAACTTTCAACAGCAGTCAGCCTTGCAGATAAAACGCTACAAAATAACGACCCAAATACCCGTTACGTTTCACACTTTAAATAGTAAAATATAGACCTACTATACAATCGACTTCAACAAAGTCCGTGTTTGTTTGGTGTTCCTAGTTTGTCCCAAAGAACATATTATCTTTGCGCATGTATACACGCAAAACTGAAGAGCAGCTGTCGTTACTTTTGAAATGTTTGTCACATTTGTGTAGTTGATAGACAGTTCGTAAAGACTATACAAAACTAAATAGATATGTCTCTTACCTGGTGTTGTGTTGTTTAGCATTCCATTCTCCAGAACCGCTGTCAAAACTTCACCAGAGGCTGGTTCAACTTCTAGGGAATACCGCGACGTCGTCGTTTGGTTTTCTGAATGAAATAGTAAAAGTGTGCAGTAATGAAACAAAGTCTTCCGCTAATAAAGTATCACTCCAGATCTTTATCAAAACGTTATAGTCCCGTAGCTGAACGGATTGTGTAAAGAAAAGATGAGGAACTATGGTGTCGTCGTTCCGTTGACAGTCAGAGGCGAGAGAGAAAAGGCTCGCGGTGACCGCTTGCGACAGAGGACAGCGCAATGGAAGCGTAGGACTTGCGGACGGAGCGCGCTAGAAGTGACAGACACACATGTGTAACTGATGAGGACCCTACCAACCGTCGACTAACGAAAACAGAGGGAGATCGAGTTACAAACGGCAATCTGCCTCCGTTAACGACCACCGCCGCCACCGTTCACCATATCTCTTCGATTCAATCAGAATGATAAGAAAGCACCATATCTCCCTCTCTCGCTGTCTGTCCCGAGTCACGAAGTGAGTCACCGATTTCCAAAGCAAAGTGACGGTCACTGAACCGCTCCAGTAGCGCTGTCTGCCCAGTGTGAGCGGTAAAGCGTCTTTCCCTTTTTCATCACCGGGAGATGTAGGGTTCCACGGTTCCCCCTGCTGCGCTCTGTCAGTTGCTTACGTCTATCTAGTACTATATCGGTAATCATTTACGGGTCACCCATGGCTGGCGCCCGTATTGTGATGAATGACTTCTTAGCTGCTCGTCGCCGTTGATGAAGACATCTGCGAGAGGCAGATTACACAGAAAGTTAATGGGTTTTAAGGCTTCATTAGCTACTGTTGGGAGATTTTGGCACGTGTATGGACAGTAGACTCCGAAATTGTATTGGCTAGTAGCCTACCATCACCGGGGCAATCAGCAGTAGAGGACATAGGCTACTAACCTATAGGCTTCCTAAGGCCCATATCTAGGATATAAGTTTAAACGGTGACAAGTGGACAAATGGCGTCCTTGTAGGCAAATTGGATGGTAATTATAGCCTAACAATTTAGGATTGTGCAGTAGGCAGGTCAACTATAATTTAATATAATTATTTCAAGTATTTAGGCCTATACGATTACAGCACTGCAGTACTTGGTACAGTGATAGTACAGCTTTCACTGCCAGAGCAAATCAAGATGGGAGAACATACTGGCCTATACTCTTTACAATCAACACTTTGATCAAAATAAAATTAATATAAATGAGAAATACAAGTGTGTACCGATTAAAAAATAATATTTAGTTATATACTCAGTTATAATTGTAGAGGATATTGTACGGCCTACATATACGTATATGGTATATGTATGTATATAATAAATCATAATTATGTATGGGGGTGTAAATCCCCTTACCTGTGGGCTAGACCTCCCCATGGTACGGTGTCTCATCCATGCTCCAATACCAACTATCTATGTGTGTATCGATCTATGTATCTATCTGTCTATCTGCTGAGTGCCAATTATACAATGACAATCGGGGGGATCAACTTCTTCTCCAGGGCGTAAAGTAATATTTACAATTAAAAGCACAATATAAAAATGTAGCAAACCCCCCCCGTAATTCGCACACTGTCTACCTGTCTGTCTGTTTATCTATTGGTCTATCAGTCTATCATTCTATCAGTCTATCGGTCTATCGGTCTATCGAACTATCTATCATAGGATCTTACCAGCAGCACTATGAAAGACTGTAGAGGTGAGCAGACATGCATAGTTGGATGGTTATGTTGCAACACTGTATGTGTGTTTGTGTGTATGGGTATCTGTGTGTGTGTTTGTGTGTATGGGTATCTGTGTGTGTGTTTGTGTGTATGGGTATCTGTGTGTGTGTTTGTGTGTATGGGTATCTGTGTGTGTGTGTGTTTGACTACAAGAACCTGATCATGTTTTTACTGGAGCTCATGAAACGGAAAACCTGGTTAATGCTATTACGACCTTGCAGACCCACACATGTGCATGCACACACGCTCACTCTCGCACACACACACACACACACGCACACACACTCACTCACACACAAACACAGGAAGAAATACCAGTGAGGAGACGTGGCCTGCTACTAAAGTTTGAACAAGCTTTGCCCTTACCACCTTCTAAAGTCCCCCTTCAGAGAAGGAGAAACAGAGAGAAAGAGAAAGAACCTTGCCCGGTGAAGACAGCTCTTAATGTGCTCCTACTCTGGGGTAGGCTAGACAGGAGCGCAAGAGGGAGAGGAGGAGGAATGAAAGGAAAGAGGTAGGCTGGAGAGAGGCACAGCCTTGCACCAAAAACTACCCACTCAGCCAGTGTCTGTGCTGTATACGTGAGTGTGCGGCGAGAGAGAGAAAGAGAGAGAACAATGTGCATGTCCATCGTGTTCCAACCCAGTCCTATGTGTGTGTGTGCGTGTGTGTGTGCGTGTGTGTGTGTGTGTGTGGACATGGCTGAGTAACATTAGGATTGATTGTACCATCCTAACCAGTGTCACGGCTTAGTATGAGACATGTCCTGCGCTGGAAACAGTCCATTTGAAAATAGAACCTCTTCCTGTAGCCGTGTGAGGACAGGGAGGTTAAACACACACACACAGACGTGCAGAATAGATCTTGTTCTCCAGTTATATGATATATATTTTTAAATAAATAATTGGAATAAAATAAGAAAGGTATGATGTAAAGCAACATCATGTATTACTGTTAAGGCTTTTATGAGATTTTGAAGAATTAATACCCTCAAACATATTTTTGCTTTTTTATTTCTATTCTTTGTCTTTTCTTTTGTATTTTACTTACTGATTTTATTGCTGAATTCAAGGTTTATTATTTTAAAAACTCAGCTTGTGTCTTTTATTTCTTTGGATGTATTATTCATTTATAAAAGAAAAAAAAACGTTAAAAGGCGGGTTGTCGTTGGAAACCAGGGCGTGTAAAGCCAGCGTAACCACCCACAGGGGGAGGAGAGCAGAGGGGGAGATAGTAACACACGGAGGGGAGAGTGTGTGTGGGAGGGTAATAGTTAGCATTTTCACAGTGGGGAAACCCAGTTTGAAGCGTTTGAAAGTGGCTCAGTATTTTCTACTCATTGATTGTTTTGGTTTTTTTACTTCCAAAATATCAATGCCACACATTTTACCTTTGAAGTTCTATTTTGTTAGTTTTCCCCCCTATGTTTTAATGCTGAATAATTTTCTCTTTGAATAGCGCAACCCAGATGCTGACTGTTATAATAATAATATTTTAATATCATATGCTGAAACTACTGATAAAACCTTAAAACATATACGACAGTGTCATTATCACAGCCTTGATTAAAGCCTTTTTTGTGAGTAAAATAAATATTCAGTAACAAAAAACTTTGAATTTTTAATGTCTAACTTGTTCTTAATGTTCTAGGTCGGCAAAGTTATTTCAATAATTGATCAATCATGCTGTGAGAATGAAACGAGATATGAGAAAAATATCAAGATACAACAGTTCCATCCTGGCAGGGTGTCGACATCATCTCTGTCTCTTCAAACTAGTTTTAATCCAACCCTGAACCTAGGGGGGACTGCAGCCGGAGGGGAAGTACCCTGACTAGGGGGGGGACTGCAGCCGGGGGGGGGTGGGGGGGGGTGGGGGGATGTGTACGGGCTTTAGAAAATAAAAAGCAACTTTTCCCTTTTGTCATGCCCCTTCCCTAAACCTTCTCGTAACCCTCTCACACTAGTCTTTACTTTTTCTGTCAAACCCACACACACACGCACACAAACACACACACACACACACATACACACACTCCCCACATCTTGGGGGATATTTTTCAACCAAAACCATGTAGATTTATTCCCCCAACAGAGGAACCAAGAAAGAGAAACGGACAGAGAGACAGACAGACGGCCCCTGGGAGAGACCCACAGACAGGCAGACAGTGACATGTGCTGCTTCCACTACGTAGACGAGTCCCACAGCAGCCTCGTACTGAAGGAATCAAGGTCTCGGTTCCAGTACATAGTCTGGTCCCAGCGAAGGCACGACGAACAGCACTGTGTAGACTGTTGGGCTGTGTGCTCAGGGAGATCATCCAGGACGTATACTGGTCCTGGAAGTGTGTCTGGCTGAAGGCTGGGGGCATGACTCTGTGCTGTGTGAGCTGACCTGAGAGAAGCATATGTTTGTTCCAGTAGGTGGACCAGTCGCAGAGGGAGAGGGCTGCTGTACAGTTATACCTCTAGGGAAATATGACACACACACATACACACACATACACACACGTACACACACACACACACGCATTGAGGGTCGCCACGCGCCGATACACGCCTGTCCTCTTCCTACACGGAACAGAGAACATGGACTGGCTACTGGACACAGGGGAGCTGTGTGTGTGTGTGTGTGTGTGTGTGTGTGTGTATAGAGCAGTGACAGACAGGCAGGCAAGGGATGCATAGTCTTATGCAAACACTCAGGTACACTAACATATTCACAGGCTGCACAAAATACACAGATATATTATAGACACACACACACACACACACAGTGGCATACTTATGCTAACATGTCCAAACACAATCCCTCTCTCTCCTCCTGTCTTCTGCTGGCTCCCACACTGAGGGGGAGTGGTAATCTATGGCATATCTAATGTGTGACACATACACACGCACGCACGCACACACACACACACACACCACACACACACACACACACACACACACACACACACACACACACCACACACACACACACACACACACACACACACACACACACACAGACACAGACACACACACAGACACAGACACACACACACACACACACAGACACACACACACACACGCGCCCACACACACAGACACACACACACACGCGCCCACACACACACACAGTGACAGTCCCTCCTCCCCTGCTGCAGAGGCATCTTTCACATGACTGGGTGAAGTGTTAGGACGAGTCATGTCATCAACACTCTCTACCGCTACCGTCTCTCACTCCCCCCCTCTCGCGCGACCTCGACCGCTCTCACTCCCCCCTCGTCGCTCTACGCTACCGCGCGCACTGCCCCGCCCGCTGTACCTCTACCTCTCTCACTCCCCCCTCTCTCTACCTCTACCTCTCTCACTCCCCCCCCTCTCTACCTCTACCTCTCTCACTCCCCCCCCTCTCTACCTCTCTCACTCCCACCCTCTCTCTCTACCTCAACCTCTCTCACTCCCCCCTCTCTCTCTACCTCTACCTCTCTCACTCCCCCCCCTCTCTACCTCTCTCACCCCCCTGCCCCCAGGACAGGCCCTGTCCTCGCCCCTCCTCTGCACAGTGCAGCATGTAAATACAGTGTTAGCTACATTGCAGCCACAGCTTGTTAACCTAATGCCTAGCTATCTAGTTGCTACAGTACAGCAGGTACAGCAGGGTCTATAAGGAGGGGCGTGTGATGGATTCTCTCTGTTTATTCCCTCTGTGCTCTTTCAAAGTGACACCAGACCTCCATATATCAGCTGTGACCTCCTCCGATGATGCTGCTGTAGCCTGTATGATGAGACTGTCTCTCATCTCCTCTCTGAGAGCTATCGCGCGATCGCTAGATAGCTACGCTATCGAGGCGATCGATCTCTCTCTCTCTCTCGATAGCTCTCTCTACTCTCTATCTCTCTCTCTCGTCTCTCTCTCTCTCTCTCTCTCTTTGTCTCTCTCTCTCTCTCTCTCTCTCTCTCTGTCTCTCTCTGTCTCTCTCTCTCTCTCTCTCCACGTCTCTTCCCTTTAACCCCGATGTCTCTTTACCTACGTGTTCACATGCAGCCTGCCAGCGAGGCGACGGGAGGACTCGGGGACGGAGCCGGGAGCTCCTGCTGCTGTATGAACACCCAGACTAAACACAGGAAATGAGCTCCGGAAACACCGGCCCTCCACCCCTCCTCCACCCCTCCTCCTCCTCATCTCCCTCTGTTTCAGCTATGCACATCAGCTGCCAAACACGCACGAGCACGCGCACACGCACGCACTGTGACGGCCCACACTGATGCCGTCTCTGAAATGCGGGTCACAAACAGCTGTGACTAGGCCCTGTGTGACTTGACACCAGACTAGGCCCTTTGACTTGACACCAGACTAGACATGATGCATCCAGTGAGAGCTCAAGCTCGAATCTGGACCACAAAATAAATCCCCACCAGCGCTCATTTGCACTCATTGTATTGGTTATGTTTGAGTGTAGCGCATCCCGTCGTTCCACAGGTTTAAACACACTGGATACACTGCACAGCTCTCACAGCTCTCACAGCTCTCACAGCTCTCACGGCTCCACACAGTCGGCAGGGGTCTGATTCTTCCCCACTTTATTACTTATAAATCGCTTAATTGTGCATATATATACTGTGTAGCTGCATTGAACTGTTGTGTTAAAGTGGTGTGTGTCGCATGCCTTACATCTCTTTCTTTGCATGGCGATTAAGACTTTCCTTTTTTGCATCGAGTTGTCTGGAGTTCTAAGAAAACGAGGTGTTTTCATGTCGATTGACTGACAACCTTTGTGCCATGATTGAAAGTACCGTTGGGCCTATTGATCACTGATTACTGATTGCTTATTGTTGACCAGTAGGCAGCCAATGCCACGCATTCACACACGGCAACCTGCAGGAAACGCTCGAGAAATACCAACACAATAATGAAATAAAAACGGCCTTGGAAAAACATGACGCTATTTGAGTCGGCAGCGGATCACATTTGGTGCATGAGGTATTTTTTCGTAATTTTATTCATATGTTATCACTGCTGCCCAAATCCAGTCTATATCCATCTGCAAACACAGTTGTGATGGGAAACGGTCAAGGAAACATAGAGAACACACATACATAGTTCCTTAATGTTGTTGTATCATCAGAAACAAGTGAGGCAGTAAATAAGCGTGTCAAAACGAAGCAGAGAGAGAGAGAGGGGGGGGGGAAACGCGGGCAAGGACAGATAAAAGAAAGAAGAACACAATGTTTCTAAGCATGTTTGGATCCATTTAAATCCAAACAGGAGACCAGCAGGTCGTTGTAAAATCTCAAACAAGAGGATCATTAAAAACACATCTGCTTTGGCAGGACTTTATGTGTGTATGTGTGGCTCGAGATCAATCCCCTAATCAGTTGCAGGTACGTGGACTGGGTCTGGTGATGTCATGTCTTTCTGTGGCTCAGAAATAGCAGAAATATGAGAGTGTGTGTTTGTGTGGCTCCACACGCATACACTTACACACTCGCACACACACACACACCACACACACAAACATGCGCACACAGACTACTTTTATTGATAAAAAGTTGTGCAAATGTCTGTTGAGAAAAAGTCTTATGTTTATAAATAGCCTATTTTATTTGAAAGATTGAAGTTAGATTGAGAAGTTAGGGTCTGTGCTCATCACAAATGTTTAACTAAACAAGATTTTACCAGGTGGAAAATAACCCATGTCTCCCAGTTGCCAATAGCAACATGAGAATTAGTGTCAGATTACCTATCTTCAGATAGGTCTGTATTTATAGGAGGACATCAGTGGGTACTAAGTGTGTATGTGTGTGCCCTTCTGTGTGTGTGTGTGTGTGTGTGTCAGTCCAGCACTGGGCACACAGACATCGCTGGTGAACCTGATACAGGTAAATATCTCCATGACGATATATGGATTATTGTTGTGGACGCTTGTTGTGGTCCAGGCTGGTGCCGTCTATTTGAGACCCAATAAATAATATCCCGAAAAATATCAATAAATAAAATAAACAATTGAAGAAAAGAGAATAGGGAGAGACGGGGGGGAGAGACGGGGGGGAGAGACGGGGGGGAGAGACGGGGGGAAGGAAGGCTTCTGAAGCGCCATTTTCTCGCTGTAACCAGTCTGCCGGAGTTCCTGTGTGACAGATCTAAAATGGAGGCCGGGTTTGGAAGCGTGGCGGTTTGGAGGGGCGAACGCGTCGTGTGTTGTGGAGGGAACTCACTACAGCTCATCGCTGTCACTCTGACAGAGTCTCAGACAGGAGACGGCTGGGGGGGGGGTTCTGTGGGATCAAAATGGAGGCTCACAAGTCTGAGTTCTCTTTTAATTGATACTTAGTTATTTTTCAAGTGATTTGTAATAGTGTAATAATGAGCTAAAACTGGGCTTGGTTGCACTTTACTTACGTTTTTTAAGTGTGTGAACTTTGTAACTTCAGTTCTTAAACAAATTAGAATGAACGGGTATGTCAGCCCGAGGCTGTCCGCTCATCACACCCTGGAACAACAACGCTTAGCTCTCTCCTCTCTCACCTCCACACACACACACTGTACACACACACTGTACACACACACACACACACACACACACACACACACACACACACACACACACACACATACAGCCCACAGGCACATACAGACAAACACACACAAATGCACACAATCTCATGCGTGCACACAAAGACCACACACATTTCGAGACCTTTAAGAAACAGATGTGGTTGTGTAATGTCAGGCACATGCAACATTAGCATTGATGGGCTAATCACACCTGGCGCTTGCTGTAACTGTGACCTCATCACAAATGGCAGGGTGAAGCCTTCTCGTGAAACCCAAACAATGTCATTAGCTTTAGCTTCATCATCATCGCACACGTTGAAGAAATCAAATCAAATCAAAATGTATTTGTATAGCTCTTTTTACACGCAAGCATGTCACAGAGGGCTTCACATACGCCCATAGAACTGCCCCTCAACCAACCTAAAACCCTCAAGGAAGACGAGGAAAATCTCCCAGAAATGGGTGGGCTAGGCTAGCGTGCAGCTCTAGATCACATGATCTAATATTAGCTCTGTGCCCAGTGCAGGTGTGATAAGGTTAAATATTTTCCAGATGCTTTGGAGATTTGAGGGAAGGAGGTGGAATGGTGGTGGAGTTGGAGGTGGTTGGGGTGGTGGTGGTGGGGGTGATGGTGGTGGTGGTGGTACTGACCGGAGTGAGATATGTGTGTGACTGACTGTGTGCCCGTGTGCGTCTGTGTGTGTGCAGGCAGACAAGGAGTGACATGACACGCACTGACAGGTCTGAGCCCGCTGCTTTGTGATTGGTGGGTCCTAAGGGGACACCGTCCTAAAGGTCACCAATCAGCAGACTCGCATTTCCATAAGTTCTGTCAGAACCAATCAGAACACTGGACCACTTAAGGGAGCAGAGCATAAAAGGCAAATAAAGGAATTGTGCTTTTCACTGGGTTCAGGTCTGTGAAGACCCAGAGACCTTTCAGATGCCAATACAGAGTTGATAAATCTGAATAACTGTGGTCAGAACGTACATATTCATGAGCTTCTCAGATCTGTTTGTGTTTCTGTTCATTTTGATGATTTCTTTTTTCTCTTCAAGCATTCTTGACTCAAATATCTGGATGGTGAAGCGATGCGAGAGTCATGAGACAATGAAATGATGCGTTCACAAAACCGTATGTCTGGGGACGGCGCAAATAGTGTTTTAGAGAAGAAAATGAGAATGTTCCGGTCCTGGAAGATTGTCTGAGACATTTCATAGCAGCACAACGAGCAGAAATACTACATGTGCCACCAACTGACTGGAAAGTGAAAATGACTTGTTTGTTTATATATATATTTCAGTTCACACTCATGGACTGTAACACAGTCCTGTCAACACAATCTTATTTAGCGTCAACTTGAGGACGTAGGGAGACACACGCACCACAAGCTCCGACTGGGAAAAGCCTTAAATAGACTGAGATGAGCAGAACAGTTTAATAGTTTAAAGTATACTATATATCTACAGACATCTGACATGACTGTGTATTCATGTCAATGCATTAAACCCCCTCCCCACACACACACACACACGACCAAAAACAAACTAATAATATTAGGATTTACTTCACATTTACAAATACCTAACATCCACGTGTGTAATCTCGACTCGATGCCTTGACTAATCCAAATGAAAAACATAATAAATAATATTAGGAATATTATCATAAAAAAAGATAATAAATATCGAACTAAAACCACAGGCAGCCCCTGTTAAAGCTGAATCTGAGCATGCAGAGGCTGTGCTGGGAAGTGCTGGGAAGCCATGATGAGAATCATTACTGTGATGAATTCATCTCACACAGTAGCTTCATATTACCCTCCGTATGAAACCCAGAGAGGCCCACCACCACAAGCATGGCAGGAAGAGACCAGACCAGTACTATCGCCTTGTCACCGTGGCGCCCGGTCACTAAGGCCTCATGTCATTGTGGTGTCCTGTCATTGGGACCCAATGACATTCACCAATGACATTCACCACAGCAATTAATTAAAGTTCCGTTTGAACATATCATTAAGCAGCGTCTAACTACACGTGCACATTCATTTAAATCATTACAACTTTAACCAAATAAACTCTCTACCTACTCTCTCTACTGGTGTAACGTTTAATACACGCTAATCTGATGACACATTTATTTGAGTGTTTGTGTGTGTGTGTGTTTGTGTGTGTGTGTGTGCGTGTGTGTGTGTGTGCACTTGGTTCTCAAGAGTGCATTACTGTGAGAGTGATTCCATCAGGGTGCAGTTCTGAGACATCAGTCTAGATCTGTAACTGTGTGTGTGTGTGTGTGTGTGTGTGTGTGTGTGTGTGTGTGTGTGTGAGTGTGAGTGTGGTGCAGTGATGTAATGTTGTATTAGAGCCCAATGGATAAGGCTTCCTGGAAGCTGGGCAGTTTAGAACGGGCAGGGATATGACAACTAAAGGTGTGTGTGTGTACGTGTGTGTGTGTGTGTGTGTGTATACGTGTGTACGTGTGTGTACGTGGTGGGCATAGGTGAGGGTTATAGCTTTCAACAATTGGTGAGCACATTTAATTAGCTCTTAGGCTAAATACCACAATAATATTATTCCTAATGCTCTTTATGGATATAATACACGTAACACACGTGAACCCGTCAGTCTGTATGCCGTGAGGTGTGTGTGTATGTGAGCGTGTGTGTGTGTGCTTCTGTGTGCTTCCTGAAGAGAAACACAGCAGGTGTGGAAAATGGCTCGACCCAGAAGGGAAGAGGAGGAAGAGGAGGGCTTGAGAAGTGACCTTCATCCGTGAAAGAGAGGTTAAGAGGAGCAGGAGGAGCAGGAGCAGGACGAGGAGAGGGCTGGAGGGTGATGAACTCTGCCTCAACCTACTCCTCCACGCCTCCACCCCTCCCTCCCTCCACCCCTCCCTCCACCCCTCCCTCCACCCCTCCTCTACTCCTCTCTCACAGAGGAAGGTGACTCCTCCACTTCTCTCATGATGAAAACACCAGCACATGAGGCAGTTACACAGCAGGAGGGTCCTCCTCCCTTTCTTCTCTCACTCTTTTTTTTTCTCCTTCTTTTTTTCTCTCTGACGACCTCTCTCCACTCACAAAGAGCGGGAGAGACAGGGAAACACAGGCTTTTTAGTCGACAGATTTTAACCCGTTCTCTATAGATAATTATCTTTTAATTGCCTTTTTGGAAGTTTTCCTGTCTAACTTCCCTCCGTCCGTGTGTGTGTGTGTGAAGAGACTAGGGACGGAGCTGGAACGAGCGCACAATCACATAGGTCATGCTCTTTGTGCTTGTTCCTTGCCATGGCAACCCATTGCCAATGGATCCCTCTCTGGTGCTGGACAAAAGAGGCTAAGAAGAACAAGGGGTAGAAGGAGGGGGGGGGGAAGCTGAAGAAGAAGAAGTAGAAAAAAAAGATGGCTGCTGGCTAATCCATACCCATGAAAGGGTAAGCAGAGGGAGAGAGAGAGAGAGAGAGAGAGAGAGAGAGAGAGAGAGGAGAGAGAGAGAGAGAGAGAGGAGAGAGAGGAGAGTAAGGAAAATGAGATGAGAGGTGGAGAGAGAGAAAGGGAGAGTGAAAGTAGCGAGGTAGCAGCAGTAGCAGCCAGTCAGACAATAGCAGGTCTGATCAGAGAGTTTGGTCCTTGGTCCCGGGCTCAGCAGGTGGTCCATCCACTCTTTCTTTCTGTCTATCTCTCTCTCTGTCTGTCTCTCTCTCTCTTTCTCTCTCTGTCTCTCTCTCTCTTTCCTCTCCTCCATAATCCCCCACTCCCCGGGCTCCCTCTCTCCGACGCGTCCGACCACACGCTGAGATGAAGTTATCACCCGACGCAGAGTCTCCCTCTCGCCCCTCTGCCATCCCGCCGCTATTCTTCTCTCCGCTACATCAAAACAAACCTTTCTTCTGCTGCCATTATCCCCCATGAAGGCAATTTGCCCCTGTACTATCTCCTCAAACTAGGGCCCTCTCACTACCGAGACAAACATAATACCAGCAAAGAAGTAATACCTCCCTCTTTCTCCCTCCCTCCTTCTGTCTCTCCCTCCCTATCTCCCTACCCTCCCTCTGTCTCTCCCTCCCTCTTTTCCTCCTTCCTCCCCCCATCTGCACCCCAGCCCCACCTGACTGATCCATTGTTCCCCTTCTCCGGTCGCTGGTCCTCCTATAATTAACAATCTAAACCTGATCTGCTGTCTCCTGATGCCAGGTTAGGGTGGATGACCACGGAGGTAATGGAGAGGTAGGAAGTGATCAGGGAGGATACACAGGAAGTGTTTGATTGTGAACTCTCTAGCCCACACTGCCACGATGAACCCACGTCCGTTCGTTCAACGGCGTGTCCGCATTCAAATCACACGTCTTGCGTGTCTGGTGTTGTGTGAAGGTAAAAAGGATTTCATCACGGCTGTCTAACTGTAGCTGTGTGTGTGTGTGCAGCTGGTGAAGGTTGTTTTTTTACAGCACGGGGCTCATGCTGTCCTCATTTGCAGATGTGCAGCTGTACGTCTGGAATGGAGAGGAGGAGCGGGAGGGGGGCTGCTGGGGGGGGAACTGGAGGATGGGAGGATAGGGGGTAGGGAGAGATAGGTAGGGCGGAGAGGGGGATACAGGGTAGAGTAGGGGGGGTGTATCTAGGGTAAGGTGGAGGGGGGAGTAGGTAGGGTAAGGTGGAGGGGGGAGTAGGTAGGGTAAGGTGGAGGGGGGAGTAGGTAGGGTAGGTGGAGGGTAGGGTAAGGTGGAGGGGGGAGTAGGTAGGGTAAGGTGGAGGGGGGAGTAGGTAGGGTAAGGTGGAGGGGGGAGTAGGTAGGGTAAGGTGGAGGGGGGAGAGTAGGTAGGGTAAGGTGGAGGGGGGAGTAGGTAGGGTAAGGTGGAGGGGGGAGTAGGTAGGGTAAGGTGGAGGGGGGAGTAGGTAGGGTAAGGTGGAGGGGGGAGTAGGTAGGGTAAGGTGGAGGGGGGAGTAGGTAGGGTAAGGTGGAGGGGGGAGTAGGTAGGGTAAGGTGGAGGGGGGAGTAGGTAGGGTAAGGTGGAGGGGGGAGTAGGTAGGGTAAGGTGGAGGGGGGAGTAGCTAGGGTAAGGTGGAGGGGGGAGTAGGTAGGGTAAGGTGGGGTAGGGTGCGTTGGGGGAAAGATGGGAGGAAGGTAGGGAAACGTAGGGAAGGACAAAGTAGGTAGGGATGTTATGTAGGGAGATGAGAGAGGTAGGAAGATGAGAGAGGGTAGGGAGATGGGGAGTTTATTCATAGTGAAATATGGGACAGTATCAAACCCAACCCTGACATCCCAGGAGGGCAACAGAGAGAGAAAAGATGTCCCTCCCTCCCCTGCATGCCTACATCATCTCTCTCTCTCTCTCTCTCTCTCTTTCTCTCTCTCGTTCTTTTTCTCTCGTTCTTTCTCTCTTCCTCTCTTTGCTTGTATCGTTGTATTCATGTGGAACACAAGGCCTCAACATTAGACCATTAAACTCTATTTTGTATGATTTCTTCTCTATCCCACTTCTCTCCATCCTTCTCTCTCCTCTCCCTCTACCTCCATCCTTCTCTCTCCTCTCCCTCTACCTCCATCCTTCTCTCTCCGCTCTCCTCTCCCTCCATCCTTCTCTCTCCGCTCTCCTCTCCCTCCGTCCTACTCTCTCCGCTCTGGTATAAATGTGTCACGATCCGCTTTCGCATGTCTGCTTACGTCTCAATACTGTCTAGGGTGCGAGTGTGACTTACTGTAGCACGTCAGGATGTGACCGGGCCAGGGGAATCCCGGGGAGAAGCCGTGGTTGAAAAGACGATATTTTGGTACGATATCAAAATAACCCCCAATATAGCTTCTTCGCTGGGCGTTCTGATTGGTTTAGAGCTAGAAAGTCAGCGTTTGATTGGGCCTCGGAGGGCACGAACTTCCCGGTGAACGGGGTGTTCTGAGATATGCGCTGCGACGCCGTGGCGTGCGTCATCTAATGATTGGCTGGTTTCTCTGACAGGATATGACATAGTCACGGGGCTCACCTCTTTCCATGGTGCCCTTGACGCCATACTGAACGATTATTGGCTGTCACTGTTGCTATGTAAACCCGGTTATGCTTTTTCACCAAGTCGGTAACCAGATACAACCAGTTTTCCTTAAGCCAATGTTGCGCCTGGTCTCTATGAATGGAAAAAATGGCTCTAAACGAACGGTTTCAAAAACGTCCTGGTGTGAGGAAATGACAAAAAAACGCCTCTTACCTGGATGTCAGAATCCTGGATCAGGCGATGTCATCTGGCCAATCAAATCCTCCAGATACGAAAGCGCCCACTGGAGTCGTAGTTGGAAGTCAGACTAATCCACGGGTGTGTTGGTCTCTCCGAGCGTGCTTGACGGTCAGGCCTGGAAACACACAGGAAGAGCGGCTACAATATCGACCGACGCAAAAAACGTCGACTAAAAGGTTCTCAGAGCATCTGCGTCTAACTTTGAGCGGGCAGGGATAACCTCCATCTGCTGAGGGAGGGTTGTCTATAGGCAACAAAGAACCCATGACCCCCCATGGTTGCCTTGTGTCCTCCTGTCCTACTCACTTCCATGGCTTCTCCTCGCCCCGCGGGCGGCCATTTTGTGTCGAGCGCCGAAGCAGCCATGACCAAAAACGTCTATTTATTTCAACTGACAGTGTGGAGTAACATGGTCAATACCAGCTGCATAGCGAGACTGGAGTACTCTCTGCATGTACGGCATGTGTACGGGAGACAATCACAGTTCATCATTCATGTAACAGTGGTCGCTAATGACAGGAAGTGTCTATTAGAGTGATTGAAAGTAGTTTTGGGTGACTTTTTCCAGTTGTCAAAAATGTTACAGGAGAAGGCCGGTAGTGGGAACCTGGGGAGAGGGTGGAGGCAGGAGGGTGGAGGCAGGAGGGGGGAGGCAGGAGGGGGGAGGCAGGAGGGGGGAGGCAGGAGGGGGTGATGAGAAGCAGGGGGTTGGCAGAGTGTTGGGGGTGAGGTTGGGGACACAGGCCTGAGGTAAATGGGGAATAGGGGGGGCAGTAGGCTAAGACTGTGGGGGTGGGGGGGGAGGGGGGGGTTGCAGGGGACGGCCTCCTACAGGGATTTAGGGATTTGAGGAACAGTGGAGGTGAAGGGGGGGAGGGAGACGGGGGAGACGGGGAGGGGGGCCGGGGGGGGATTTAGCAGGGTTTGGAAGGGAAACCCCCTGCTATGACATGAGGAGACAGACCTGGCTGGGGTGGACTGATAAGAGTTACACCTTCATCAGCACACACACACACACACACACACACACACACAAGGCTGCTGGAGTAAGGCGCAGCCAAATACAAAATGGCCGACACGAAGACTACACTGAGCCGAGCTGTGTAAGGAAGTATTTTGTTAATATCTCCTAACATGAGGCAGCTGAACTGGTCCACATGTAGATCCCCATTACTGATACTAAGCAGCATCGCTCTACATGTCTCTATGGCTCTCCGTCTGCCTCTAATGTGGTGTAAACACACGAGTGACCAGCTCAATAATCCTGTTTTGGGAGATGAGGATGGCTTGTGCTGTGTAAACAGGACATGTTTCCCTGTAACGGACTCAAAATGGACATGTTGTTTTAACCAAGTGACATGTTTTCCGTTTTCAGCTAAATGGAAGAGGACGTCCCTTCAGATCTGCTCCCTAAGCCCCCGTCCAGGGAGCACTGGAGGGAGGAGCATGTTTACAAATCAACTGACCCCTTGGAGCAAGTACAGCTCTCGTAGTATCAATGACAACGGACATTGTTGACAGTGGAAATACCAGCACTACACACACACACACACACACACGCGCACACACACACACACACACACACACACACACACACACACACACACACACACACACACACACACACACACACACACACACACACACACACACACACACACACACACACACAAACACACACTTTGTTGAGGTTGTGTTGCCAGGAAGGGATTAGACAGGCCCAGGGCAGCTAATATAACAGGCTCTCCAGTATCTTCTCTCTCCACTCAATATTAAACCCTGACCCCCGACATAGACAACCAACATTACACACACTGATCCCTTCAACATCCACAGACACAAGAGCTTTACAACTGAGGGGTACACACACATTCTCTAAGAGGATGTTTAACTCCAAACCAAAGTATCTCACATCCAATGAGATTCAAGTTTGATCTGAGTATCTGTGGATGTAAGCCAATAGCAGGCCGTGGATTTCTTCTTCATTATCAGAGCGACCATGTTAAATACATGGCTACTAAAGGCAGCATTGTGCAGTACAATACCACTGTATACTCCTGTATAACATTGGCTATCAAGTTAGCTTTAGCCACAAGTGTTCCCTATGTCCATGATTAACTATCATAGGCAAATTCATTTAAAGTTGGGCTCTGTGGCAATAAAGTTAGCACTAGATATTAATGTTCCATGTGACTGCTGATTTGCAAATTCATTTATAGTTGTTGTTTGTGGCTATGTTGTTAGCATTAGGTGTTACGGATCCATATCCTCTGATTAGAAGTCGTGCCTAATTTGAGCGAGCGTGTTTAAAACCACAGCCCTGCTCTCTGCTTGAATTGGACCCTGGAGCATAGACAGCAACACATTATACACATACACACTGGTCTGAGGAATAACACAGATAACACTAACACATACTCACTCACACACACACATACACAGACACACACTCACACACACACACACACACACACACATCACACACAACACACACACACACACACACACATTCACACTCACACACCTCTCCGTGCAGGAAGTAGGAGCCCTCCAGTTCATTATGAGTTCACAACAACAATTTCAATTAATGTCATGGCGGTTTCACCAAGGTAACAAATGACAAGCTAGATTCCTGCAGAAGGATGGTTTATGCATTAGAATTAAACAGGCACCACACACACTCACACACACTCTGTGAACATGATACACACCCCCTGTCTGGACCGGGGCAGGGCCGGGTTAATCATATGAATCATATGAGAGAGACAAGGAGGGCGGGGGGGAGTAGAAAGAAATAGAGACAAGAAGCGAGAGAGAGAGAGAGAGAGAGAGAGAGAGAGAGAGAGGCTGAGTTAGGGGGAGAGAGAGAGAGAGAGGCTGAGGGAGTGTGAGAGAGAGAGTTAGTGGGAGAGAGAGATGAGGAGAAAGAGAGAGAG
>CAEFZP010003384.1:37500-50351 GCA_903064625.1 Mallotus villosus
CCACTATAGTAACACCTCAACACTACACCACTATAGTAACCTTCAACCTACACCACATAGTAACACTCAACACTACACCACTATAGTAACACTTCAACACTACACCACTATAGTAACACTTCAACACTACACCACTATAGTAACACTTCAACACTACACCACTATAGTAACACCTCAACACTACACCACTATAGTAACACCTCAACACTACACACCACTATAGTAACACCTCAACACTACACCACTATAGTAACACCTCAACACTACACCCACTATAGTAACACTTCAACACTACACCACTATAGTAACACCTCAACACTACACCACTATAGTAACACTTCAACACTACACCACTATAGTAACACTTCAACACTACACCACTATAGTAACACCTCAACACTACACCACTATAGTAACACCTCAACACTACACCACTATAGTAACACCTCAACACTACACCACTATAGTAACACCTCAACACTACAGTGTCACAATAACTACGCTAGCCTTACTGAAATACTGTTTAAAACACTCATAAAAGTGTCAAAGGATCAAAGTTGTTTAGAACACGCGTTGATGTAACTTATAGGAATATTATTATTTGTTGTTGATATTAGTCACCGTTATCATTTGTACATGAATATCTTTAAATACTAGGTGTCACCACATCAGTATTCACAGTCCCAGTGACAGAGCAGTTATTTAGTTCCATAGGAGCCTAATCTCATTCATTTGGAGCTTTGAGCAGAGACCCAAACCACAATTATACCCAATTAGTCATAAACATATGGAAGGATGTGAAAGCTGAATTAATGAGTTAGAACATCCAGCAGGATGAACTGTGCATAGCTGTACACTGTGGAGACGTACATACACACGCACACACGCACACACACACCACACGCACACACGCACATACACACACACGCACGCACACACACATCACCACACACACCACGCACGCACACGCACACGCACACGCACACACCACACCACACGCCACACACCACACACACATACACACACATACACACACACACACACACACACACACACAGATACATAAATATACACCACACAGACGTACGCACACACACACAAACAAACACACACTGACACACTTACCTAAACATATATTCGGACGCTGGGGTTGCATACATATAAATAGATAAACAAAAATATCTATCGATCAATCACACATACTGTATATATATACATACACAAGCACACACACACACACACACACACAAACTGAAGACCCATCGGGATGGGGAAATGGTAATACATCCACATGATACGAGTGAATCTTTACATTGCAACAGATGCACAGCCAGTCAGTCAGATGGGAGAGTGGAGTAGTTTGTCTTGGCAGTGTGCAGCCTGTACACACCAGCCTGTGCAGCCTGTACACACCAGCCTGTACACACCAGCCTGTACACACCAGCCTGTACACCGCCTGTACACACCAGCCTGTACACACCAGCCTGTACACACCAGCCTGTACACACCAGCCTGTACACACTGTGCAGCCTGTACACACCAGCCTGTACACACTGTGCAGCCTGTACACACCAGGGAGCAGAAGGCTTCCACAGTTCACTGGAGACTCAAACTCCTTCATGCAGAAAGTACACCATCCTCGTGGATTTAGTTTGTTTAAATTGTTGTTGTATTTAGAATTGTTAGTTGCACTAGCAATTATTCTATGTATGAAACACAGAAGCTAAAAGAACTACAAAGGTACCTAGGAATGATTCGCTGGACATGATGTTAGTTTCCTCCAGGATCACGAGACTCTACTTGACGTCTCTGGAGCTGTAACTGACTTGTACTCACTGTGAAATATTTTCACTGTTGCTTGCTTTTTCTACAGGTACACTCTTGCAGTTTTTTGAGATTCATGTTGTTTAATTGTAACTTGTTTAACTACATGCTCTTATGATTCTTCCCTTTGGCACTTATTTGGGGTTTTTCACAATGTATGATTCATGTTTGACTACCTGCAATATTAGGGGATACCTCGTTGTTATGATCGGTGACTTATGCACTTTTGTAAAGCTCTCTCTTGGAAGTCTGCTAATGAATACATGTAAATGTAGAACTGTTTACATTTATGAAAAAGTTTGATACTGAACTTGAAAAGTCATCATAGTTAGCAATAGAATGTATTATAGTATATTATGATTATGATTATGATTATTATATTGGCGCAATAACATTATAATTGTACTGGTATTTGAAATTGTAATTGCATGTGTAATAATAAAAACAATGATAACATAAAACATTTAATAACAATAAAAACAATATTTTCATTATTATTATGCTATTAAAACTTGTAAAATAATTGTCATGATTTTGTAATTTTGTTTTATTACTTTGTTCTTTTCTATTTTTGTAATTACTTAATTCAATAATGATTTTATAGCCTAATTGAAATTTCATGTTGTTATAGTCAAACAGTAGATTATTATGATGATATAATTAAAGATAATATGTTGGTGAAGATAAAATACAGATAATAGTGATATTATTCAATAATTGAGTCCAAGATCAAAAAAGACTAAATAAATTCACATTCAATAAATCATTTTAAAGTTGCAAATTAAACTCACGTCACGTAAATATTTGTTTACAAATAGAAGGATTTATTTTAGGATGAAAGTATGTTTCAAAGTAAGCTCCTAGCATATAAATGTATTTATATTAACTATCAAAACGAACTTGTTTGATGGACATGCATTACAACATATCCAATGTTGTCTCCACGAAATCCACCATTCCATGGAAAAATACTGTTCTCCCCCCTGACTCCACCTTGTTTCCTAGGCCCATGTCTCGCCCTCATATCCCCCTGACTACTGGGTTTGATAGGCCTTCATAAATCTCTCTCTCTCTCCCTCTCTCTCTCTCTCCTCCTCTCTCCTCTCTCTCTCCCTCTCACTCTATCTCTCTCTCTCCTGCCCTCATTTAGCCATCAGTTTATGTTTCAATATTAATGAGAGATAATAAGTGTGGGGCTCGCTAAACCCTGGCGCCTGCCGTCTCTCCTCCTCTTCCTCCTCTTCCTCTCCTCCTCCTTCACCACCACCAATACTGCTGACCAGGGGAGCAGCTGGGGAGACCAAGCTTAGGAGAGAGAGGCTGGGCCGAGGCTGGGGGCCGGGAGAGTGGGGCTGTGACTGAGGCTGGGGCTGGGGCTGAGGCTAGGGTTAGAGAGAGAGGCCTGAGGCTGGGGCTAGGAGAGTGGGGGCTGTGACTGAGGCTGGGCTGAGGCAAGGGTTAGGAGAGAGGCTAGGGCAGAGGCTGGGGCTAGGAGAGTGGGGCTGTGACTGAGGCTGGAGCTGAGGCTAGGGTTAGGAGAGGGCCTGAGGCTGGGGCTAGGAGAGTGGGGTGTGACTGAGGCTAGGGCTGAGGCTAGGGTTAGGAGAGAGGCTAGGGCAGAGGCTGGGGCTAGGAGAGTGGGGCTGTGACTGAGGCTGGGGCTGAGGCTAGGGTTAGGAGAGAGGCTAGGGCAGAGGCTGGGGCTAGGAGAGTGGGGCTGTGACTGAGGCTAGGGCCGAGGCTGGGGTTAGGAGAGAGAAGCTGAGGCTGTGGGCGAGGCTGATGGGTCACAGCATCTGTGATGTCTATCTGTAACAGCAGGAAGAGCAGGGGGGACCAGATAAGCCACACAGACCAAAGGAGAGAGAGAGAAGGGAAGAGAGAGGGAAAAAAGAGTTGAGTAATGAAAGGACAACCCTGACAGAGAGAGAAGCGTCTCTCCATGGGAGATATCGAGAACATAGACTGCAGGTCTTTATTTGCTTGGATCTCCTTTGCGAGATATGAAACTGCATGCTACGCCACTCCGATCCTCTCAATATCTCACACTTTTCCGCTTTTTGCTCCCTCCCTCCCTCCCTCCCTCCCTCCCTCCCGCCCTCCCTCCCTCCCTCCCTCCCTCCCTCCCTCCCTCCCTCCCTCCCTCCCTCCCTCCCTCCCTCCCTCCCTCTACGAGGTCCCCTGGCCTGGCCTAACCCTTTTTCCGTTTCATCTCCATGGAGACTTCAGTGTAACCTTCTCAGGTCACCGTGGCGATTGGTGGCCTGTCACTAAGGCTGTAAGTGGAGTGTGATTCGCTCCGGACTGAATCGCTTCGCCACGGTAGCTTCTTATGAAAGAGCGGAGGTCAGTCAGGGTCAGAGCAGGTTGGCTACTGGATGAAGAGGTAGGAGGGTGGAGGGAGAGATGGTTGGATGCAACAATAGGGGGGGGCAAAGATAGGTGCATAAAATGATAGGGGGATGCACATGGGGGCATGAGTTCATCTTTTTAAAGTTGTGGAGAAATGATCACATCAATCTGTTTTCTGTTGTAAAGTGAAGTAAGATAAAGACATCTCCTTCATGTCATCAACTAACAACACAAACGCACACATTCTACACATCAATGATTCTTTCAAATATTTTCCAATACACAATTTAATCATTATTTATCTCTGTTATTTACAATGCCTCTCTATGAACGTCAAACTGCTATATAATGGTCTTACTCTGGCTAGGCTAACGAGAAAAAACGGTTTTCTCAAGGACGTGACAAACACTAGCCGTCCTGATGTGTTTTCACACACCCTTTGAGAAGAGAAAATTAAATCATTGATTGTTGCATTTGAGGGTGAAAGGCTTTAAGACATGATGTACCATCTGAGAAAACACTGTAGTCATCTCTCACTTTCATCCCTAACCCCCAAGGTTCTCTCCCGTTACAGCTGGGTTCTTTTACACAACTTTACAACTTTCATAACATGTCTACGATAATACTGATCAATAATGGAAGTTATCCTGGCCATGAACCCTGTTTCCTCCTGCGTCCTCCTGTAGTCGACTTAGACATGTTATCTCTGATGTTGTCTAAAGTTACAGTAAACAAACACGAAACAATTTCAATTCTTCAAAGGAAAAAGTGGTCTGATAAAAATAAATTGTTTTCTGAAGATGTAATTTGTGTATTGACTTGCTTTTCTTTGAAAGACATTCCATGTCGTAATAAAGTATGTTACGTAAATGGTCTATTCACTGAAGAGTTTGAAAATATTTAAACAAGTTAGGTTGACCATCGGGCAATTATTTTACTGTCCTTGGAAAGAAAAGTGACATCACAATGACGAACAGCTAATAGCCTTAATTCATCTGCTTTCACTAGATTTACAACTTGGCCGTCTCTGTTTGGATAAAATCGCACGACCACAATGCATGAGGACTAAGTGAACAACAGCAGTCCAGACCTTATGATATCAGACAGTTACTCTGAGTTACACTGCTGTATGTGTGTCCATGTATGTGCCTGTGTGTGCATGTGTGTGTGTGTGTGTGTGTGTGTGCTAAGGCCAGTTGTCAGCAGAGACCCCCCAAGCCCCCCCCCGCCCCCCGACCCCGGACCCCTCAGAGCCCCCGGAGTTTAGCACAGCCTTTCTCACACCAAAAGAAACTTCTGAAAGGATTAGAAACTCACACAAAACAACATATTTGTGCTATATGAGCTCACATGGAGCGTACCGCGACAGAAGGCTCAACCTACATATTTGCTATGAAAATAACCCCACTTTCTTGATTAGGTTGACCACCTGTTTGAGTGTGTGTGTTTTGTGTGAGTGAATGTGTGTGTCGATTCTAAAAGTGAGAGCAGGAAAAGCTCCATGACAGGTGCTGACAGGAGGGGGACGACACTTCCTGTATCTGACTCACCCAATCACCAGGCTCGAATATTACCCAGGATATGGTAGGACCTATAAGCATCACAACTAGAGAGCAGAAATAACCCCGTCCACAGGGGGGGCCCGGTGTGTGTGCCACGTAGGCTGAGTCTAGGTCTAGGTTCACATCCAGCCATGCTTCCAGTAAAGCATAAATTAATCACATTTAGTTTCTTAAAAAACGAAAAAAAAAGTATCTACAGATGGAATACCTGACAACTGGCCCAGCAACAAGATGGATGGAGGGAGGGAGAGATGGAGGGAGGAGGGAGAGGTGGAGGGAGGAGGGAGCGATGGAGGGAGCGATGGAAGGAGAGGTGGAGGGAGGAGGGAGGAGGGAGAACACTGTCTCATCACTACGGAAGGAGAGAGACAGAGATGAATGAGGGGAGGAAAACGGTGAGAGAGAGAGAAAACTTTCAGGTGTGTAGGTGATGAGGGGATGCTGAGTTGAGCAACATGCTGTACGAGGACATGGTTGCCGTGGTGATGTGGCTTAAATATTAGCGAATATTAGCGCTGCTTCTACCAGCCACTTCTGCGAGGTCCCCTTGGTCACAATAGCTCACATATCTATCAGGCGTCTCATTTGGTAGTGTACACGAAGCGCTAGGCAGTGATCCAGTTATGACAGCTGTGATGACTGTGGATCACTGCCTAGCGCTTAGTGTACACTACCAAATGAGACGCCTGATAGATATGTGAGCTATGTGAACCCTCTCAATCTGTTTCCTATGCTCTCTCTCTCTCTCTCTCCCTCTCCTCTCTCTCTCTCTCTCTCTCTCTCCCACTCTCCTCTCTCCCTCTCTCTCTCTCTCTCTCTCTCTCTCTCCCTCTCTCTCTCTCTCTCTCTCTTTGCACTGTATCTCCCCCCTTCTAGCCAGTGTGTATGCGTGTCAGTGATGGTGCGTGTGTGCCGTGTGTGTGTGTGTGTCTGGGGACAGGTGTGTTTGATGCAGGAGTGATTCCACTTTCGAGCGAGCGAGGGATGGCGGCATGGCTGGAGAGAGAGAGACAGCGTGGAGAAGGTGAGAGCTTCTGGGTTCCGAGCGTGTGCCCACCTGACCACCCGTGTGACACAAAGTGCACATAGAAATGCCGAGCATGTTCATCAGCTGAAGAGCAGAACCCTATATCTGACGCTGTGTGAGTACGCGTCTAGATCAGACGCCCGGCGGGGACGCTGATGGGGCATGTAGTTCTGATGTGTTGTGGGCATGTTGCCGTGGCTCCGCTGACAGAGCGGGAGGTTGATCATAGCCTACCAAACCATCATGTGATAATTAGACCCAATCAGAAATGGGCGGCGGGTGGTGGCCCAGTTTTCCGTGGTAACGAGGAAATAATAAATAACGTGAGCCTGGTATTCATCGTACCATGAATTGAGCAGAGCTGACTCATCATGGGTCAACGAGTGGCGGAAGGTTCCACATCATAAGAAACACCAATGTCAGAGAGACTCGACAGAACAAGAGAAGCGAAAACAGGTTCAAACAGAGAGGATGACAAAGAAAGAGGAACAGATGTAGACATGACGGAGATGACAACATGTTCTGTTTGGGGCACGGCGGTGTGCAGGTATATCAAGTCTGCCACTACCTTGGACAGTTAGCACTCCTGGAGAGGAAGGACCCGCTGTCAGCATTGTTAATATTAGCTCATCACTTACCAAGCCGTACCTAGCTAATGGTACCACAGCTCACTGTCTTTATACTGTGTGTGTGTGTGTGTGTGTGTGTGTGTGTGTGTGTGTGTGTGTAATGTTTATGGGTTATGTGTATCTTTTTCAGGCCTCATTTTTCCTCTCATGTCAAAATGAAAGATGGCTTCAGTAGGAAAAACCAGCCCAGTATGAGTGGAGAGGGAACGCGTGTCCATATGTATCTGTGTGTGTGTGAGAGCGTGTGTGTGTGTGTGAGAGTGTGTGTGTGTGTGTGTGTGGTGTGTGTGAGTGCCACACCAGGGGATGCTACAGAATGCATGTCTCTGTGTGTACAGATGCTCCTCTGTGTCTTGTTAAAACTGAGCCTTGATGGCTGAGAGAATACCCTCTCCTCTCTCTTCTCCTCCCCCCTCTCGCCTCTTCTCTCTTCTCCTCCCCCGTCTCCTCCCCTCCACTCTTTTCTTCTCCTCTCCCCAACGCACCTACTTTTCCTCTCCTTCTCCGCCCAATTCCGTAAAGTAAAGAGAACCTGAGCGAGAGAAACAGCGAGAACCAAAGGAAGATAGAGGGAGACAGAGAGAGAAACACAGATCCACAGAGAGGGAGAGAGAGGGGCGGGGGAGAGAGAGAGAAGGACGACAGGGGATGTTTGTCTGAGATAACAACCTCCCCTCTAATTCCCAGGTGCTTATTCAGCAGCATCATATTTGGTGGTTTCAGAGGCCTGGTGACGGGGCCGCATTCACCACCTGCAGATAATGAACCGTGGAGAATATCACTGGGGACTCCATCGGAATCCCTCTATTCTCCAACATCTTCTCCCTCCTTTACCTCTTCCCCTCTCTCCTTTAAAACCCCCTTCACCTCCTTCATCTGTTCCTCACTCCCCCAGTCCTCTTCCTCACTCCCCTTCTTTCTCTTCCTCACTCCCCCTCTTTCTCCTCCATCTCTCCCTCACCTCTGGTATTATCCTTCACTTTTCATAGAAGCATTGACTCATTGACGAAAACAGTTTTTTGGGGGGATCGCAGACGTTTTGTGAACCGAAGGTGTTTCGATGGTCACCATCGTCTGGCTGATGAAGAGAGGGACTTGACATTGATTTTGTTAAACAAATACTGTTGCTAAGAGCTGCAGGAGTAGGACTGCCCCCCCAACCCCTCTCTCTCTCACACACACACACCTACACAGACACCTACACAGACACCTACACACACACACACACACACACACACACACACACACACACACCACACACACACACACACACACACACACACACACACCACACACACACACACACACACACACACACACACACACCACACACACACACACACACACACACACACACAAAATGTTTATAAAAACCAGAACAACTATCAAGCTGTCCCTGATCTGTAAAATTATAATTTGTCACATTTCATGCCACCAGCTGTGTATGTGTGTGTGTGTGTGGTCAGTGAATATATATAACTGTATCTGCAGACTCAAGGTCCAGATAGAAAAGTACACAGAGCATATTATAGAGGGGTACACACAAACACACAAACAGAAATACATACAGACATACTGACTACCACATATTACATAAACTGCAATGTTGGGGATATCTCGTTGTTATGATGAGTGACCTATGCACTCGTAAAGCTCTCTCTTGGAAGTCGCTTCGGATAAAAGCGTCTGCTAAATGAATAATGTAAATCGAAATAAAGGGAACGTACAAAACATACATACATACAAACAAACATACATATACAGTCGTATGCAAAAGTTTAGGCACCCCTCTGAGGCTGCATGATAATTTCCTGTCTTCACCAAAAAAGATCAATATAATATTGTAATATTACTTTTCTAGTTAACACTGAGTGCTGGGGTGTTTTCCAGACAAAGATATTTGGTGTAGCAGTATTTAGTTGTGTGAAATTAAATCAAATGTGAAAAAAAGGCTGTGCAAAAGTTTGGGCACCCTTATCATTTATTTGATTTGAATACCTCTGCCTACTAAATGCTGATTAACTGCAACACATAGTTAGTCTGGTTAACTCGTTAAGCCTTCAATTACATAAAAAGGTGCATTCAATCATTAGAAAAGGGTATTTAAGTTAGCCAATTGCAAGTTTTGCTTCTCTTTGATTCTCCTCTGAACAGTGGCAAAATGGGGGCATCAAAACAGCTATCAAATGATCTAAAAACAAAGATTGTTCAGCAGTATGGTTTAGGGGAAGGCTACAAAAAGTTATCCCGGAGGTTTCAGCTATCAGTTTCCACTGTGAGGAATGTCATTAGGAAATGGAAGGCAACAGGCACAGTTCTTGTTAAGGCCAGAAGTGGCAGGCCAGGAAAAATAACAAAGAGGCAAAGGCGAAGAATGGTCAGAATGGTCAAGGACAACCCTCAGATCACCTCCAAAGAGCTGCAAGGTCATCTTGCTGCAGATGGTGTCACTGTGCATTGCTCGACCATTCAGCGCACATTGCACAGAGAACAGCTGTATGGGAGAGTGATGCGGAAGAAGCCTTTTCTGCACACGCGCCACAAAAAGGCTCGCTTGAGGTTTGCCAAACTACATTTGAACAAGCCAGGCTCATTTTGGAACAAAGTACTGTGGACTGATGAGACAAAGATGGAGTTATTCGGTCACAACAAGAGGCGTTACGCATGGAGGCAAAAGAACACAGCATTCCTAGAAAAACACTTGCTGCCCACAGTAAAATTTGGTGGGGGGTCCGTCATGCTGTGGGGCTGTGTGGCTAGTGCAGGAACTGGGAATCTAGTTAAAGTTGAAGGTCGTATGGATTCAACTCAGTACCAGCAAATTCTGGACAATAATGTTCAAGAATCTGTAACAAAGCTGAAGTTACGGCGCAGTTGGGTGTTCCAGCAGGACAACGACCCGAAACATTGCTCCAAATCCACTAAGGCATTTATGCAGAGGAACAACTACAATGTTTTGGAATGGCCATCCCAGTCCCCAGACTTGAATATAATTGAAAATCTATGGGGTGACTTGAAGCGGGCTGTCCACGCTAGGCACCCATCAAACCTTACTCAACTGGAGATGTATTGTAAGGAAGAATGGTCCAAATTACCTCAATCCAGAATCCAGACACTCATCAGAGGATATAAAAAGCGTCTAGAAGCTGTTATTTTTGCAAAAGGAGGCTCTACTAAATATTAATGTGATTTTTTCTGTTGGGGTGCCCAAATTTATGCAAGTGTCTAATTCTCTTATGATGCGTATGGCATATTTTCTGTTTATCAAATAAACCTTATTTCACGGCTAAAATATCACTGTCCATGACGTATGTGTATATATATGACAAAGACGTTCCTCATCCAAACGCCCAACATTTTATAGATGAAAGTAATGGAGATTATCAGGGGTGCCCAAACTTTTGCATACGACTGTAGCTATGCACAATAATGAAAGCAGGGATGCGTGTTCCAGTGTTTCCAGAGTTGGGAGGTATATCTGGCATCACTAAGTGCAGGGTTGGTTAAGGCGGTTACAATGGTATTCTTTGACTCTGTTAATCGTCACATGAATCTGCACGAGTGGACTATCTGTTGGCAGGTGCTGGATGACCTGGGTCACCTTGACTTCACACCCCCCAGTATTCAATCAAGCCCTTCTGTGTTCTGGCTTTACACACACTGTACACAGCCGGTGGTGATGAGGACGATCGTGGTGGTGCATATGGAATAATGAAATGGCGGTAGTGTTGTTGATGAAGATAAGGAGGGAGTGATGTCACAGTACTGAACAGTACTGAAAGGAAACAGGTTCTATGCAGCTATGTGACTTTATGTGGTCAGAGTGTAAGGTCATCTGTTTGTCCAGACAGAAGGCTAACACACTGGCAACTGTCTAGAGAGAGAGAGAGAGAGAGAGAGAGAGAGAGATGAGAGAGAGAGAGAGAGAGAGAGATAAGACACACACACACATACACACACTCACACACACACAGACAAACACAGACACACACATAGACAAACACAGACACACACACACACACACAGCGACACACAGCGACACACAGACAGACACACCCAACCCTGCTTACCCAGATAAAGCCAAACAATATATCCAATACTTTAGACAGTCAGTTATGGAAGCAGAACATCGACTATTCAATTAGATGTCACATGGTGCCTCACAATTTCAACAACAGTGGTTTAGTGTTGTCAAAGATCCACTCCGATGGACACCTTACTTTCCCAATTACAAATAAACTGATTACTAACTGTTTCATTTGAACTTAGATTGGACTATTTTTGATAGTCAGTACGGCATTCATTCTAGCATCAATAGCAAACAATTTAATTGCATGTTTTGGAATGTCTGATTATCTATAACTGGGTGCTTGAGCTAAAAACTCATTTGTAAACTCAATTAAGAAGTTCATTGAAGGAGGCGTCTTAACGACATATCTATTGTGTTTATCAGTAATGAAGCACTACTTGGATATAGGGAACTAACCCCCTGTGACTTCTATGGAAACATTAAACAGTTTACCTTAATACTTATTAACTACAATACAAATCTACTATAGAGAAAGAGAGAGAGAAAGAGAGACAGAGAGAGAGAGAGAGAGAGAAAGAGAGAGAGACAGAGAGAAGAGAGAGATGAGACAGAGGAGGAGAGATAGAGAGAGATAGAGAGGGATAGCATTTGAAGGACACAGACCAGTGTGTGAAGTGAGCTATAGTAGCTTATGACAGGGCTAACTGGAGTTCCCAGGGCCCAGCCCATTGTCCTGTCTGGGTCTAGAGCAGAGCAGGTTGGCCCCTTAAGAGCCCTCACTGAAACAAGCTGGTTTCAAGGCTTTCATAGATTCTAATAGTGGCTCCTGTGAAGTGGAACGAATCAGTACCTTCGTACATAGGGTCTTATTTCTCTCTCTCTCTCACACACCACACACACACACACACACACACACACACACCACACACACACACACACACACACACACACACACACACACACACACACACACACACACACACACCTGAAGTAGGCTGTACTTTGGTGCACCAGGGTGTGACGGACATCTGCACAACAAACATCTTCATCATCGTTCCATCAGACAGCCACCTGACAGGTGGGTACTGTAAACTGATGGACTGAGTGAGTGTGTGTGTGTGTGTGGTGTGAGTGTCTGAGAGAGAGAGAGAGAGATAGAGAGAGAGAGAAAGAGAGATAGAGAGAGAGAGAGAGGGAAGGAAGGAGCGAGATGGAGAAGCTAGAGTCTGGAGAGGGAAGGAGCGAGATGGAGAGGGGGAGGGGGTGAGAAAGGGGAGAAGACGGGGAAGAGAGAGTGAGAGAGAGAGAGAGAGGGGGAGAGAGAGGGAAGTGGAGAGGGAGTGAAGAGGGGGAGAGAGCAGGCTATTACAGCAGTGATGCTTGAGGTCTGCAGGTCAAAGCAATTCCAGCAGACAGACTTCAGGACC
>CAEFZP010003386.1:0-82500 GCA_903064625.1 Mallotus villosus
CACACACACACACACTCAGGGTGTAAAAGTAGGGGAAATGTAATACAGTGGGAAGTGTATGAGAGTATTTATGTAATTCAGTATCCCAGAGCATGGTGTTCCTCCGCTTTGCGCGTGTGTGTGCGCGTGTATTCCCTGCTGAGCGTGCGCCTGCTCTGTTAGTTCTGTGGTCAGGTGTCCTGCAGGACTGAGGTTTGGATTGGACCGTGATGCAGGTTGTGCCGCTATCTCCTGCTTGTCTCTCTCTCCTTGCTGCTTGTTTGTCTTGTCTATTTGTCTTTCACACATTACTGTCTCTCCTGGTCATCTATCCTTTCTTTCTGTCTGGTTCTCTTTTGTTTGTTTCTGACTCTACTCTCTCCTGCCTGTCTGTCTCTCCTGTCTGTTTCCCTCTCCTGCCTGCCTGTCTGTCTGTCTGACCTGTCTCTCTCCTCGCTGCCTCTCTGTGGGTTGTCTTTTTTGTGTGAGAGAGACAGAGAGAGAGAGAGAGAGAGACGAGAGAGATAGAGAGAGATGAGAGAGAGATGAGAGAGAGAGAGAGAGATAGAGAGAGAGAGAGAGAGAGAGAGACAGACAGACAGACAGACAGACAGACAGACAGACAGACAGACAGACAGACAGACAGACAGACAGACAGACAGACAGACAGACAGACAGACAGACAGACAGACAGACAGACAGGACAGAGTAGGAGTTTGCAGGAGTGAAGTCCTGGGGGAGATAGGCGGATGAGGGGCTGGAGTTCGGGGTGGAGGGCAGAGGGACAGGAAGTCACAGCAGTTTGATGTGCAGTTTTACAGGCAGGGGTCAAAGCTATTTCCTGTATACACTGCCCACCCCAAACACACTTCCACATAACATTTACAGCTCCCACACACCTCAACACAGACATCTTTTATAGTCTTTGTGCATGTTTGTGTTTGTGTGTACAGAAACGTGACGGTGATTCTGTGATACTCACAATCCTTCTAATGATCCTCTCTTGTTTTCTCTTTCAGGTGTGTGGACAGAGTCCACTAAGGGTCAATCTAAATGATGCGGAGGGGAACAGTGATGATAAAAAGCAAGATTCTGAGTTCAACAGCTGAGTCTCTCTCTCCTCCCTGGTAGAGGAGAAGAAAGGTAAGGTACAGGAGTCTGTGTGGATCTGGAAGGATCTAGGAGAGCAGTCTGCTCCTCCTGTGCCATGCCCTCTTCAAGGCAGCAGACTCTAGTCCCCCACATCCAGGTGAGGGGTGGGGGGGGTGGAGGGTAGGCCCTTAATGTCTTGCCCAGTGTGGGGGTAGGCTGTGGTTCCTCCAGCCCCAGGTGCAGTGCTGCATCTCTGGTCAGTTGGGAGTCTGAGATGAAGCACTGTAGCTCGGGAAGGAGAGATTTCTGCGTCACCGATCGACTGTTGTCACCAAACCTCCGCTGAGGAATGTCTTTCCTCTCTGAGGGTTGATTCGTTTTTCCATTGTGAAGGTTTAGGTTGGTAATCGGTGCTGCTGACCTTTGGGCATTTCTGAAGCCCTTTGTGACGCTGTTTTCAAAAAAAGACGGCAAATGAACTCCTCAATCCTCACCAGCATTCATATCTCCCACATTTCCTCTCATCCTCAACTGTTCCTGATCTTCATCTCCTCCCTCCGCGCTCCCGGGGTCCAGTTTTCCCAGGAATCCCTTGGCCAATCACTAGGGGGATTCCTGGAAATACTGTTCTTGGGGGTGGGGCTTAACATCGTGGTGACCAATGAGTTATCTTTTGATAGATTACCATAGATTAGATTGTGTGTTGTGAATGTTTGTTCTTGGCTGTCATGTGGCAACTAATAGCCATGAAGATGAAATATGAGTTCTGCTGTACGTCTGTGCTGAAGCCATATCCAATTCACACCGGCTGCATGTCAAGCTTCATGTTTGTTTCTGTTTAACTTTCTGTCATGTTAAAATGAACATTGTCTTCAGGGGTTAGATTTTTTATGGGCTTTATGGCGGAGACCACTTAATTTCTGTAAATGATTGAACTTTAAATAAAATGTATTAATCGTGTTGTGTTGTCCTTGCAATTTGTCAGTACTGCAGAACTGTGAGAAACTGTGTTGATGAAAAGCAAATGTGGCATCTCATTCATGAAACACGAGGAAACAACGTCTTCTATGTGTTTTCATAAGAACTACAGCATACGTGCAGAAAATTGATGGCCACTAGGGGTCGCAGGTGAGCTAGTTTGCTTGTTTTCTTGGGTATCGGCCACAGTTATTGAGTAACCCTGTCTCTACAATCTTGGATGATAGACCCACATGATAAGATGTTTACATAGCTCTACTGGTATTGGGGTATTTACACACACACATTAAATGCTTCCTATAATAATGTTTGTGTTGGAAAGGAGAGGGAAGTAAAACTCATACAAACTACCATCTGAATACGTCTATGTATGATAAGGAACTAGGAGGAGATTTGGTGGTTCGAGGCTGTACGAGGTGCTGACTGAGACTGGTCACAAACTGGGGGGGTCAGGAGTTTGGGATATATCACGGTTGGGAGGCGATGAGGACTGCAGTTCGACCACGCCTTACAACCATCATGTTGTGGACATCTCCCAAAACCACTCAGATGGAACGACAAACAATATTTTGGTTTAAATGTTTCTGCTGGGGTTAATAAATCATGACTACACAGAAAAACAGGCACCGTTTCACATTACTTTGTATTTCGTAATACACGTTCTTTTTGAATACTGACATATAGGTGTTGTACATGTTTTGTAGTTTTTCTCTTCAAAAACATCAGAAAACAGCACCCTTATGTCAAGAAGGTGAACAACTCTATGGTTGTGAAACTGAACTGAGAATGGAACTGTACAGAACACGCATCAAGGGAAGTTATGCTTTTTCAATCTGTTGTATCAGAACGGGTATTTCTGGTTCCATAACCTGCTCCTCTTACTCATTAAAAGGTTGGAGGCCAGGAGGGGGGAGGAGGGGGGAGGAGGAGGGGGGAGTACAGGTAATGACTTGTAAAGGTGCAAATATCACATGCCACTCTTAAAGGTTACGCAGACAAAAGGGAGGGGCATGCATGCAAACATGTATGCACACACACACACACACAAACTCTTTCACTTTCTTTCGAATGTATTCAACGACTCTCTGCTACTCATGTAATCTCAGTTTCACATATGTAAACGTGGCACTCACACTCATTCTCTCTCTCTCTGCTGGGCCTACTAGTACAAGATTTACAGTACTTCCCCACACCTGCTGATAAGACAAGATTAACACACCTTTGGGTGCGGCCCTGGCATACCGTGTCTCTCTGATTCACTGTGTTCCAGGAACACAGTTTCTCACTTAATCACTCATTCACTAACACACACACACACACACACACTCACTCTCACACACACACACAATGAGCACTCCCTAAGGCGTGTTTCCCTGTGATCTCTGCCTCAGTCTGGCAGGTGCATGATGGGTATCGGTGTGCTAGTGTCCTGTAACGGGTTCAGCCAGCGTCACCACCAGGTGGCCGGTGTCCGCAGGAACAGAAAGTGATAGTGTTAGGGTGGCCCACCGGAGATGCCCTACCAGAAGAGCTCATCTATAATAGACTGACACATCCCCCAGCTCTGCCTCGACTATTCTTCTCTGCTCCAGGTACATCCACATGCACAAGCAAGTCCTCACCACAGGAATCTGAAATACAGAAGATGAGCCTTAGAAAGAGACAGACAGAGACAGACAAACAGACAGACAGACAGACAGACAGACAGACAGACAGACAGACAGACAGACAGACAGACAGACAGACAGACAGACAGACAGACAGACAGACAGACAGACAGAGAAGGAGAGATAGAGAGAGAGGGAGAGAGAGAGCAAAGAGAACATTCAGAACTATCCAGAGTTTGAAAAGTCTCTTCCTTTTTTATAGTCTCTTCCTTCCTTCCATTCATTCCTCTCTTATCCCTCAGGAGGGTGGCACTCCATGTGTACCAAATCATATTTCATAATAGCAGTGTTGTAACATGAGTGCAACATAGTATGTGAGCAGGACCCCTTTCAGCCTGATGCAAGGTGATGCCTGCCTGGGACACTGGATGATTACAACATCCAGGGGTCTACAGAGAATGCTGATATACAACACGTTGGAAACAGACACACAGGAGAGAGAAGATGATCTGGACTGGAGATGGTAGAAATGAGAAAACAATCTAAATCAATGGTTATGGAGGACTCTGGAGAGGCCAGTATGTAGGGCATTTACATTGTGGCCACTCTTTATGCTAGTTTTTCGACACATAATTGTACGTGACTAACACACTAAGTTGTGCTCATGACATGATAATGGATATGTGAGAGAGCTTTAGAAACGCAGTCTATATTATACAGCAAGGCAGTAGCACACTGTTTTGAACTTCTGGTTCGATAACATGACAGATGATCAATTTTAGAAGACGCTAACTGTATGTGAGGCAGTGAAAGACAGTGAATAACCTTTGAGCTACAGACACAGGAGCTTCTGTGGGCTATTGGAAGATCCCTGCGTGCTTGTACATGTGAGCCGAAGTATAAAGCTGCAATTGTGGTCCCTGTCTACCAGCTGACGCATGGACATACGATCCCTTCTCCTGTTTGATCTTGTATGACACAATGCTGTAGCGCAGTTTCACACGAACGCCACATTGGGGCGCGGTCTCGGTGCAATTGGGCTAAGCTTGGCTAAGCTTGGCGACTAGGACAGGAACGTAGAATGTACGTTAACGGCATCTTTATGAATGCAAACCAAAATGCATTACCCACAATACACACATGTGGCTACAAAGTAAGCTACATCTTAAATGTACCTTACTGTATTCGTGCCTTTTAATGTTGTGTTCTAGCTGATTATGTAGTCGTCAGAAGTCAATAATGTAAAAAGTATTCTTCATTTGTCTTTAAGGTCCGTCCAACTAGGGGTAGGCTAACTAATACGTTATATTATGTTCTGTTATACTACTTGATGTTGAGTATTAGGCAACAATCTGTGGGCTGTCTGCACTTTTTACATAGGCTACATACAAGCTTCTCGAACCAGCCGAAAAACAGGATCACTAACCATTTTACACACACAAACATCGACTTCCAGTACATTCAAGAGAAGTGATAGCCTATATGGCAGGGGTTAAATGTGCAGGCCTACTGAACCACGAGCTAACTTAACTGGTACCGTTACACATTCACATACCCAGAAGTGCCATCACCACTGTAAAAGTAGTATTGCCAAATGTTATCGTCAGACACAATATGGTGGATGCATAAAATCATAATAGTACCTATTCTTCTACTGTGTTTATTGTAGGCCTATGTTGTGTGTAATTATGGATCATATCAAATGTGTTTTTCTTCAGCTTGCTGCATATGCGAAGTGTGCAACACAATGCAGTGAATGCACACTATACAATTTGTTTTCGCATAATTTGAGGGCAAATACCGTATTTTGAGCTTCATGTTGTCTAATATAATATTTTGGACTCATGTTGATATGTTTAAGTCTAAATAAGATGATCGGTAGGCCTATTACTTTGAAACTTTATTAAGTTTAATAATGTTTGTAAATTGTTAAAACTCAAACTTGAGATCTTACTTGGGCACAGCAGATTTACTGGGGCAGGGTCCAGCGATGCCCCTGAACTGCCTATTTACAACACACTGCATGCGCACTGCCACGCTAGTCGTGCACATGCGCACATATGGCGCAACGTGTTGGGAACCAAACTAGCGCATTCAAAAATCGAATGTTTTCATTTATCGCAGCAGATTTAATAAGATTCGTCACTAGATGCAATTTGGTTTTCATTAGTTTACTTTAGTTTTCTAAATGAAATAGACGCCATAATGTCTGCGATAAAGTAGTATTGCCTGGGAATACTGGCAATACTTACTGCGGCGGTCATGAGTCTACCAGCTCTGATGTCGACAGATCGTTTTAATGGCTTGCCCATCCCCCAATCCTGATGCCTCGGTAAATGGCAACCATCTCGCTCTCTTTCTCTCCCCCCCACACCTCCCTGCAACGGACCATACCCTCTCCCCACCCCTCCTAGTGTCAAACTATACTCTAATTTCCTTACTCCCGCTGCCTACGCGATGGGAAACAACATAAAAGCGTTTTGGCATGTCCTGTGTGCTGCGAGAGCAGAAGGGGACAGAGAGGAAAAGACCCTAGAGAGTTTAAACGGAATAGGGATTAGCTACGTTTAGAGCACTGTCGGCAGACGGGAAGAGGAAGAGACGACAGGAGGGGGAAGCCATATCAGCACATGATGTATACAGCTGCCTCTCTGCTCTGACCAGGCCAGTGTAGGCTACTCCACTGGGTGTGGGCTCTGTAAACGGTAAATAACCAGGCAGGTTAATTTATTAAACTCCAGGCCGATTGGGAATTGAGCAAATTAACCGATTATCTACACAACGAATATTTGACCTCCAGTTTCCATTGTTAACTTGCATAGATTTAGGTCAGGAGTTGAACGGGTGCTTTTAAAAACTCCTAGACCAGACTCACATCTAGTCCAGTGAGCTTTTTGTTTAAAGACACTGTTCCACCAACAACTCAGTCTGAAGATGGCTGCGTTTCCGACCCCTTGGTTCCATCTGGGGGTTTTGTGTCTGAGAGCTGCATAACTTTACTGACAGATGTTTTGTGGTCTACCTGAGTTCATCTCTTAAACAAAATAATCAAACCAAAGAATCAAACGATTAAACCTGGCAGAGCATGGTTTGGTCCAAATTCAAGCACAAAACAGGCCAGGAAATGTAAAAACAAAACAAAAAACCTTTTAGTACATTCAGATACTGATAAATTCACAAATGTCAAGAAGTGAATTTAACAGAAATGGACAAAGGGATCACTGGCTTTTACACTAACGTTTGAACCATTTATTGTCACCAGATATAGTCCTTGTAAACTGGAGAACTTGGTGTCAGAGCATTGCACTGGGCAGAACAGTGTTTGGGGCCATGTACAAACAAGCCAGGCTATGGTGAAACAATGCTAGGAAGTTGGCATGACTACTTGGACAGCACCTCAGAAAAGAGCTATGCGGTGACACTGGTCTAACAATACACACACATGGAGGGGGGACAGGATAGAGTGGGGGTCTGTGGGACCTTCTGTCACTCTGAACTCCCCTCCATTGTCTACTCCATAGCTACTGAGCTGACCAACTACATGCTTTATCACTTTGGGTTTATTGTGTCAAGGATGGAGAGGAGCTGAAACTTAGACTCCTCCCTCTCTGAACCAGACTCATCACATTACACTCGAGTATGGTGATTTATTTTTTATAATTAAAAGAATTTTCCACAAGAACCATTTGAAGCCATTTTAATATTTACAGATATAAATCCTGGAAGATTTTGTTTTCATAACACCACCACAAGCACCTAACAACTACCCACCACCACCCCAACAATACCATCATCATATCCCAGGAACTGTCTCTAGATTACAGCCACATCTTCTGGATCCCTTCCACTGACCAAATCCTCCAGAGAAGTAAAGCCCTTGGCCAGAGTAGACATCTTATCAATCTCTTTATACTCTGGCCAAGTCTTAGGCGTTATCGGGTATACCTGCTCACAGACACGGGCTGTGTATGGTAGCATACTGGTCAGCGTGATTGCCAAGAGAAGCAAATGGAAAGTACAAAAAAAAACAAAAGTCAGACCTACTAGGCCTTAAGACAGACCTCTAGAATAGTCTTCAAATTAGAGACTGGAACAGGTTCTGACAAGTCATTTCCATTTATTCTTGACATGCTAGAAGGGAATAAATGACACTGAGAGCCCAGCAGTCCTTACTCTAGCACTAGGCCTGGGGTCAGGGGGGACAGCCAGTACTGATGAGCAGCTGCAATGACTAGAGGCTGAGACAATCTTCAAACCATCCTTGCTGGAAAAAGACTCAGATAGAAAATAACTCCCATTCCAAAACGTTCTTAGCAATAAAAAAAAAGTTGAGGAAGAGAGAAAGGTGAGGGAGGAGTACCAGCGAAGAGGAGAAAGTCCCAGAGCACAGGGTAAGAGCCATAGGCTAGGGAGCAACAACGGAACAACACCCGTCCCCAAAACCATCAAGAACAGGGAAAGACAACTCTATAAAACTGAAAAAAAGTAAGTTCTGATAAAAAACGTGAATATATGTATATAAAATTGAAACCGGGATTGGTGGGAGGAGTGAACATGTTCCTCTGTCTCAGAAACACAGAACACGGAGGCCATTGTAGCAATTAAACTATTAAAAAAAAACAAGGTTACATTTTCTCAACAGACATCAATAACATCTCAATAGAGAAAGAAAGTAAAATTAAGATTATTGATGCGTTGATTTTTTGTTTTCCCCCCAAAGCAATTTACAGAGGTTTAATTCAGTGGTGCCTAATCGATAATGAATATGCTTGTGCGGAGTTTATGGTTTTTATTCATTGTTTGAGACGTCAGAATACCAGGTACAATATAGTTAATGCAGCGCCCTAAGGAGAAATCTAGTAGTCACTAGAATGTTTTTTTCATCTTGACATTAGAAGCTCTTCTAGCACATATCAGCAGGCAGAATCTTAATTACCTTTTTATGAAAAAAACAGAAGAAAAAAATAAACGAAAAGAAATAATTCAACATTTGCTTTGTATTACCCCAGGATTCATTCATAACAACAAAAGTAGAACAGTTTCACTTTACAACTTTCATTTCGCTTCAAAATGAGCAGGGAGAAATAAACAAGGAGTTGAATCAGGAAGAAGATGGTTGGTTGGTTGAGGAGTCCTGAAGGGAGAGTCTGTGTGGGCCACGCCTGGCTGGAGAGGGTGAGGGGGGTGAGGAAGGGGAAAATGGAGCGAGGAGGCTGCCAGAGGGCAGACAGGGGGGTGAGCGGTTGGGGGCTAGACATCTGGAGGGTAGCAGTGGAGGAGTGGGCAAGGAACAGCATTGGCATGGTGCACCATCACATCAACAGTGAGCCAACCATTTCTTACAGAAAACGTACAAAATAAAAAGGACAAAAATCGTCTTCGGTGGACAGGACAATAGAGAAGGCTACAGATTCCATACCAAGCCTGCTTTCTGTGTTGAAGATATAGTATATACATACCAATATATAGATATATGCTGAGCATGGTATCTATATAGAGCCATAACATATATAGTATATGGAACAAAAGTTCTTTATCAGGAGAGAAAGGGTTGCCCACGGCGACCGGCTGACAGGCTCTGGTGGGTGTGTCCTGGATGCCGAGGTGGGCGGGGTTGGTGTTGTGATTGGTTGGGAGGCATATCCTGCTACGACCACACTGCTCTGCTTCACATCATTGGCTTCCTACTCAGAAACCTGCAGAGTAAGAGAGATACAGGAGGAAGATGGGAGAAAAGGAGGTAGAAAACAGTGGAGTAATGGAGCAAGAGCGAGAGAGAAAAGAAAGAGGAAAGAGAAGAGGAAGAAAAGAAAAAGAGAAGAGGGGTCAAACTACGAGACACACAGCATCATTCTAGCCAGCAGGATTGAGAGGCCATCAGCCAGCCAGGACACAGCCAGACAACTCCAGCCCTGGAATAAAAAGTGCCCTGTCATGGTTCAGCCGTGGTCTGTTCTGCAGCTGAGCTGGTGCTGCAGGGGGAGAAGTGCTGAGAGAGTTGCAAAGAGAAAGATTCTGAGAGAGGTGCAGAAGAGAGACGCTGAGAGATGAAGATGCTGAGAGAGATGCTGAGAGGTGCAGGAGAGAAATGCCAAAAGGTGCAGGAGAGAGGAGTTGAGAGAGATGCAGGAGAGAGATGTTGAGAGAGATGTTGAGAGACGGAGACTCCATAATAAAAGCCAGCCAGAGTGTGCCTGATGGAGAGGATGCATGTATCATTCATGAAGGCACCTCCGCTCCCATTGACTTCAGAGACACAGTCCTGGACTGCTTAAGCACAACCCGGGGAAACAGGATTTCCTCCACCCTATTGGAAAGTTGCTTAATGTGACTACCTGGAATAAACAACGTACTGGTTCTACCTGTGGAGTCTGCTCATAACAAATATACACACACACAGTGGTCTGGCGTGTGTCCCAATCCTTCTGATCCTGACTCGTAAAGGAGACCAGGAAGCTTCTGTGCTGGACTACGTCGAGCAGATCTGATCAACACCACCACAGTACTACCGAGGAGGGCACCGCCCAACCAAACAAACACCACGAGAACCCACCAATGACAAAACAGGACACGTCAGAGGCAGATTCCCTACGTGATAGTCTGCTCTAGGTAGGTTATCACACTGCTTGGTCCTGGCCACACCCATCTCCCTGGCTAATGGAGGCGGTAGCAGGACGTCTGATTGAAGGCTTTCAGCCTGGGGAAAAACCACTTAAACCAGTTTTGTTGCCTCTAGTTGTAGGCTTGGTTGTTTAGCCTACCCAAGATAAGAGTGCAACATCGACAGAATCTCTTTAGTTCTAGACTTCAGGAAGACTTGGATAGCTCCAGTCAGTCAGTCTCTGCTGATAGCTAGTCAGTCACTGTCCTAAGAGCTGCTGATGTGTGTCTATGGCAGTGGACAATTAGCTCTCACACAAGCTATTCATAGGACCAGACTGATATAGCCAACACCCTTTAGCAGGCTGGCTTCCCCGCCTCACCACTACGACATTTACACTGCAACAGACATTTACACAAGACTGTCAGCTCTGTTAACTACCTGCGATCTGCAACACAAGCTGCCATCAGATGTAGGCTGTGTACAGAAGGTGTTGGGAGTGCTGGAGGCTTGAGGCTGGGCTGAGAAGGGGCAGGCCTCTCCAGATACATTCCAGAGCAGTGCAGGCCCTTGGGACGCCAGAGGGGCTGGGAGGAGGCGGACTAGGCAGACTCTGGTAAACAATGTCTTCATTGTTACAAACTGACAGAGGCCAAACCAGCCTGGTAGCTAGGAGACCAAAACTGCTGCTGCTTCAGAAGCAGCCTGGCCTGCCTTGGACTGAGGGGCTAGCCTGGTCTGGCCTAGCCTGGTTAGGATTGAGGGGATAACCTAGACTGTCCTAGCTTGGTTAGGACTGAGGAGCTAGCCTGGTCTGGCCTAGCTTGAATAGGACTGAGGGGCTAGCCTGGTCTGGCCAAGCTTGGTTAGGACTGAGGAGCCTCCTGGTCTGGCCTAGCTTGAATAGGACTGAGGGGCTAGCCTGGTTTGGCCAAGCTTGGCTAGGACTGAGGGGCTAGCCTGGTCTGGCCAAGCTTGGCTAGGACTGAGGAGCTAGCCTGGTCTGGGATTGGTTCAACATCTTAGGCTACAAGAAGTGACTCTGGCTCTGATATTGGCTCCATAGAACAGGGTCTGATACTGACTCCATAGAACAGGACCTGATACTGACTCCATAGAACAGGGTCTGATACTGACTCCATAGAACAGGACCTGATACTGACTCCATAGAACAGGGTCTGATACTGACTCCATGGTGGTTAGGGTCTGATACTGACTCCATGGTGGTTAGGGTCTGATACTGACTCCATGGTGGTTAGGGTCTGATACTGACTCCATGGTGGTTAGGGTCTGATACTGACTCCATAGAACAGGGTCTGATACTGACTCCATAGAACAGGGTCTGATACTGACTCCATGGTGGTTAGGGTCTGATACTGACTCCATAGAACAGGACCTGATACTGACTCCATAGAACAGGACCTGATACTGACTCCATAGAACAGGGTCTGATACTGACTCCATAGAACAGGACCTGATACTGACTCCATAGAACAGGACCTGATACTGACTCCATAGAACAGGACCTGATACTGACTCCATAGAACAGGGTCTGATACTGACTCCATAGAACAGGGTCTGATACTGACTCCATAGAACAGGGTCTGATACTGACTCCATAGAACAGGGTCTGATACTGACTCCATAAAACAGGGTCTGATACCAAAAAGCGTGTTGGGTGGGCTACGGTTACGTGCAAGTTGAGAACTTCATTCGCATTGGTCTATTTCCAGGTGTGGGATAAAGAGAAGGTAGGTGGAGAGCAGAAAAGATGAATGGCGGTTGCTTGGTAGGACCGATAGAGGACATGAGCTGAATGGCTAAGACTGGGTTTGGAGGAGAGCTGAATGGCTAACCATGAAGTTCAGGGCTGTAACAGAACTGTGTACACAAAGGATTAGAGCCCGACCACGTCATCAGCAAATCCTATTTATAACCTGGCTGTACTAAGCAGCACAGTCATGAAGGGGGCTGGCTGCACAAAAGGGGGTTGGGTGGGTAGGGGGAGATGCAAGACTAAGTAAGGAAAGCTCAAAGGAGTACGACACTCTCCTGATGCTATGCTCATATCAAACAAGACAGAAAGCTATGTAGCGGAGACCTAAAGCTCACTAGCTACCTGCAGCCAGCAGACGGCAGCTTTCATGGGGTTGTTGAGTCAGGTGTCAGTTTATCTCCAGACCTACCTTCTTACCTACACACTGAAGCAGATCTCTGTAAGACCTCCTCTTCTTCACCATAATGGGCCATAAAGCTGGTCTCCACTCATTCACCCCACCCCAGATTATTATGCTGGCTGTAATCCCTGTGATGCTCCTCAAGATACCAATACTCAGTCATTCACTTCACACAGTGGATACCACACGGGTCAGGGGTCATTGGCAGGTTACCCCCACCCCCCAGATTATTATTCTAGCAGGGTTATAATCCCCAGGCCTAATCCTAGTCCTGGTCATCACCTGGCAGACCTGGCCCCGCCTCAGGACAGGATACCAGCGGGCTGGACGCCTCCGCCATCGCCCCTGGCAACCAGAAGACCCTCTGGGATAGGAGGGAGGAGGAGTTACAGCAGAATGACATCACGGTGAAGAAACCAGACCACAGAGACATGAGATGAGGTATAGTGAGAAGATGGTTAGTTGGACTAGACAGGCCCCCCTACGCCCACACCCCACGCCCACAACACCCAACCACCCGTTCTCTCAACATTAAGCAGATCAACAAAAAGCTGCAAGATCCAGAAACAATGGTTGGTCAAAGGAATCAGGCAAGAGTGGATTGCAGCCCTGGGGCTTGGAGAGGGAGGGGGTTAATAGAGAGGTAAGGGTTCTTAAGAGGGAAATGAGAGCAGCGACGCTGGTTCAACATCCACAGAAGAGCCCATAAAGCCCTTTGTCCCACAAAAGAATACACACATGTTGGGTACAAAGTTAGTAGGCAAATTTCCCAAGGACGTCTTTGCATTGGCAAGACAGACCAATTGAATTGTCCAAATTGTATTTATCCATGTTTTGGGGGGGAGTGGCTTTTCTCACCAACACTGATGTCTTTAACTGTTTGTTTTTGCACAAATGATAAGGGGGAAAAATGTCCAAATCCATGTCTGTTTTTTTAACGGCTGGGGGGTGGTGATGTGGGGAGGGTCGAGGAGGAATGACAAAACAAAAGCAATTGGTGTCTTCATCTTTTGCTTTGTTGTAGTTTTTTTTTGTTTTTTTTTGTTGCTGAAAACGTCGCTTGGCTGTTTGCTACTAACCTTTCATGTTAGTCTTGGGTTTGTCAGTTTGCTTGCCTGTGGGGGTTGGTGCCTGGGGCCCCTGGGCCCCCGAGGAGGCTGCCTGCTGGGCTGCTTTCTGCTTCAGCATCGTCCAGTCAAACGTGTAGTCGTACTGGTGGTTCAGGGTCCTACACACGTACAGAGAACGCACAAAGACACAAAAACAGAGCAACGCTCAGTTCAGCCTCCTTTGTTTATTTATCCAGCCACTTCCTTCCTAGGGATAAACCTTTGAATTTCTGTGTGGATGAGAATGTTAGTGTGTGTGTGAGAGGGAGTGCGAGACAGACTGTGTGAGAGATTGTGTGTGCGTGTGTGAGGAGCACCTGAAGAGGATGCGGAAAAGCTGGCGGAGGTACATGTAGTCTGGAGCCTCCTCGAAGCGCAGGCCACGGCAGTAGTTCAGGTACATTGCAAACTCTGCTGGGAAGCCCTGGAGGAGGGAGAGGTTACAGATAACCATGACACCAGTCACTAAAAGCCAAGCCAGGTCTCTGATTGGCTACTTAGCCTCCCCTGGTGTGGGCTGTATATAGTCTGGTGGTCACAGGCCTTCTATAGATAGCCTGCACCCTGAGAGAGGGGGGGTTAAGCAGGCTGGGCAGACAGACTGGAGGATCAGGTGGTCTTGACTAAGCCATGACTTAACCCTGGGATCACTTACTCGCCCTAGTCCCAATCTAGGGTTAGTTAGTCCTTCTCTGCAGGGCCAGGGGTAGCCTTTCAGTACTGCTTAGCCAGGAAGCTGTGGCACTAAGCTCTGCCCATCTAGGCTCCTCCCTTCCAGGGGGCCGTGAGGGGCTCTGTAGCCAGTGAAGAGGCGGTGTCGCTGCCTCACCTTACATAGGACCTCCACGGGCGTGGACATCTTCTTCTCACTGATCTTCTCGTACTTCTGTTTCTTTGTGGCAGCCTGTGGAACATGTGGACGAGAAATGAAAATGTTGTGCACCGCAGACTTATCACTACGCTGTCAGGCTCAACCACACAGGGCAAGCAGACAACACCGACACCACAACGCCGGCCGGCCGGCCTCACACAGCACACGCTCTGTACGGATGTTCTCTGCCCGCGCGTGCCCACCGCTAAGAGTCATGTTTGGCAATCGAAATCGCATCTCAAGTCACACATGCGGATTGAAAGTTTCATTGGATAACTACTGCAGGTCTTGCCGTGGGAGCCCGTGTTCTGTACGGTTATCACGGCTCCAAACCAACGTCAATCCAAACCGGTCCATCAGGTTCCTCCCTCCCTGCGTCACAGGGCACACCTTGCGGGGCTGATCAGAGTTCCACTACCTGATCCTTCCTCCTGGCTGCTTGTAATGACTAGCTGTGCCCTCTGGCTGGCAGGGGATGGAACAGACGACTAAGGTTTCACCCCTGTCGTAACGGTGAGGTGTGAAGGAGGGCCCGCGATTACATTAAGACGCCTGGCGTTCCCTTTATAACCCTGCCAGGCTATAATAAGAGCAGTCCGCTCACAAAGACAGTGATCGGTGGGGGATGAGGAGATGAGACTGCACTAGGGGATGAAGCAGCATTACACTGCAGAGCTCCTAGGCTGGGGGTCGCTAGGTGCGCAGGTATCTAACCTTAGGTGGCTAGTTCAAGGGCTCTAACCTTAGGTCAATACATTGACTAGTGACGCCAGTAAGAAGTGTGTGGGGTTTGTGGAACTGAGGGTTGTTTAAATGGGGGTTGTTTCAGTTATGAAGGCCTGTAGTAGTTTGTTTGTATGGTTTGTTTAGCAGGCAAGAATACGCACACATTCGTTTAGCTGTTTGCAGTGTGACTTGGTAAATGAAACAAGTGTGTCCCCTTAAAGGTTTTTGGTTACATAGGGTGTCTTCATTTACCCCTTAGGCTCAACCCCCACAAGGCCAATTCACACCCCACATGTATGTGTTAGCTGCTAACAGGCTCTGTTCACAATCACCTCATTTTTGCTTAGGTGGGCCTTGGAAAACAGTTGTAAACAAGCAAAAATTGTCATTTAAATGAAGTTCCCAAATGATGTCCTTTCTGCAAACGGCTAACAGTGTTTTTGGAGGGGGTGCAAGTTAGGGTCTTAAATGTCTGGACGTGGAGCCCTAGAGTACCTGCCTGGCCTACCTTTAGACCCTGCCAGGGCAGGCTGGTTCTGTTGAAATACATCAGCACGTAGCCTAGCGACTCCATATCATCCCGACGACTGGGGAGAGAGAGGACAGCGGTCAGTACATATGTCATCACAGATCGATAGAGAGCACACTTCACTGTCAGTCAGTGACTGGATTCTGGGGCAATGAGAAAGACAGCTGCTAGTGACAGTGAGAGTGAACCAATGAGATCAGCTTGTTGCCATGAGGCCCCACCCCCTTGGGACATGGCTTGCTTCAGCAGGGAGTCAGACTGAGGCCTCAGATGATGCCTCAGTCTTTCCCTTCTCTCTCCACCTCCCCGGGATAACTGCAGATTGTCACTGATTTTACAATTGCTGGATTAGGTAACAGGCAGACAGCTGGAAAACATGTTTTCACCTTTCCAGTCGTGTCAGATCTGACACCGTAGAATCCAGAAGAGTAAAAAGGGAACAGTGCTTTTGGAGGAGTATTCTAACAGGGGACTGTTTTATACTCTTTCCGGCCAACCAGTGATGACACATTAAACATATTCATGTCTGAAATCTAATCTCTAGCTGAAAAAAAGGCATTTGTGTGATCAAGATCTGCTTTACAGGCTAGCCCGACAACCTCAGTGTGTTCCAATGTTTCAGTCTTGCTGTCTTCTCCATGTCTTCACTGTCCAACCTACTAGTGGTGCAGGAATGTACAGAGTATGGTCAGTGGCTGAGCTACTGGGAGAGTGAGGTGGGCAGGGGGAGTGAGGTGTAGGCCCAGGTTAGCATGGCAGGGTGTGGCCCCTGGATGTCTACCTTTGCTCGATGCCCAGATGTGCATTGATGCTGGCGTAGCGAGCGGTGCCAGTCAGGTTCTTGTCTTCTCTGTAGGGGATGTGCTGTCGTGTTCGGTTGTCACGATACTTCTTGGCTAGACCAAAGTCGATGAGGAACAACTGTGGGATGGAAGAGCAGAGGAAGGGGAAAAGAAGAGGAGCGGGAGAAGAGAGGGGTGTAGAAAATAGAAAGAAAAACAAAAGAACTGACATTTGAGACATTTCCTTTGATTATGGAGGTGTTGGCAAAATGCTTTCCGAGGCAAGATCATGGCTACTGTTCTACTTCCTGCTCTAGGGGCTGTCATGTGACACTTTGGGCCTGCCCTCCTTGGGGCCTGTGATGTTTCCCACAGAACAATGGTCATGTGACTCAGCAACCAAAAAAGTTTGCTTGGGCAGATAGCCAACTGCAACCAGACGTAGAAAACAAGAAAATCGTGGAAATGAAAAGGTTCCGAAAGTATCATCCCCAGTCAGTCAAGTCTTTCAAACATCTCCACAAACGCACACCACTGCCATCTGAATTAGATTCTAATCTCTAGAGATGTTTAGCATGTGTGTCTGGTTTAATGCCAACATAAGAATTGTAGACGAAAATAATGACATACAAAAATAAATAAGTAAAGATTAACAAAAAAAATGGTAGAGAACCCAACGAAATAAAACCGTCTGTGGAACAGAAACCCCTCCAGTCAGTGTCAGAATCATAGGCAACAGTCGGGGGTGCAGGGGGAGCGGTAGGCGGCTGTATGGGTGTTCAGACCTGGTTTAATCCTGAGAAAGATGGGTCCTGAGCAGAACTAAGCGCCAAGCTTCTTTTCCTCTTCCCCACGGGAGATTCTAAACACTGAACAGACAATAGAGGGTGCACTGCATCAGCACAGGAACGCTGACAACCAACCCCACGAACGTACGCGCGCTAACGCACGGCCAGCGCAGACAGGCAACACCAAGGCTCGGAAAAAGACCAGGAGGAGAGGGTGGGGTGAGGAAGAGGAGGGAGGGGGAGGAGGAGAAGGAGCGCACCCACGGCTGTCCTCCTTCCTTTTGCTAACTGGCTAGCGTTAGCTCCAGTTACTCCTCCTGGGGCTGAAGTTTGGGAGAGAGCCGGGGCTTAAGAGGCCAGCCTGGGCTGCAGCAGGGCAAAGGGGGGCGGGGGAGGAGTAGGCCCTGCCAGATACACAGGCCCCGCTGCCTGAATGACTGGCTGCAGTCACACAGACAGAATGTTGGCTGATACTGCCACACCCGTTGCTGTGTTCTGTGAACTCCATCATGGAAACACATTATTTGTAAGCCTGTTTTGTGTTTGTTTTTTCACTCAACTTTGCAGTGGGCTTGGTGATGTTGCGGCATTTAACGCTAGCTGTGCCTCAGTTTTCTAGGTTAGCTTCGCTAGGTTGGGAAAACAGTCCGGGAGTGGAAAAAGACCTCACCGTGCTACAGCTGTCTGACTGGCACCACTAGGGTTAAAACGAGGAAGCAGGTAGACGGCTAGCCACTACAAGCCATGCTCTAACATGGCGCCCTGACAACAAGGCGGCGTGAGAAGCTTTCAACACAAACGCAGCCACCCAAAAGCCCACCCTGCTCCCCTCCCCCCATCTCAAGGATCTAATGAACCTGGCTAGTATGTCTAACAATGGCATTCCAAGGGTGGTTTTGTAGTCATTACTGTGTAAAATGTGTTTGTATCATGTAACGATACCATAGACAAGATCGTGGCAGTGAGGCCTATGTGGGTTTGGTTTATCAAGGAGGAAATAGTAGAGGATCAATTTAGGGTAAGAGTGTTTTCCAAAGCAGTATAGAAAGTGTCTGAGGCTTAAGGTCTTGTAGGTGTGGGCAGATAGTGGTCAGAGCAGATTCTGCTAAGGAGGCAAGTTGTAGAAAGCAACTAAGGACACAGCAATGGGACAAGCAGTTAGTCTGCAGGGATGCCAAGCTGACAGGAAACTGGCGGTGTGTAGGTGGATGGGAAGGGATGTCTAAATCCAGAATTGAATCACAAACAATGTTGGCTGAATGAGTGTGGTCTGAATGGAGTGTGGATCTAGATGAGAAGATAGGGTCCGAAACATTTGCGTTCTACTGGTATGGGATTGGAGGCAGCTAGGCTTCCGTAACCGTTGTGAGAGAATAAGGCAGGAAGTGAAGTGCGCAGCAAAGCAGAAGAGACAGTAGACCTGGACAACAGGACAGCGTGGGGTTGGATAACGCTAATGCTCACATTAATGCTAACGTTAGGCCAGGTGATGATGTGAATGCTAACTAGCCGCTAGGCTAGATGCTAAAGCCAACAGCTAGGCTCGGCTTCCATCCAGGGGGTAGAGTTGCCACCTTGGCCTGCCCAGGACCTCTCAGGTGTGGGTGCGAGTCAGAGCTGGACGTCCTACAGGTGGGGTGTGCAGCCACTCTCGACGGAGCCGGTGGAGTTTAGTATAAAACAAAGGGACAATTTCATGTGTATGTCAAAAGAAAGAAGCTGGAGAGGCTGGCATTCACACAGACACACAATGGTAAACACTGATTCCAGAGAGCACTGCCAAAAATGGGAACACAGGCTTCAGTCGGGGCTAATTTACCCAGACAGGTGCTGCTTGGTTCTGGTTGGACTGGTCTGATCAGCTGATGAATCAATCAGCTATGGAATGGAACACTAACGACCGCCAGTTACTATGGCCTGGTTAGGGTCAATACACGGTTCATGCTTTAACTTTGCCAAATGTTGCCTGTCTGCAAGGGCTCAGGATAGTCAATTTTAAAACAAAAGTACAAAATCAGGCAACTTGATATACAGTTTAAATATGTAAAGTAAAAAAAAATCACCAAAGTTAAAAACGTCTTAAGGATTTTTTTTTCTGTGAGGGGGGGGGAAAGAATAAATGGGGTTACACAACATGCAGAAGCCTGTGGTAATTCAGAGCATGGCTGTCGGACCCAGAAATGCAGTAGAACTACAATAGAACCATAGAGACATGCTTAACACTGTTACTGTTCAGTAACTACCGTGTTCAATTTGATCTCTATAGGTGCCACTGCCTTACAACCGCCTTGTTGTTGAGGAAAGCACTCTGGTTGCGAGGTAGGGCGGGCTTAACCGTTTTATTTCCTCAGATGCATTCAATGTCCACTCAGAGGAAATGCGGTTTGTTAATAATGAATAACTGCAGGATTAGAACTGGGGGTGGGGAGGTGACAGTCCTTGATATGTTTTATTATTACTTACTTGGCCATGATCATGAGAATGTAAACAAATGACCAAACTAATAACTAACCAAAACAGGGATATTTCACTCAAATTGTTGAGGGGTAGTCCACTTACAACTCAATCGATATATTTAAAATGAATGGTGCCTTACAGCCGCTAAACAAATGTAAACTCACTGTTAAATGGCAGCCAAGCAACTCTGCCATGTCACTTGAAGAGTCTGAGGAATTCTACTAGACTCATTTCAAACTAAATGGTTCCACCATGTAATTCATTTGAAGTGAATTATCCCTTTACGAACCAAACCAGTACATTTCTTATGAACAACACCTATTTCATTGGAAGCAGCGGCAGGTTCAGGTGAGCAGGTTCAGGTGAGCAGGTTCAGGGCCTGAGAAGCTGAGGCTTACCTTGTTACAGTGACGCCCAATGCCCATCAAGAAGTTGTCTGGCTTGATATCTCTGTGGATGAAGTTCTTTGTGTGCACATACTCGATTCTGCTAATCATCTGTTGAGGGAAAAAACTCTCCTTGTCAGATTAAGCCTGTGGGGCACATGCCATGTGTGGTCATGTGTGGTCTTTTGTGGAAATACGTTTTTTTTTAAGAACCCCAAAAATATGTTCATTCTTACACACTTTAAATTCAGTGAACATCACAAATAATTTGTAACCAACTGTTTGTGCTTCAGAATGGGATTAAGAAAGGGATGAAATAAAGGAAGGTCCACATGCAAGTAGTGGTTCTTTTCCACTGCATTGTACCGACTTGACTCCACTCATCCTGGGGCATCCTGCACACACCCGCCATTTTAAAATAGCCAAGCTACTATTATAGCGGCAGCTGTCTATGAAAGCGGGTGCTACGTTTTCTTTTTTCCATTCACTGGACTACTTGATTGAATGGCAGAACCACGCCTTGAGGAGGAGCAGACGTTCCCTGTCTGACTGCAGACTAAAGGATCCACTAAGTGCTGTGTGTCAGGTTGAAGACGACAATCCAAGCACCTGGGACCAGAACGAGTGGCGTCTACATGGTACAGTGCAGTGAAGTAGCAACAATTCACCATAAAAACGTTGAGTTTGTCTCAAAAATGTCCTCTCGCATTTCAGTTTGAAGCTGTCTTTACACAGTATTGAGATATTGCACGCAGAAAAAGATTGGCTGAGCACCAACATTCAACTGTAGAGTAGTTATGTTTAAAACTCTTACTGTTACTTTGGAAACTAGAGGTTGAGCAAGAGACTAAAGTCCGGACTCCTATACCTGGTATATTTAACAGTAAGGTAATAGGGTGTGCTTTCAAGACCATACAAGATTAAAGCTGTTAGCAGCCAAGTCCTGACAAGAAAAAAAAAGCTTTATTTGACTAGGGTTAACTCCCTGGTATTTAACATGTTAAGTATACCCTGAAGCCAATTAAGTTTGATAGTGAACTGGATCAGGGGTCAGCTGACATTGCAGGAGTTGTCATGACAAATGGCCTCTGACATTAAGAAACAACCAATGTGCCTTATTTGACCAAACGGAATCTGCATATTACATGTTGTACTGTTTGAAACTGTCTTGACAGTGGGTGTGCATACCTGGTCTGCCAGCATGAGGACAGTTTTCATAGTGAACCTGCGGGAGCAGAAGTTGAACAGGTCCTCCAGACTGGGCCCCAGTAGGTCCATCACTAGGACATTGTAGTCCTTCTCTTGGCCATACCACCTATGCATACACAAAAACATGTTAATAGTACACACACTTCCAAGGTCTGTTCACATTTTAAATTCACACCATGTGGTCCTGCACTAGCTAATAAATCCACTAGACTAATAATTTAATTTCAATTTAGTGACCATCTGTGAAAAAATATATCATAATCACCCGTCCAAAAATTGAGATTTGTCCAAATAATTAAACATTTTATAAGGTATTTTTTATGAGAACAGCTTCTGCAGTAGGCCAAAGTCTGTGTTTCAAATTAGGGCTTTTCTTCACAAAGCCTGCTGTAACCAAAAACATGCTTTCCTTCTTAGATAATTAGATGCTTTTGCCATAAGAGCAAAGGTCAGTATAACTCAATCAGAGGCAGTGAAGCATGAGGAGTGGAGGCCTCATGTATCATTAACACGATGCTGTCCTTTTCCAGCAGCCAGAACATGCCTGACAATGTCCAAAACGAAGGACTAACCAAGCTGTTCAGTCACTAAATAAAATTGAATGTATTAAAAAAATGTAATCGTTTCTGGCTCAAAGTCTGTGGCACTGTAGCTCTGAAGTCACCTTGATAGACAAAACCACTAGGCCCTAAGAGTTGTTTTCCCCAATGCTGAGCCGCCATTTTCTAACAGAAGGAAGACATGTTGGAACAAACACAACAAAAGACAAGCGGCCATTTCCAACCACCGCCGTTAGCTAGCTACCTTCATAAATGTGTAATCAATCCTACACATTCAGTCCACATTTTCGAAGTAAAACGTCGACATAAATAGGATTAAACGTCTAAATGATGTTCCGTGGATATATTAGAGGATTCCAAAAATCCTACAAATAAAACACCGAGAATAGAACAGTGAGGAGATTATGGCTAATACCAGCTAGCCTGACAAGCTCGTGTAAACTAAAAAAAAATGATTTTGTAGCCCCTTAATAATATATGTTTAATGTCACAGTGCAGGCATCACATAACAAAAGGATACTGAATGGAATATTAACTTAAAATGTATGTTCTTACCTTATGTGTGGGATTCCAACTCCTCCTTGTAAGATTTTATACAGTTTGCTTTCATATAACAACTGTGGGTGCCTGGCTTTCTGTGATTCCAATTTGACTGCTACCTCCTGTTAAAAAGAAGAAAAGAAATTGATTAGTCTCATAACTCATGTCCATCTCACTGACTAAGCAAATAACACTGCACCAGTTCCCTAACTGCAAGTAGTCAGTGCAGCTCAGTGTTAATAGCCCTGGCTGTACTGAACAAAATTAAATGTAATTTTCAACAGACATTTACAACATAAATGTATGTTCAATCAGCCAACACGATGGCTGGCTAAATAGCATGACCTCAATACCATACTAGCCAGGTAACATAAAAAATTGCCAACAGGATGAATAAAACGCAGGTCTTGGCGAGTCAAGCCGATGTTGGCCAGTTGATCTGGCGAACTTAGTTATTTTAACTAGCTAACCAAATTCAGCGCTATTTGTCGCTACATTCGATGAACGATGTCAAGTTTACCTCTCCATTTGTGATGTTTATTGCCAGATAGATGTCTCCGAATGATCCGGATCCAATTTTTCTGACAAGCTTGTATTTTCCACCGACAATAAATTCGGCTTTCGAGCCGCTGCTGCTGGCCATATCCACACACTCACGAGCACCACCCGATCAGGTTAAACAGGATTCAGTGGGACTACTCCGTCGGTTCCCCTTCTCTCGCAGCTCGTTATCAGAACATAGAGTCCTGATTAGCCGTGGGCGATCACTTGAAACAATGTAGCTAATGGGTCTAGAATGCAATTTTGCTGTTCGGCAGCTGTCGATTTCTTCGCTAGCTTGTAAACAGATATTCGTGGAAATAACTTATCCACGAAAGATATGAAGACGGTTCTTCTGAGCAGAAATCCAAATGTGACCGGATTACGTTGACAATCATCCAGTGGCCTCGAGTAACTGGCTAGCTAGGCTGCTGCTAGCTAGCGTCGAGGTACGAAAAATGACACCAATCACTCGAAGCCCCACTCGATAATCTCTTCGAACCACCTCCACGAGAGGGGCGATATGTATCTTGAATAGCAGATTTCCGACGATGGATTCAATTTCGATACAATTCTCCAATTCCAAGAGAATATTTTACCGAATTGAAGGGTCGCAGCTTTCCTTCAAAGCGCAACCCACTCACTCCGCCATCTTCTTGTCACTAGTTAGCTTCTCCTCAGCCTGTCTGTGCCTTCGAGCTCGCGCTCAGTTTTCCCAGAACGAGCTCATACGGGCACGAGCGGGCCGTAACTGCAGGCCAGAGGAAGGGCTGTGACGTGACAAGGTTTCATTTGCGGAAGCTCTATTTCTTTCACTTTAATTGGATTTAAAATTAAATAGAAAGTTTTTCCCAAATGTTTTTCATGACAATATTGATCACCCATTGCCATTGATAAAAAAGGGGAATAGAAAACATTTCATATGAACAGATAAAAGCACACACAACAAATGGGCTAGAACAAAAGCTTTGTAAGGTTTGTATTGGCTACCCAATCTACCATTCAGTCTATGTTCTGTACACATGCATTCATATTATTTATTTAGATTAGTTTGTGTGTACAAACTAGTCATTGCGATATAGGTGACAGGTGCTAGGCTGTAAGTGTTGACCAGCTTGTTCTCCAGTCCTCTCTTCGCCACATGTGGCTCACTGGTGCCATCTGTTGCTAACAGTACTCATTTACACACGTCTGCGTAGGCAATTCTTATAGCTTCTTTGCTATTAAAGCAAACTTATATAAACTGAAAGTCAAATAAGTGTTGCTCTCTGAAAGACAGTATAGTTGACTGCAACATAATTTCTAATGTGTGTGTAGTCCTCTTGTGTACTGAATAGGAGAGGTAAATAAAAGGGCTGTGTTTTCTTACAGACACGAAGCCAATAACAGACATTCTATAGTTGTTATTGTCTCATTTAGTAGATGGCATCCACTTAGAGAAGCTACAGTTCAACTTTATACGTACAAGACATTGTCTTGTTAAGATTCCGCTTCAACTTACAGCCACTCATTAGAGCTCCAGTCAGCAGCACTGACCTCATCATGAACATAATGGTCTCCATATTTGGTACAGACTACATGGAGAGAACATATTGTATGACAATTCGAAGATTAGCAATAACTTTGCCTCTCGAGTTTGGAGTTTTGATTGCTCCAGATTCTACATTTAAACAACATAACAAGTTAGACCTTTTAATTCCTTCAGGAAGTATTCCCACAGAGTAGAAAACAACCTAATAATTAATACAAACTGGGAAACAAGTGGGTGTGCTGAGAAAAAAAGTGTTCTTATCTGGTTTTGATTTTCACTATATTCAAAAAGCATTAGGGGTGTACATAAGGGAACTATTCCTTAATATCAAGAGACCATTGAAACGTTTCCACCAATAATAAATGGCATGGCAGGGGTAGTGTTAGCACATAGGGTGATAAGAATGTTTAGTCCCCACCAATGTTCATACCTAGCCTACGCCTTTTGTTCCATTTCATCACATTCTATAATGCTAAATAAGACATCAAGGAAGTATCTTACTGATTTGTTTTACCATAACTCAGTGACAGCATCAACTACCCCTATGACCAGGGGTGAGGGGTGATGGGGACAGGTAGGTGGTGTCACCCACAGAACAGACTGAAACACAGACACCTGCAGCCTCTGAGGCCAAACTACGAGATATTACATATTCAAGAACACACTGCCTAATCGAAGCCATGAAGATCACCATTGTGCTCTGTTGCACTCTGCTCCTGGCTCTCTCAGGTGAGTACCACCAACCGTCTGTAGAACCTACATTAGAACCATCATCAACATCACAACTGATCACAAAGTGTTGTCCCTTATGGGATATCATAGTCTGTACAGCTACGTATGTGTCACTCTTGCTAGAAAACATTCAACTTAGTGACTGTATAAAGCCTACATTGGATGTCTCTTGACACAACATTGTTCAGCAGTGAGATTTAAGTAAATTTCTCTGTTGATAAGGATATACTTTACTAAGAAGAAATTGTAAACAGCGGCTGCATCCTTGAAGTAGTAAACCATTTATTAATTGAAATCCCATTTAAAAATCCCTCACAAACCCTGTTTGTCAGCGAGTAACATCAACATACACAGATGACATTTTCTAACCAGGCTTCTCAGTCTAGTTGTTTCCTGGCATTCCTGTGGCACTGTTGGCTACTGACCTGCCCATTGTCTGGTCCCAGTAACTAACACTGTTGAAAAAGGGAGCAGCCTTCTGTCTCTCACCCCAACAACAGTGCTTCCTCCTGGGTTGGCTGCCAAGCTAATGCCCCCCACGACATGGAGTGTATTAGCATTCCTGACAAAACATTTAGTGTTAGATAAAGGATGTGAAACTGTGATTTATTCTGGTCAAAAGATTGCGGTGAAGTGGTATGAAGACAACAGTGAACAGAGACAGGGATCTTACTGGAAATGGATCTCTGTGAAAGATTCCAATCACATCTCAAAACGAAAACGAAAGTCTCAAAAAGAGGGAGATTATCTATTGTTTTCAGCTCTTACCGACAACTAATGAAAAACCAGTTTTGCCACATTCATATCAACAATCGTTGTATACAATCATGATGACTATTGTTCAGTTGATCAAGGTTATGAACCTAAACAACATGTAAAGGTCATGAACCTGACACAACCTAACTAACTGAAAGTTTCAGAGGTTCAGATTCATTTCTCTTTTTCTTTTCTTAGTCTTCGCTGTGGACGAAAACAGTTTTCAGGCCAGAGAGGTAAGTTAACCACAGGATTTCACTACAAGCAAGGCCTTTATTTCATTATTTGTATCAGAATGCAGACATAAGTAAACAATGTTTATATAGTCTGATGTACAACAGTTGGTCTGTATGAAGGACAGTATGATGACGAAGGTTTATGTAACATATCAGAGACTTGTAGTACTAATAACCACATAACCCATGTTCTTCTCTTTCATCCAGCCCCAGTGTGACAAGTACGATGCAACAATGTGCTCCAAGGAGTTTGATCCTGTGTGTGGGACTGATGGACTCACCTACGACACAGAGTGTATCCTCTGTCAAAACAACATGTAAGTCGGACGCAAAGCCTAGCTTTAAAAAAACAAAAAAAAACAGGGCATCAGTATGTTTTTAGGAATATTCCATTAAGACTTTTGGAACACACACCTTAACGTTTACACAATGAACCTAAAAACATTTTACCAGTATTGTGAGAAATGACTCCAGTGTAGCAGGTGTTCATCTGACCCTGATACCAATACTGACCAGCTACTCTGGACCCAGTATCTGATGAGACCCTCTGACGTGTGTCAACAACAATCTGGATCTTATCATGAGAGTAGACATGGTTTGCAATTCATATGCAATTCTTTGGAGATTCCAAAACTCTTACAACAGACAAAACAACTACTGTCTTCATTAATTATGCTTTAATAAATAATACACTATTTACAGCAGTGTTGAGACCAACAAGGAAATACTTTTATGTACAGAATAGTTTATGTAGAAAGTGGAAGAGAGACGTGCATTTGTACACTAAATCCGTTTGTGTAGTATAATCCACTATACTAGTCTGCATCCACCTCAAGTTGTTCTTCTATCTCAGTGATCAGTCACGTTTGTGATCAACCATCTCTGATTCCCTCTAGGGCCAATAACCTGCACGTCATGGTGGAGCATAGTGGGAAGTGTGAGGTCTAGTCATCCAGCCAGTCTGCCTGACAGGAAACATATCTGAGAGCAAGGTCTCCAGACTGACCATCCCAATCACAGCCATGCTGGCTAATATACATGTAGTACAAAACTGTAATAAAGTTATACAGCTTCCATATCCCATTGTTTTGTCTTCTTCTTATGTTTAAGCTGTAGTACATTTACAGCAGAATAATGATACATTATATTAATTATGACACAGTGCCCATGATGTAATCGGTGATTAAGATGCTGATGAGACACACTCACTCAGATTCCTGGAACTATAGATAGATAGTGCACAGTGCCCGTGATGAAGTAGGTGACACACACACAGATTCCTGTAATTATAGGACACAGTGCCCGTGATGCCGTCGGTGAGTAAGATGTCAGTGACACAGATTTCTAGGAATATAGATATATATAATTCTTTATTTCAGACCCAGGGGGATCCATATCAACACAAACAACATAAACAAATACACAAACACAGAGTAAAAAATACACAGCCTTTCACAATATTCAGTGCCAAGCATACAGACATGATCGCCAATGGTTCCACAGTCTGGAAGAAAATCTGACCGAACTGCATAGAGGGTTGTCCAAAACTGCAATTAAGTTATTTTCAGACTCAGATGCCCTACACATAAATCCATACACCAGGCCACGTAACACAGCAGAGCAGGTAGGGACCCCAACACTTACAAACATTTGGCTTGCACTGGAGCTTCTTGGAGCTCTCAGCAGTAGCCTCATGCTATCATTATAGGCCACTGTAAGCTTTCTAATGCTGCCTTGTTTATAACGACACCACAGGTGGGCAGTATACAGCGGCGTACAATACGCTCTAAAGAGTGAGATTTTGACAGGTACAGAGCACATACTAAACTTACGGCAGAGCATGTTCGCTTGTGCATACAGCTTCCGACGCTGCCTATAGATATCCTTGTCATCAGACAGGTCATTAGACATAATATAGCCTAAGTATGTAATTTCACTGCACACACTGAGTGCAGTGCCAGACAGATAGAAGTCAGGGAAGGTTGACTGTCTGTCTCCTCTGCTTCTGACAATCATGATCTTACTCTTTTTTGCGTTGTATTTTATGTCAAAATCATCACCATACTGTGTGCATACTCTCAGAAGCTGTTGTAGACCAGCACTATATGGGCTAAAGACGACCAGATCATCTGCGTACATAAGGTGGTTAATGAGTGAGTCCCCAATCCTACAGCCTGTACCAGATGCATTTAAAATCAAAGACAAGTCATTCATATACATATTAAAAAGAAAAGGAGACAAAATTCCGCCCTGGCGAACACCATTGGTAACATGGAAGGGATCAGATGTTACACTCCCCCATCTCACCCTCATTGCCTGATGCGAGTACCAATAGACCAAGATTCCAATTAGAAAACCAGGGACCCCACTTTTAGACAATTTCAAAAACAATTTTCCATGATTAACACGATCAAAAGCTTTAGAAGCATCAATAAAACACATGAACATTGTGGAATTTTGCCTATAGATAGTGCATTGTCCTTAATGGAGCTGGTGGGGAGTTTTTCTCCGTGGCTTTGGTATCTACATTTCTAAGATCACAATTGAAATTCTCAAAACCACTTGTTCAACCTCCACATCATCTTGTCATTTATGCTCATTATCAAAACAATAACTGATTCATATGAACAAATTGCCAATGTTTTTGTACATTCTTGCCAAAGAGTGTTGCCAACAATGATCTGCTTTTATGATCAATTGTTATTATACGTCATGTTGATCAATATGTATACTTGTTTTCTGTTTAATAGTCTTACCCTATGGTTGACATGAAAACATTAGCTATATTTTACATCAGACAATACTCAGAGTACTATTTAATAGTTTTTTGACAACATGCCTAAGCAATTTGACTATCTTGTTTGTGAAGAATGACACAAGGACTCATTTTGATGGCACTGAATTTTTTTAACTTACATAGGCCTATCTATTTTGAAGAGATGAACTGAGGATTTTGGTCCAGTTATGGGTTGTCTTGCAGGTAATCGATCGTATGGTGTTGTTTGTATGAATTGTTGACACCAACAATCGACTAAGTAGGTTAAAGTCAGAAGAGATTTTTTTGTCAGAAGAGTTTACTTTTTGCATGCCTGTTTGTGGCTCGCAAGATCTATGTCACACTTGTTTACTGTAGTGCAGCTCAGTGCCAGTTCCACAGCTGAAAATCTGACAAATCTACTACATTTATTTACATTTACATTTATTCATTTAGCAGACACTTTTATCCAAAGCGACTGCCAAGAGAGAGCTTTACAAATGTGCATAGGTCACTGATCATAACAACAAGATTTCCCAAAACATTGCAGGTAGTCAAACATGAAGCATACATTGTGATAAACCAAAAACAAGTGCCAAAGGGAAGAATCATAAGAGCATGTAGTTAAACAAGTTACAATTAAACAACATGGACCTCAAAAAGTGCAAGAGTGTAACTGCAGAAAAGCAAGCAACAGTAAAAAATATTTCACAGCGAGTACAATAATTTTAAATCAGTTACAGCTAACCAACAAGAGCAGCAAGTCTCTAAGTAAGAGTCATTGTGATCCTGGAGTAAACTAACATCATGTCCAGCAAATCTTTCCTAGGTACCGTTGTATTCCCGGAACAAGTGTGTCTTGAGCCTTTTCTTGAAGGTGGGGAGACAGTCAGTGTCTCTGATGGAGGTGGGGAGTTGATTCCACCAATGGGGGGCCAGACATGAGAAGAGCTTGTGTTGGGACCGGGCGGTCTTGAGCGGTGGGACCACCAGACGGTTGTCAGAAGAAGACCGTAGGTGGCGGGTGGGGGTGTAAGGCTACTAACAGTAATACAATCTAAAGTGGATATTTTGTAGATCAGTGAATTTTGTTAAGTCAACATAACACACGCTACACAGGTATGCACACTACCAGACACAAGTTGAAGAAATCCCAGAATGTTATTTTGTACATTTATATTTAAACCATTGAAGTCCTGTAAACAACCAGAAATGTTACAAAGGTAAGGACTAAACATCCAGAGGTTTTGGTTACCAAAAACTGGAAAGAAAGAACATTAGTCAGAATTATTAAAAAAGCAATCTTTCAGTGAACAAGTTATGGGATCACAACGTACTGCTGTTCTGTGGCAATGACAAATTCATTGTTTTACCTTGACAGCATCAACTACCCCTATGATGAGGGGGAGGGGTGAAGTGGGACAGGTAGGTGGAGTCATCCATGACAGATGAGTCAGGGAATGTAGAAAAGACAGTCAGGGAACATATTGTTTTCTTACCGACAATTCATACTGTAACTCTTACCGACAACTAATGTAAAACCAGTTCTGCCACATTCATATCAACAATCATTGCATACAATCATGATGACTATTGTTCAGTTGATCAAGGTTATGAACCTAAACAACATTTAAAGGTCATGAACCTGACACAACCTAACTAACTGAATGTTTGAGAAGTTCATATTTATTTTTATTTTTATTTTCTTACAGTCTTCGCTGCGGACGAAAACAAATTTCAGGCCAGAGAAGTCAATTAACTTCCGGATTATCACTACAAGCAAGGCCTTTATATTAGGTTTTTGTATCAGAATGCAGACATAAGTAAACAATGTTTATATAGTCTGATGTACAACAGTTGCTCTGGAACCACAGTCTCATAATGAGGCAGTGACAGGCATGATACCAAACCATCTCTACGACACTGGCACCTGCCATCCAGCCCTGTACTCTGTGTGGCTTTAAAAGGACAGTATGATGACGAAGGTTTATGTAACATATCAGAGACTTGTAGTAGTAATAACCACATAACCCACGCTTTCCCCCTAATCCAGCCCCAGTGTGACAAGTACGATGCAACAATGTGCTCTGAGGAGTTTGATCCTGTGTGTGGGACTGATGGACTCACCTACGACACAGAGTGTATCCTCTGTGCAAACAACATGTAAGTCGGACGCAAAGCCTAGCTTTCTTTTTATAATTTAAACAAGGCATCAGTATGTTTTTAGGAATATTCCATTAAGACTGTTGGAACACACCTTAACGTTTACACATGAACCTGAAAATGTTTCACCAGTATTGCGAGGAACGACTCAAGGGTAGCAGGTGTTCATCTGACCCTGATACCAATACTGACCAGCTACTCTGGACCCAGTATCTGACGAGACCCTCTGACGCAAGGTCTAAGCAATTTGACTATCTTGTTTGTGAAGAATGACACAAGGACTAATTTTCATGGCACTGAATTTTTTTAACTTACATAGGCCTATCTATTTTGAAGAGATGAACTAAGGATTTTGAGCAAGTTATGGGTTGTCTTGCAGATAATCGATCGTATGGTGTTGTTTGTATGAATTGTTGACACCAACAATCGACTAAGTAGGTTAAAGTCAGAAGAGATTTTTTTGTCAGAAGAGTTTTCTTTTTGCATGCCTGTTTGTGGCTCGCAAGATCTATGTCACACTTGTTTACTGTAGTGCAGCTCAGTGCCAGTTCCACAGCTGAAAATCTGACAAATGTACTAACAGTAATACAATCTAAAGTGGATGCCTTGTAGATCAGTGTTTTGTTAAATTTTGTTAAGTCAACATAACACACGCTACACAGGTATGCACACTACAAGACACAAGTTGAAGAAATCCCAGAATGTTTATTTTGTACATTTATATTTAAACCATTGAAGTCCTGTAAACAACCAGAAATGTTACAAAGGTAAGGAGTCCAGAGGTTTGGTTACCAAAAACTAAAAAGAAAGAACATTAGTTATTCAAAGAGTTATTCAAAAAGCAATCTTTCATGGAACTAGTTATGGGTTCACAATGTACTGCTGTTCTGTGGCAATGACAAGTTAATTGTTTTACCATGACAGCATCAACTACCCATACGACCATGAGGAAAGGTGGGTGGAGTCACCCATGACAGACAGGTCAGGGAATGTATAAAATACAGACAAGGAACATACTGAAACACAGACACCTGCAGCCTCTGAAGCCAAACTACGAGATATTACATATTCAAGAACACACTGCCTAATCGAAGCCATGAAGATCACCATTGTGCTCTGTTGCACTCTGCTCCTGGCTCTCTCAGGTGAGTACCACCAACCGTCTGTAGAACCTACATTAGAACCATCATCAACATCACAACTGATCACAAAGTGTTGTCCCTTATGGGATATCATAGTCTGTACAGCTACGTATGTGTCACTCTTGCTAGAAAACATTCAACTAAGTGAGTGTATATAGCCTACATTGGATGTCTCTTGACACAACATTGTTCAGCAGTGAGATTTAAACAATTCTCTCTGGTAATAATGATACACTTTACTGAGAAGAAATTGTAAACAGTGGCTGCCTCCTTGAAGTAGTAAACCTGTGAAAGAGTGAGCCCGAGCCGTCGTTTCGGTCAGAGGTGAAGAATGCACGCAAGCACCGCAGGATTTCCATGATCGAAATAGGCTTTATTGTGCATCATAATGTCTCACATGGGACGTGCTCCTGCCAACCACACTTCCAACTGAGCTGTGCGGCACACCTTTATCCACCTGGGCGATACCATATGACGTGCGTTACAATCAATTAACATGCTCACCCGGTTTACCTCTTTAACACCATATTGACATGACACATTTCACACATACATTATGTCGTTATCACGCAATGCCATAAAATCACTTCGTACATTAGTTCTATAAAACAGTGCGCACCCCTGCTCCCCGGATCGCTTTCCACCAACACACATGAATCACTTTCCCGCCCTGCACCCTGGTTTGCCCCCACCTCACTGGCAGACACGGCAACAGGGAAGGACACCGCCACACCCGTCGAAACTGGTCAGTTCCATAGAATCGGCTGAGAGCCACCGATTTATGTGGCAGACGCCTTGCGTTCTGTCACAAAACTATTTATTAATTGAAAGCCCATTTAAAAATCCCTCACAAACCCTGTTTGTCAGTGAGTAACACCAACATACACAGATGACATTTTCTAACCAGGCTTCTCAGTCTAGTTGTTTCCTGGCATTCCTGTGGCACTGTTGGCTACTGACCTGCCCATTGTCTGGTCCCAGTAACTAACACTGTTGAAAAAGGGAGCAGCCTTCTGTCTCTCACCCCAACAACAGTGCTTCCTCCTGGGTTGGCTGCCAAGCTAAAGACCCCCTGACATGGAGCGTGCCAGCATTCCTGCAAAACATTTAGTGTTAGATAAAGGATGGATGTGAAACTGTGATTTACTCTGGTCAACAGATTGGCGTGAAGTTGTGTGAAAGTAATGTGTTGTGGACAGTGTTACTGTAAATGGATCTTCGTTTAAGATTTCAAACACACCTCAAAGTCTTGAAAGGAGGGGGATTATCTTTTTTTTCAACTCTTACCGACAACTTATGAAAAACCAGTTCTGCCACATTCCTATCAACAATCTTTGCACACAATCATAATGACTGATGACTACTGTTCAGTTGATCAAGGTTATGAACATGAACCAAGTTTAAATGTCACGCACCTGACACAACCGAACCCTCACTGAAAGTGACAGCTTCAGATTTCTTTATCTTTCTTTACAGTCTTTGCTGAGGATGAAGACAATCTTCAGCCCAGAGAGGTGAGTTAACCACAGGATTATCACTACAAGCAAGGCCTTTATTCTAGGTTTTTGTATCAGAATGCAGACATAAGTAAACAATGTTTATATAGTCTGCTGTAAAACAGTTGGTCTGGAACCACAGTCTCATAATAAGGCAGTGATAGGCATGATACCAAACCATCTCTACGACACTGGCACCTGCCATCCAGCCCTGTACTCTGTGTGGCTTTAAAAGGACAGTATGATGACAAAGGTTTATGTAACATATCAGAGACTTGTAGTACTAATAACCACATAACCCATGTTCTTCTCGTTCATCCAGCCCCAGTGTGACATGTACGATGCAACAATGTGCTCCAAGGAGTTTGATCCTGTGTGTGGGACTGATGGACTCACCTACGACACAGAGTGTATCCTCTGTCAAAACAACATGTAAGTCGGACGCAAAGCTTTCTTTTTATAATTTAAACAAGGCATCCGTTTTGTGTAGTATAATCCACCATACTAGTCTGCATCCACCTCAAGTTGTTCTTCTATCTCAGTGATCAGTCACGTTTGTGATCAACCATCTCTGATTCCCTCTAGGGCCAATAACCTGCACGTCATGGTGGAGCATAGTGGGAAGTGTGAGGTCTAGTCATCCAGCCAGTCTGCCTGACAGGAAACATATCTGAGAGCAAGGTCTCCAGACTGACCACCCAATCACAGCCATGGTGGCTATTATACATGTAGTACAAAACTGTAATAAAGTTCTACAGCATCCATACACCACTGTTTGACCTTCTTCTTCTTGCTAAAGCTACAGTACATTTACCCGTCCAATATATTATGGTCTCACTATCAGCAAGGCATGGTGGGATAGCTCAGATGATGTCAGTCCTCCTGATTGTTAGAACCTGGCTTTAAGGGTCACTAGGTGGCTATATCTATCTTTGAGTCTCTCCATGAGGGATACCAAACACACCTTAGAACCAAATCTTAGACTGGAAGGAAGACAATCTGTTATTGTCAACTCTTCCTAACATTGAACGAAAAACCAGTTATTTCACATTCCCTCAATAAAAGAGAATGCTTTGCCAAATTCCGTCCGTCCGTCATCTGCTGCTTCTCCGGGGGTCGGGTCGTGGGGGCAGCAACCTAAGCAGGGAGGCCCAGACTTCCCTCTCCCCGGCCACTTCCACCAGCTCTTCCTGGGGGACCCCAAGGCGTTCCCAGGCCAGCCGAGAGACATAGTCCCTCCAGCGTGTCCTGGGTCTTCCCAGTGGGACGAGCCCAGAACACCTCCCCAGGGAGGCGTCCAGGAGGCATCCTGATCAGATGCCCGAGCCACCTCAACTGGCTCCTCTCGACGCGGAGGAGCAGTGGTTCTACTCTGAGCCCCTCCCGGATGACCGAGCTTCTCACCTTATCTCTAAGGGAGAGTCCGGACACCCTGCGGAGAAAGCTCATTTCGGCCGCTTGTATTCGTGATCTCGTTCTTTCGGTCACTACCCACAGTTCGTGACCATAGGTGAGGGTAGGAACGTAGATTGACTGGTAAATAGAGAGCTTCGCCTTTCGACTCAGCTCTTTGTTCACCGCGATGGACCGATGCAGAGCCCGCATCACTGCGAACGCCGCACCGATCCGCCTGTCAATCTCGCGCTCCATTTTTCCCTCACTTGTGAACAAGACCCCGAGATACTTGAACTCCTCCGCTTGGGTCAAGATCTCCTCCCCGACCCGGAGTTGCACTCCACCCTTTTCCGGTCGATAACCATGGCCTCAGATTTGGAGGTGCTGATTCCCATCCCAGCCGCTTCACATTCGGATGCGAACCGCTCCAGTGAGAGCTGAAGGTCACGGCCCGATGAAGCCAACAGGACCACATCATCCGCAAAAAGCAGCGACCCGATCCTGAGGTCACCAAACCGGACCCCCTCAACGCTCTGGCTGCGCCTAGATATTCTGTCCATATAGGTCAATAGAGGGCGCTAGGGCCGCCCTCCCTGGTAAAAACGTTTTTAGATTTTCGCGCCGCCCTCCCTTATAAAAAGTGTTTTAGATTTTAGTTTTTCATGTTATATATTTTCTAAACAATAACTACTCATTTTAAGCATGATTGTGTTAAAAATACACAATAACGTGTTGTGTATATACCAAAAATCTGTTTTGGGATCAATTTACTAAATGCTCGACATCTGGGGCGCTAGAAAAATCTCCCATCGAAACGCCTACCACCTGCTGGTGATAGGTGAATTGCTGACCGTTGCTAACAAAATATACCACAGCAACACATATTTAGCTTTCTGAGCTGCCATTTGGGTGCGTAAGCACAAACAACAGTGAGGACCCGTCCCCCCACCTGAAGGCGGAGGGAGGCTACCCTCTCGTCGACCGGGGTGAACCCCAACGTACAGGCGCCGAACCGAGGGGAAACGAGTATTCCCACCCCAGCTCGACGTCTCTCACCAAGGGCAACTCCAGAGTGGAAGAGAATCCAGCCCCTCTCAAGGAGAATGGTTCCGGAGCTGATGCTGTGCGTTGAGGCGAGGCCGACTATATCTACCCGGAACTTCTCTACCTCGCGCACCAGCTCAGGCTCCTTTCCCCCCAGCGAGGTGACCGTCCACGTCCCTAGAGCTAGCTTCTGCAGCCGAGGATCAGACTGCCAAGGCCCCCGCCTTCAGCCACCGCCCGTCTCACACTGCACCCGACCCCCATGACCCCTCCTGCAGATGGTGAGCTCACTGGAAGGGGGTCCTACGTTGCCTCTACAGGCTGTGCCCGGCCGGGCCCCATGGGGAAAGGCCCGGCCACCAGAGCCCTACCCCCGGGCCTAGCTCCAGGGGGGGGCCCCGGTGACCCGCGTCCGGGCAAGGGAAACTGGGAACCATTGCTGTTTTTCTTCATGATGGGTTTTTGAGCCACGCTTTGTCTGGTCCTCCACCTGGATCCTGTTTGCCTTGGGTGGCCCTACCAGGGGCATAAAGCCCCCGACAACTTAGCTCCCAGGATCATTTGGACACGCAAACCCCTCCACCGCGGTAAGGTGGTGACTCAAGGAGGGGCTTTGCCAAATTACTATCAACAATCGTAGCACAACCCATTGTATACATATACGTGTATTACCTTGCAATACCTGTCCATCTTTTGGCCTCACTATCAGCAGGGCAAGCTTAGACGATCCTAGGCTAGGCCGTTGCTGTCAGTGTATTGCTTGTCTTGTTGTGTTTTGGCCTCTAGAGGTCCTCATGCCCGGCTTACTCAGCTTGTAATTAATGTTATTAGGTTCACCTGGGCCTCGTTCAGCTGTGTATATTCAAGTGACTCTGTCTCATAGCTTCCTTGCTTGGTGTTTAGTTGTTCTGAAGCCGGTTGCCCGAGTAAGTGTTCTCTAAAGACATAATGTTTTCTGTTGCTTGTGGAGTATTCCCCTATCATCATTCCCTTACCTTATTTGGTGTGTTTCCTCCTATGGAGTAGTTTTTTTCAAGATATTTTGGGAATCTCTGGAATATTTTAGTTGAATGCCCTTTTTGGACTGGTTTTGTTTTTGAAAATTACTTTTTGCTGTTCTTTGCTCCAGCTGTGGATTATTAATCGAACTCTGATTAAACATATTCTGCATCTCAAATTCTTACTGTTGGGTTCACCATCCTCCAGTGGCTCAAGGATTGTGAGTCAGACCCTCACACCATAGAACTGAGTTAGAGTCCCGGCTCTGACGGTTGCTTTCAGGGTTGTGAAACTGTGGCTGTGTGTTTGTCGAAGGTAATGTATCTTGCACTGTCTGAAAATGGGTTCAGTGTCTGCAACATGGTACCCTTTCATTCAGGTCTTCCTCGGTTGAGGGACTGGTAGGGATGGGACGTATGGCACTGACTCATCGATGCTTGTGTCGCAAAACCAATACGAACAGTTTCGAAAAAGTGTTTTGGAGCTTGTATCAAATTACGAAAGAATGATAGATGACGTTCAATGCTTCAAACGTCACAAACTGGTTCGAAGTTTTGCCGCTCTTCTAAACCCGTGCCATACAAGGAACGAAGCCACGGCTTCTTATTAAAAACATATCACACATTGCCAGAGAAGCAGCACCAGGCAGGTGCTCGCTCGAGTTTCTTTTATAATGGGGGCATCCTCGTTTTCGCTCATGAGCCGCAGCTGTATCGCTCATTATCTCTGGTGGGGGCGGATCCCGGACATATCTTCCCCCGATCACCTGACCCCGGGCTTGCCAGTGCCGCTGCCCAAGGGGCTGCGCCCCTGGGTTGCCACAACTCCCCCTCCCCAGCAGGAGGCCGGGATCCCGCCGGCCGCCCACAGGCATGCATCCCGCCTAGACACAGCATCCGTGTTGGCGTGTCCTTCCCCGACCTGTGTTGCACCTGGAACTGGTAGTCCTGGAGAGCCAGGAACCAGCGGGTGACCCTGGCGTTGGAGTCCTTGGCCTTCACCATCCACGTGGGGGGCATGGTCCGTGACCAGGGAGAAGCAACGTCCCAGAAGGTAGTAGCGAAGCTTGTCGAGGGCCCACTTGATGGCGAGGGCCTCCTTTTCCACCGTAGAGTATGCCCGCTCGTTGGGCAGGTACTTCCTGCTGACATACGTTATCGGGTGCTCCTCGCCGTCTCGCGCCTGACAGGAATGCCCCCAGCCCCACTTCCGATGCATCTGTTTGAACCAGGAAAGGGAGAGGTAAGATAGGGGTTACCAGCACCGGTTCCGTACACAGGGCCTGTCTCAGGTGTTCGAACGCCTCCTCAGCTCCTTGGGTCCAGTCGATCTTGTCAGGCCCCCGTTTCTTCGTCAGGTCATGCAGGGGGCCTGCCAACGTCACAAACTGGGGAATGAACCGCTTGTAGTACCCCACCAAGCCTAGGAAAGATTCCACCTGCCGTTTGGTCTTGGGCCTTGCCAGCCGAGGATGGCTTCTATCTTGGTGTCCTGGGGCCTCACGTTGCCTATCCCTATGCGGTAGCCCAGGTATGAGGCCTCTTCCAGGCCTAGGCGGCACTTCTTGGGGTTCGCTGTGAGTCCTGCCCCTCGGAGAGCCCCCAGCACCGCCCGAAGCATGCTCAGGTGTGTCTCCCAACTGTCACTGTGAATAATGATGTCTAAATAGGCGGCCGCATACCACTGGTGGGGCCGGAGGACTTTGTCCATCAGCCGTTGGAACGTGGCTGGGGCTCCATGGATGCCGAAGGGCAGCACAGTGTACTGGTACAGCCCGTCGGGGTTGGCGAAGGCAGTCTTCTCCCTTGCCTGAACTGTCAGGGGCACCTGCCAGTAGCCTTTAGTGAGGTCCAAGGTTGAGATGAAGCGGGCTGCTCCCAGCCGATCGATCAGCTCGTCCACCGTCTCTGGGTGGTTCTGGGCCGCCCACCTCTTGGCCTCGGGGGGCAGCGCTCTGATGCAGCGGTCCATGATGATCCGATCCAGGGCGGCCGGACCCTCCCCGGTCATCAGCCAGCTGCGGGTAAGCCTCCCCAATCCTACCACCTGGCTCCTTATCGGCCCCTGGGGGTCGTGGACTCGTTGGGCACGGCAAGGTTATGCCCGTACTGGGCAAGGATAGCCTCCTTCATCGTGGGGTAATTGGCACACACACACACACACACAACCCCTGGGCTGCCACAATGTGTATACCTGGATAGGGCAGACCCCACCGATAGAGGCCAGGTTCTGGGCGTTATCTACCTGGGAACACGGATAAACACACTCAAACTTTAAATTCTGTTCACAGCAACCAAAACACTATAATATATAGCCGTCAGTCCAAGTGGACCGCCTACAGTTATCCTAATTCCCAGGGTAGCCTTACAACATTCATGCATTATTTACATAATATGTCCTTAGTACCTGAACAGTCAGGGCTGGACTGGGACAAAAAAATTGCCCTGGCATTTATGCTTAGACCAGCCCACCACAATCTGTCGGACACCACTGGAGCCTGTTAACCCTTGTGTTCTCTTCGGGTCATTGTGACCCATCAGTCATTGGGACCCCCCACGTGTTGTGACAACTTTACCTCATTCAAAAATAAAGTGAAGCATTTTCTTTTAACCATCAGGCTGTCTCACACCCCCCACAGCGCAAATGTTAAAAGAAAATGCTTTTTATTTGTTTTTGTATTGGGTAAAATTGTCGCAGCAGAATGATGGGTCGTTGTGAACCTTCGGGTCATTGTGACCGAAGGCAGCACAAGGGTTAAGAGATGTGATTGGGCCTGCCCAGTGTCAGTATGGAAAATGTTTCTGCTTTATTGTCTGGTTATTGGCCAATTTTACGTTTATTTAAAAATATATATATATATAAAGATTTATATATATATTAAATATCGGCCCCAAGTGCGTCAGCCCACCGGGCATTAGCCCAGTATGCCAGATTAGCAGTCCAGGCCTGCTTCCAGTATTCCATTTCTCTAAGCTGCTAACCTGATGCACCATGTATTCCAGGTCAAGCAGGACCTTGAGACGCTCCTCCAGGCTGGCTGAGGAGCCGTTGAACTGGGCCACCAGACGGGCCATGATCGTGTATTTAGGTGAAAAAAAAGGGTTTTGGTTACCAAAAACTGAAAAGAAAGTACATTAGTCATTCTCAGTTATTCAAAAAGCTTTTTTTCTGTAAACAAGTTATGAGTTCACAACGTACTGCTGTTCTGTAGCAATGACAAGTTAATTGTTTTACTATGACAGCATCAACTACCCCTTTGACCAGGGGAGGGGTGATGGGGACATGTGGGTGGAGTCACTCATGACAGACAGGTCAGGGAATGTATAAAATACAGACAAGGAACATACTGAAACACAGACACCTGCAGCCTCTGAAGCCAAACTACGAGATATTACATATTCAAGAACACACTGCCTAATCGAAGCCATGAAGATCACCATTGTGCTCTGTTGCACTCTGCTCCTGGCTCTCTCAGGTGAGTACCACCAACCGTCTGTAGAACCTACATTAGAACCATCATCAACATCACAACTGATCACAAAGTGTTGTCCCTTATGGGATACCATAGTCTGTACAGCTACGTATGTGTCACTCTTGCTAGAAAACATTCAACTTAGTGACTGTATATAGCCTACATTGGATGTCTCTTGACACAACATTGTTCAGCAGTGAGATTTAAGTAAATGTCTCTGTTGATAAGGATATACTTTACTAAGAAGAAATTGTAAACAGCGGCTGCATCCTTGAAGTAGTAAACCATTTATTCATTGAAATCCCATTTAAAAATCCCTCACAAACCCTGTTTGTCGGCGAGTAACACCAACATACACAGATGCCATTTTCTAACCAGGCTTCTCAGTCTAGTTGTTTCCTGGCATTCCTGTGGCACTGATGGCTACTGACCTGCCCATTGTCTGGTCCCAGTAACTAACACTGTTGAAAAAGGGAGCAGCCTTCTGTCTCTCACCCCAACAACAGTGCTTCCTCCTGGGTTGGCTGCCAAGCTAAAGACCCCCTGACATGGAGTGTGCCAGCATTCCTGCAAAACATTTAGTGTTGGATAAAGGATGGATGTGAAACTGTGATTTACTCTGGTCAACAGATTGACGTGAAGTTGTGTGAAAGTAATGTGTTGTGGACAGTGTTACTGGAAATGGATCTCGGTGAAAGATTCCAAACACACCTCAAAGTCTTGAAAGGAGGGAGGGTTATCTGTTGTTTTCAACTCTTACCTACAACTAATGGAAAACCAGTTCTGCCACATTCCTATCAACAATAATTGCACACAATCATGATGACCGATGACGACACTGTTCAGTTGATCAAAGTTATGAACATGGACCAAGTTTAAATGTCACGCACCTGACACAACCTAACACTAACTGAAAGTGAGAGCTTCAGATTTATTTATTTCTTTACAGTCTTTGCTGCAGACACAACCAATCTTCAGCCCAGAGAGGTGAGTTAACCACAGGATTATCACTACAAACAAGGCCTTTATTCTAGGTTTTTGTATCAGAATGCAGACATAAGTAAACAATGTTTATATAGTCTGCTGTAAAACAGTTGGTCTGGAACCACAGTCTCATAAGGCAGTGATAGGCATGATACCAAACCATCTCTACGACACTGGCACCTGCCATCCAGCCCTGTACTCTGTGTGGCTTTAAAAGGACAGTATGATGACAAAGGTTTTTATACCATGGTCTGGGTGAATACTCGATTCTGATTGGCTGCAGGGGTGTACATTAAAAAGTGATATACGGACACCTACTAGTGATATTGGACACCTACTACGTCATTTCAGCAAAACTGTCTTTTCACCGTTCTAAATGATTGCGCCGGCTACATAGTATATGAGCCTGTACAAAGTGTCTAAGTAACAATAACAACAGGGACGCAGTCCTCCATTTACAAAGCCTCCATTTACAATTTTGAAAGACTTTAACAAGCCAACATGTCATTACCACAATGAGTGACTTCAATATGTCTTTTAACCTATTTGCAAAATTGTACTTTTCTGAATGTAGCCTGTGTCTGTGTCACGTAACCGCTCATCTCACATCCCATTCGCTATTCACCTCGCTAGTCGATCTACTTCTGCTGCGGCCAACACGACAGTAGCCAACACACATGGCCGATTATTTTATTCGTAAAACTCTTTATTTGATTTGGGAACAATGACTTGGCTGGATAGCTGGCTAGTCTTGTTGTTAAACGTACTGTCAAATTATAATTATTGTTTGGAGAATATGTAAACTTTAATGCGATCATCTCACATCCATTTGCTAGTCCACTCTCTACAGTCACAGGCTGCGGCCGTAGCCTAGACTAGTCTAGTAGCTACTTAGCACTAGTTCGTGAAAATCTTGATATTGATTTGGGAGCAATTACATGGCTGGATAGTTGGCTAGTCTTAATGTTAAACATTTTGTCAAATAACATTTACGGTTAGGAGATTATGTCAACTTTGACGCGATCATCTAACATCCATTTGCTATTCAACTCGCTGCAGGCTGTGGCTGGCGACACAGTGCATGGCCAAGAGACTATGGTCGATAAAGGCTACTTTGTTCGTGAAAATCTTGATATTGATTTTGGGTCAGTGACATGGCTGGCTAGCTAGCTAATCTTCTCGTTAAACATGCTGTAATATTATATTTACTGTTTGTCAACCGTACACAATGTTATTGCCTTTGAATCTTGCTAGCATAACGTTAGCTTTCGGGCTAATAGTTCAGCCAAGGGAAAACTGGTGTTGGGTTCTATGAGCTGAGCGGACTATAAAATATCAGAGTTGGCCGACGTTAAACAACGTTAGATTTCGATTGCAAAACGCATTAAAACATAGATTAATATTTGTTAAAAAAACGTTGGCAAGTGACCATGGTATAAGCGGGATAATGCCCTTCGAGGTGTCCAATATCATCTGATAATGGACTCCGCGGAGGCGAACCGTCCGCGCGCGCGTCGGACGGTTCACGCCTCCGCATCGTCCATTATCAGATGATATTGGACACCTCGTCGGGCATTATCCCTTACATGTAACATATCAGAGACTTGTAGTAGTAATAACCACATAACCCATGTTCTTCTCTTCCATCCAGCCCCAGTGTGACAAGTACCTTTTACCAATGTGCTCCAGGGAGTTCGATCCTGTGTGTGGGACTGATGGACACACCTACCACACAGAGTGTATCCTCTGTGCACACAACATGTAAGTCGGACGCAAAGCGTAGCTTTAAAAAAAGTATTTAAACAGGGCATCAGTATGTTTTTAGGAATATTCCATTAACACTGTTGGAACACACCTTAACGTCTACACAATGAACCTAAAAACGTTTCACCAGTATTGCGAGGAACGACTCAAGGGTAGCAGGTGTTCATCTGACCCTGATACCAATACTGACCAGCTACTCTGGACCCAGTATCTGACGAGACCCTCTGAATTCATATAGATATTCTTTGGAGACTCAAACTTTTACGACAGTAAAGACAACTACTGTCTTCATTAATTATGCTTTAATAAATAATACACAATTTACAGCAGTGTTGAGACCAACAAGGATATACTTTTATGTACAGAAGTTTATGTAGAAAGTGGAAGAGACTCATTTGTACATTAAATCCGATTGTGTAGTATAATCCACCATACTAGTCTGCATCCACCTCAAGTTGTTCTTCTATCTCAGTGATCAGTCACGTTTGTGATCAACCATCTCTGATTCCCTCTAGGGCCAATAACCTGCACGTCATGGTGAAGCATAGTGGGAAGTGTGAGGTCTAGTCATCCAGCCAGTCTGCCTGACAGGAAACATATCTGAGAGCAAGGTCTCCAGACTGACCACCCAATCACAGCCATGGTGGCTAATATACATGTAGTACAAAACTGTAATAAAGTTCTACAGCATTAATACCCCACTGTTTGACCTTCTTCTTCTTGCTAAAGCTACAGTACATTTACCCGTCCAATATATTATGGTCTCACTATCAGCAAGGCATGGTGGGATAGCTCAGATGATGTCAGTCCTCCTGATTGTTAGAACCTGGCTTTCAGGGTCACTAGGCTGCTATATCTATCTTTGAGTCTCTCCATGAGGGATACCAAACACACCTTAGAACCAAATCTTAGACTGGAAGGAAGATAATCTGTCTTAGTCAACGCTTCCTGAAATTGAATGAAAAAACAGTTATTTCACATTCCCTCAATAATGGACAAAGCCATTGCTTTGTCAAATTCCTATCAACAATCATAGCACAACCCATTCTATACATACAGGTATTAACCTTGCAATACCGGTCCATCAGCATGCCGTTGCTTTCAGGGTTGTGATGCTGTGGATGTGTTTGTATGAGGGAATGTATCTTGCACTGTCTGAAATGGGTTCAGTGTCTGCAACATGGTCCCTTTTCATTCAGAACAAATGAAGGCATTAAGCCAGTCTCATCTTTATAGTCTTTCCCACACCTAGGGAGGTTTTGTTAACCCTGCTACTGGAGGTCTCTCTCCCCCCAAATTCAGCCACCACCCAACCCCAGGCTGCTGTCCCAGGTTGCACATACTCTCTCTCCCAGCCTCAGGGTCACTTGAGCCTGAGTACCAGGGTATCCAGCAGGTCCAGAATCTCCCCAAAGTAGCCTCCTTCCTCCCCCAAACTGGTCTCCATCACTACCAGCTCTTGGTACTGGCTCCTCAGAGCCCCCAGCACGTCCGCCAGGCCCCGGTCCTGTCGGAAGTGGCCCCTGCAGGGACGCAGCATGGCCAGCAGGGCTTGCAGGGCCTTCTCCCTCCAGTCGTGCTCTTGAGACTCCAGCAGCTCGGGCACTAGGCCGCACCAGCCCTGCTCCGCCAACAAGGGCAGGAGGGAGATCTGGGAGTACTGATGCAAGCGCTCCTGGTGGGCAGTGTCAGGGATCATGTCCAGTCCTATCTGAGAGTTCAGCTCCTGGAGAAGAGGGAGAGAGAGTGGAGAGGGGCTCATATGATGAGCACTGAAGGTGAAACTTTCCCCACTCTACGGATAACCCTTGACCTTCGACCTGTACTGACCTTCTCCATGATCATGTCGTAAACCATAGTGACCACCCTGACTCTCAGAACTTCGCCCCCCGTGCCACGGAACAGTTCCCCCAACACATGCAGACCCCCCAGCTTCAAGAAGTGGTTCTGGGCAAAGGGGAAGTGACGTAGCAGAGCAGCTAAGGCGAACAGCACCTGCCGATGCAGACAAACACATGGAGGCGGCTACAAATGCATTCTGTGTACTGTATTGTTAGAGGAAACAGCTCAAATAAAGAGTATGTGTACTTTCTAGCGTGTGACGCAGTTTTGGGAGTAAGAAAGAAAGGATATTTTCAGGGAGTCTCACCTTCTTCTTCACGGCCATGGGATGAGGAGTGGCCAGCATGGTCAGCAGTTTCTGTAATGCTCCAGAGTCTACTGCCTCCACCTGGACAACTGGGTTACTGCAGGCAGAAGGAGCAAATTAAATGATGCATTCTGTATAGTAATTAGAACCGTCCATACAGTCCACAGTCTCCAGACTTAAACCCCATCAAGATAGTTGGGAATTAACTGGGCCGAAGGAGGAAAGCAAAGCAAACTACAAGTGCAAAACGTTTGTGGGACTTGGTGTGACTACTTTAATTTGTAATTTTATGTCTCGGAATGTTTATTTGTTCTATTCTTTAATTGTATTACACTGAGAGTACATTGAGACATTATACAACATATATTTCAATAAAAATTGTGTTCTTAAACTTTTGACCAGTAGTGTTTATATACTATGTTTTTGCTATGTTGCGTCGTGACTGTGTCTATATGTGTATACCTGGATAGGGCAGACCCCAGTACGAAGGCTGCGTTCTCCTGCATACGATGGTCAGTGCTGTTCAGACTCTCTATCACCAGCCTCAGACCACCCATAGAGGCCAGGTTCTGGGCGTTGTCCACCTGGGAACACGGGAAAACACATACTCAAACTTTAAATTCTGTTCACAACAAAACACTCCAAAACACTATAATGTAATGTCGTAGTGGACTGCCTACAGTTATCCTAATTCCCAGGGTAGCCTTACAACATTCATGCATTATTTCCATAAAATGTCCAAAGTACCCTTACAGTATTTATATATATATATATTACATATCGGCCCCAAGTGCGTCAGCCCACCGGGCATTAGCCCAGTATGCCAGATTAGCAGTCCAGGCCTGCTTCCAGTATTCCTCCAGTATTCCATTTCTCTAAGATGCTAACCTGATGCACCATGTATTCCAGGTCAAGCAGGACCTTGAGACGCTCCTCCAGGCTGGCTGAGGAGCCGTTGAACTGGGCCACCAGACGGGCCATGATCTGGGAGTCTGTTTCCACCTGGATGTCTAACTGGGCCATGTCTTTCTTCAGCTCCTCGATAGGACGGAACTGGGACCGCACCGCCTCCTGGAGCGAGCGCATGCAAAACACACGCAGACAAATGAATGAGTTTGAATGATTTACTTGCATGGAGTATAAAATGGTGGAACTCACAGAAAGAAAAAAAGTCGAATTCAGCTCCACTCATCAAAAAAACATACCTTGGCCTTTTCTTCCTGTTCTGTGGTTTCTGGCTCCACACCTTCTTTTAACTTTTTGAGTGCGTTCTTCAGTTCCTGAGTGGAAAAGGATGGAGCCTTGCCATTGTCCTCCACCTCCCTGACACACACAGGTATAAAAAGCCGATGAGCATCACAGAGGACTCTCCTACAAACACATCCGTCTGTGGTTAGGGAACTGAGTACATTGGGTTGATTTGGTACCACATACTGTGTGCAGTACCTGTGTTTATCTCCCAGGTACTTAAGCTGTTCTTCCCCCAGCCGAACCTCTCTCTGTCCAGTCTGCAGATTCAACCTCACGTGAGAACCTACCGGTACCGCCTGGCCTGTACACATGAAGAATGTCAAAACATAGGCCAGTGGAACCTACTCACCATAACCTGTCTCATTCAGGCTGTGAGAGAGGGCTTTAGAGCGTTGACACTGCAGGTGGGATCAATCCTAGGTTAACTGTACTGTGGGCAGGGATTTACTGCTACAATACACCACTTTCCTGCACATGAGAGGCCTAAGCCTATCGAGAAGACTTGCCTGGTTTCAGAGTCTGCCACAAGAGTGTCGGCTGGACCACCTCAAGGTCCTTCGTATCTCCCTCCCCATCGAGGTGAACCTCCTCATCCTCCACGGTGCTTTCAGGGTTGTCCACCACGGTCAGGGCGGATGGAGACTGCAAACAAGACACCATATTAATACAACAAATTCGGCACACAGACCGACATATTGACTGCATTTAACCGTGGGTTTGTTCAATAACATACTTTATCGGTCAGGATATCAACGAAATGAAGGCTGAATACAATGAGGATGACTAAATTCTTCAGGTGGCTACTAGGGCCTGCTTTGAGGCGACCAAACATCATGACGGCTCCCCCCCCCAAAAAAATGATCAACCCTACCGTTAACCCCTTTCAATTAAAAACTCCGACTTGACGGCACTGTTCAGTTTGCTAGCTATACGTATCATACGTAGTAGCCTATACTGTCTCCTCACCTGTCCTAGCAAGTGGAAAAACCAAAAACGAATAAACGGAGTAGTAAGAAAAGATGTTCATCAACTTCCCCTAATCATAATATTTAGGATTATATATACTTTGTTGCAATAAATATGACTCAGATTGCACCATTTGCGTACACGAATGGACGTGGAGCGCTGACATTAGCCATATGTAACTCCGCCCTGGACCGTCATCACGATTAACATTGGGTTACTTCGTTTTGGCTCCCACCAATCCCTGATAAAATCGAGCAACATACGTTTCAAGGACGCTACTAAAAACTCCACATGTGGTGCTACCCGGGCATTTTAACCGATTTTCCTATCTAAGGGCTTACATTTTCAAATATAATTTTACACTGAAAGTTCTGATGAATCACTTGCTTTCATATCATAACATTCAACACATGTACTATTTAAATTCTGTGATACACCTAGCTAAGGATCCTACGAAACATATATATTCATAAAATAATTGTATGGACAATGACATACTTACATGTTGCAAATGTGAATCTGAGACGACCATTTATTTAACTGTTGTGCTCATTCTCTTAGATTGCAGATAGGACATGAATTCGTCTTAAAATATATTATGATTATATTGCTAACTTGATGTAGCAATGTAGCATAATTGTTATTTGGTCAATTATCCAAAAATCTAAACAAATCCAACCCCTTTAAAACATTCTTAAATGTCCAGTACCTTATAAATTACCTTACGGTCTTTAATGTTTAATGTTTTATAAAAGGTACAAACAAAAGTATATAGTTTACAAAATCTCCATTGTAGACAGGAGTGTCTAGACACTACTGTTGAGCACACTCATTCTCCATAGTGTTCTCCGATGTGACATGGATGATGTCATGGTGTTTTTGCTTCTTCCTCTGTCTGTTCTCTCCTTCCTCTGGCTTCCTCTCCTCTCCTTCCATGTTTTCCAGCTTGATCCTCTTCTCCACACCCCCACCCTGCTCTCCTCCCAGCATCCTCCTCTCTCCGTTCACACCGTCTTCATCCACGACCACCTCCGTCTTTGCTATGCAGTCAATGTCTGGGTACCTGGAGACAGCAGGGGCACCAAGTCAGGAGTCTGGAGAACAGCAGAAGCTGTTCTACAAGGTTGGCCTGTACAGTCTTGAGTTGGAGCATGGCTGAGACACAGTTGTTATGGATGCTGGTGGTGAGTGTGTGAGGTGTGGGGGGGGAAATTAGACTTCTGAGATGGAGACTGTTGCTGTGTCTGTGGTGTTGGTTATGGTGTGTGTTGTGTATACATGGTGATGTTGGTGTGTGTAGGACTACTCACCAGGGTATGGTGGTGGGGGGGGTCGTCACAGATGCGGACAGTCCTACTGTGGTGGGGCTGAGGGAGGCTGAGGGGCTGAGGGAGGCTGAGGGGCTGCAGGGGCGGCACAGCCACAGCTGGAGTCTCCTTGACCGCAGACATCTCCTCGACAACACTAGACTCCGTGGCAACAGGGTGACCTTTGTTGACCTTCGACTCCTCCATCATGCTGTTCAACAGTTGAAGCGCCGTGACAACGGGCTCCTCCTCTTTGATCTCCAGAGGGAGGGCAGGGGGCGGCGGATCCAAGGGGATCTTCTCCCGTGTCCTCTTCTGGGGGCGGAGCTTATTTGACTCTAGACACAGCAGGGATGAACGAATGGAAGGTTAACTTCATACAACTTTAGGGGTGGAAAACAAAAACGCTAAAAGCCTATAACATCCCCCCAAAAAAGACTTTTAAACCGAGTGGGTTCATGCGAGTAACAACCGACGCTCAGAGACGAGCAGTGCGGCGTGAAAAGGGGGCGTAGCTACCGCTGGGCTCGTATTTGTGGCGCAGCTCCTCCAGCCTGAGCTGCAGCCGGATGCTGTCGCTCTGGCTCTGCTTGAGGGCCCGCTCCGAGCTGAACAGCTTCCTCTCCAACTCCAGGGCCCGTTGGCTCTCAGCCAAGGCCTTCATCCGATGCATGGACAGCTCTTCGCTCAGGCGCTCCGCATCTTTCCTTTAGGACACACGCGCGAGGAAAACATCTCCATCCCAGGCTTAAGATGACAGACAAATGGTGCTATGGTGGGTGGTGGTTATTAGCTGCGTGAACATGTAGCTGTGTGGGATGTGAGTGAGATGGGGTTAGGGGTGAGAGCCTACTCTGCGTTGGAGAGCTTCATCTTCAGCAGGTCAGTGTAGTAAGTTTCATCTGCAACCTCTGCTGCTGGGGCAGATGACGGCTGGGCCTTCATTGATAACTGGACACACACACACACACACACTGTGGTGGGAGGATAACGTTGTACAACAAAGCATGATATCCATACATTCGAGATGGATAAGAGCGTCTGCTAAAATGACTAAATGTAAATGTTGTTTGAGAGTCTGACTCATCATGTTAGACGTGTGTGTGTCCTCACCTCCACTTTTTCCAGGCGTCGTACCTGGATCATGAGGGCCTGGATCTCACTGTTTTTCTCTGACAACATGGACTGGAGTCTTTCAAGCTGGGCAGGATCAGCACGGGACCCCAGCAGCTGCATTAGGGTGGCGTTCTGGACCTGACACACGCAATGAGAGAACGTGTGTGTAGATGATAGGGCAGGTGTGGGGTAACCGTTTATTTGGGGTTTCTCTGTGTGGCCAGTGTGTTGTGTGTGTGTGGTAAGTGTAACTGTAGAACTGTTTGGTAAACTCACTCCCTCAATACAACCACGCCAACCAACGGCTAGCTTTGCAGCGGTGTAGCTTGCGAAAGCAGTCTCTATAACAAATCGTCAGTGGCGTGACACTGGCGAGTGACGGGATGGCATCTCTGACGTGTGTGTGTGTGTGTGGTAAGTGTAACTGTAGAACTGTTTGGTAAACTCACTCCCTCAATACAACCACGCCAACCAACGGCTAGCTTTGCGGCGGTGTAGCTTGCGATCTATAACAGATCGTCAGTGGCGTGACACTGGCGAGTGACGGGATGGCATCTCTGACGTGTGTGTGTGGGGTGGTTCTGCTGTGAGACACGGTGCTGTCTTTCTTAGGTCAATGTGTGTGTGGGTGTGTGTGTGTGTGTGTGTGTGAGACACGGTGCTCTCTTTCTTAGGTCAGTGTGTGTGTGGGTGTGTGTGTGTGTGTGTGTGAGACACAGTGCTCTCTTTCTTTGGTCAGTGTGTGTGTGGAGTACCTTCACGCGGTGTAGCTGCTGCTTGGAGAAGGCATGCTGCTTTTGCAGCGACTGGTGCTGCACCTTCATGCTGATCAACTGGCGTTCCATTTCTGCCCGCTTGTCCTCCAGCTATACACACACACACGTCAATTGGAACACCCTCTTTGTACAGCATGAAGTCGATGTTTTTGGAAGGTAGCGGCAGTATAGCAGAGACCAAGTAGCTACCTCAGCAAATAAGGAGTTTCCCTTGCTGTTGGGGTCCTGGGCTTGCTGTAGAACCTGGTCCAACTGGATCTGCAGGTCCTGGTTGGCCTCCCGGGCTTTCTACACACCCAAACACGTTTGTTTTTCAACCATAGACAGCTTTTCCATCACCGACAGAATTTCCGCTTTTCTACAACAGAGACAAGACGTTGTGGGGGGTGGGCCTCTACCTCCAGGGCGTTGAAGCAGGACACGGCCTCCCTCTCCCGCTCCTCCTTCTCCTCCGTGAGGCGCTCCAGACATCGCTGGAGGTTGCTGTTGGTCAGTTCCAGTTGCTGCTGCCTGTACTGGGCATCCTGCAGGGAGCTCTCCAACTCGACCTGGGGGGAGAGGAGCAGAGAGGAGAACACTCGCATGATCACGCCTTCTATTAGGAGCTTCTCAAGACAGTTTGGCTTTCCTTGAGAGATTGAACTCAGAACATGACATGAGAACGTGCGCATGGGCTCCTTGAGGCTGCTCTAAACGACAAACAAAGAAGTCAAAGATCCTTGTCCACAAACCACGCCCTAACCCTAACGAGCACAGAGGGTGCGGATGTGTGCATGTCTGATTCCCCACCCTGCCAACCTCCCAGCTGAATCCACTCCACCTGCAGTCTCTAGTGTTGTACCACCTAGTGTATTCCACTTGGGTTGCACCGCTGTCACGTTTTTAAATGATTATAATTATTTGTTACAATGGCGCCAGCCTCCACGGTACCTATTGGGTGTTCTCTGTTGCCGTGTTGGGGTGTTCAGCTCACCTTTACAGATTCCAGCTCCATCCTCTCCACCTGCAGCTCCATCATCTCGGAGGAGACAGTGTCCTGGGCGCGCTCCGTCGCCGCCCTCAGCTCCTCCGTCTTGCTGCCCAGGGCCTCTGTCTGCAGCTGCAGCCTGTGCTTCAGCTGCGTCTCACTCAGCCTGGTCTCCTCCAGCTTCGCTTGGAGGTGCTCAATCTGACTCACACACACAGAGAAAGAGAGAGCCATAAGAAAACACACCAAACATCAAATACAGACAATCCATCCAGACCCATCCCGACAGTAACCATCCTCAGGTACCACCTGGCCCCAGCCAAGTCCCCTTGTCCCCAAGCCCTCCAGCTGGGTCTTCAGCTGTTCCAACACCTCACACTTTCAAACTATCACGCAGCCCCCAGCATATTCAACAACCTTGTCCCTGCAGTCTCTGAGGGCCGCTGTGTGGCTCCTCTCCAGCTGGGCCTCCAGCTGCTCAAGCTGCAGCCTCTGTTGGCTCTTCACAGCCTCGTAGTCTGAGCGCAGGCTCTCCAGCATGCGCTTCTTCAGCTCCACCTCCCGCTGAACAGAGTATTTCTCCTGCTCCAGCGCCTGGGGGGAGACAGCTTATTAAAGTCTCAAAGCAGACAGACGTCAAGTGATGTTTTGGTCTTTGTTTCATTCGTTTCTCATGTTGGCTATACTGTGCTGTACATTTGAATGTGGGCTAAATGTGCATCTTCCCTAACCCTGTTCATGTGGAGAGGAAGAGGAGGAGTGGGACATGATGGTAAGGCCACAGACTGCCCCGACAATAATAATCGTTATTAAGTCTTAAACCAGGGTGCTCCAATCACCAAATGTACAACAAATGACAGTTTGTTGATACCTCTGATTCTGGGCTGGACAGTGACATTCCATGGGCCTGTCTTACCTCCATGGTGTTTGTCATCTCTATACGTTCCTCCTCTATACGGTTCTCCAGCTCCTGCTGTCCATCCAGAAGCTGCAAGCCATACTGCGCAGACTTCTGCAGCTGCTCCTCCATCTCTTTCAGCTTGCATTTCAGCAGTGGGACTTCGTCTTCTTCCACGGAAGACATCTGAGAAATCAAAAAACGTAAAGAAAACAACAACAACAAAAACGACCAGCTCGATTATGCAGAAGGCTAGTGCTAGCTAGCTATGCTAACTTAACAAACAGAGCCAACGACAGCTAGTAGCGAGCTATTTGTAAACTGCATGGACAATGACATAGCTGGAAAAAGCTCGAAATATATCTACCATGGCATCTACAACAACACAGTATACATTGCTTACATTAAAAGGCAGTCAAAAAAAATTCACAGCAGCACACTCCAACCCTTAAATCGCTAGCCGCTCATTATTTGAAATCCGCTCCTGTGCTAAAGCAAAATCTCGCGAGAAGTCGGACAACGCGACACCCAAACAGGTTCACGTCTCCGCTCTTTGAACGCATGCGCACCCCGCCCCGTAGCACTGGTGAAGTGTTGAAGTCTAGCGGTAGAAATCAGAGATACTTGGGAGATCTATGATGTATTTCAGGGGCACCAGCTTGCTAAATGACTTAGCTATGATGTTTTGACACTGTTGGCTCAGTCCAGAAGCTTTCCTCTAAGCCTTGTACACGTACGTGATGCCCGGGAGTTGGTATGTAAGCACGAACTCGTCAACAGACGGATGTTTTCTTTGTTTACATGCCACTTGCTAGCTGCTTACATGTGATGTGGTGGGTTACTGGCTGACTTTTCGTCACATTGCAGAGCGATGGATCATGCCTTGAGAGACCAGTTGTCTGGGCTGGTGGAGGAGCTGACCACCTCTGGAGAGCCCCAGCTAAACCAGGACAAGATGAAGGAGCTCAAGAAGATCTGCAAGTAGGAACGAGGAAGAAATACAATTACTTAGTCTAGTCTACTCAACTCTGGGTGTCTTTAATGACTACTTTACTGTACACTGTAGATCAGATTCAAATGAATGGGTCGTTATGAAGCTCAGCAGAAGCCTGATGATGAACATTCATTTGAATCAGGTGTGTTGGAGCAGGGAAACATCTAAAACATGCAGGACAGAGGGTCCTGAGGGCCAGGGTTGAGAAACACTGCTGTAGAGTGTCGGCTAAATAAAAAAATACACAGACCTTTCACACCATGATACTTTACTGTAACCTGACTCTCCTCACCCAGAATATCTAAAACGGTACTGTACTGTAGCCTACTGAATGTGCTGTACTGTACTGTAGCCTACTGGATGTGCTGTACTGTACTGTAGCCTACTGGATGTGCTGTACTGTACTGTAGCCTACTGAATGTGCTGTACTGTACTGTAGCCTACTGGATGTGCTGTACTGTACTGTAGCCTACTGGATGTGCTGTACTGTACTGTAGCCTACTGAATGTGCTGTATTGTACTGTAGCCTACTGGATGTGCTGTACAGTACTGTAGCCTACTGGATGTGCTGTACTGTACTGTAGCCTACTGGATGTGCTGTACAGTACCGTAGCCTACTGGATGTGCTGTACTGTACTGTAGCCTACTGGATGTGCTGTACAGTACTGTAGCCTACTGGATGTGCTGTACAGTACTGTAGCCTACTGAATGTGCTGTGCTGTACTGTAGCCTACTGGATGTGCTGTACAGTACTGTAGCCTACTGGATGTGCTGTGCTGTACTGTAGCCTACTGGATGTGCTGTACTGTACTGTAGCCTACTGGATGTGCTGTACAGTACTGTAGCCTACTGGATGTGCTGTACAGTACTGTAGCCTACTGGATGTGCTGTACAGTACCGTAGCCTACTGGATGTGCTGTACTGTACTGTAGCCTACTGGATGTGCTGTACAGTACTGTAGCCTACTGGATGTGCTGTACAGTACTGTAGCCTACTGGATGTGCTGTGCTGTACTGTAGCCTACTGTATGTGCTGTACTGTACTGTAGCCTACTGGATGTGCTGTACAGTACTGTAGCCTACTGGATGTGCTGTACAGTACTGTAGCCTACTGGATGTGCTGTACAGTACTGTAGCCTACTAAATGTAGGGGTCAGATGACTGAGTGGTTAGGGAATTGGGCTACCAATCAGAAGGTTGCCGTGCCAAATTAAGTTGTGTCCTTGGGCACTTCACCCTACTTGCGGGGGAATGTCCCTGTACTCACTGTAAGTCGCTCTGGATAAGAGCGTCTGCTAAATGACTACATGTAAATGTGCTGTGCTGTGGTTGTGTTCTCTCAGAGCCTCTAACGACTACATTGAGCATGTCTACAACCTGCTGATGTCTCAGCTGGCTCAGGAGCATGCTGAGATCCGCCTCTCCGCCTTCCACATGGCCGCAGAGCTCTTCTCCCGTTCGCACCACTTCCGCCTCCTCCTCGTCTCTGACTTCCAGGACTTTTTGGACCTCACCGTGGAGACAGACTCCGACCAGCCGCTCCCCCCCACCTAAAGGTAACCCGAACACTATCGTCATTGGGTCGTTAGCGCAATGACCAACCCCCTAGATTCCAGTCTATATAATGTGTTATAAAATTAGATGTTCTCACACAGCTTAGTCTTAAATTGGGCTTTACTGTCCCGCCTGTCTCTTTTTTGACGCCCAGTAACACAAAAAAAAATCCTTGTTCACAAAGTTTGACATGTGTGCTATTTAATGTTGCTCGTGTAGAGGTAGCTCGTAAGCTGAAGACCCTGGCCATTCAGACGATTCAGGCCTGGCATGCCTCATACGGAGAGGCCTACAAGAAGCTGGCCCTGGGGTACCACTTCCTGAAACAGGTCAAGAAGGTGAGAGGATATGCCACGCTCGGTTATCCAGAGAGTCAAGGACACCTGCCAATGCTGTCCATCTCTCTCGTCTCTCCACTCACTCCCGCTCCCACTCTCTCTCCTCTCCCACTCTCCCTCTACTCTCTCTCCCCTCCCTCTCGCCCTCTCCCATCTCCCTCTCCCCTCTCCCTCTCCCTCTCCCTCTCCCTCTCCCTCTCCCTCTCCCTCTCCCTCTCCCTCTCCCTCTCTCTCTCTCCCTCTCCCTCTCTCTCTCTCCCCTCTCTCTCTCTCTCTCTCTCTCTCCAGGTAGACTTCCATGATGTCCAGGCCAGGACTCTGGCGGAGAGGAAGAGAGAGGAGGAGAAGCAGAGAAGGCTTGACAGGATCTACAAGGAGAAGGTTGAGAACGCCACCATGGAGATGGAAGGTATGCCTCTTCTGTCATATCACTACCTGCACTTAGCCATGGAACTTAAAAACTGGACTTGAAACCTTTCTTGCTCCAACCAAAAATGTATTAAGAGAATTCAGTCGGTCATACATGTGACCCTTGACCCCTGGGTGTTCGTAGAGTCCTGTGAGGAGATACAAGAGTGTCTGACTGAGATGGACACCTGCATGAAGCTGTTGCTGCCCTCTGAGTTTGACCTCTCTGTTTGGGAGGCACCAGTCAATCAAAACACAAAACCAGCCTCTGATACACCAGTATCAACCAATCAGAGCTCAGAGACATCAAAGCCAGCAAATGAGATGACAGAATCGACCAATGAGCAAAGGTCTACGGTCCAGGTGATGCATGATGGGACAGACGTTTCCTCCATAGACCTTGATGAGCAGCCGTGCTGCAGCAAAGACCTGCACGAAGAGAGGGATGAGAAGGAGGAGTCTAGCGACGAAGAGAGTGAAATGGATGAGGTTCTGGATGAAGACGCCTTCATAAGGAACACAGGCCTCATCTCTCACAAATACAGTCTAGACCTCAACCTCTCCACAGGTGAACACACACACACACATACTGTACACACACACACACACACACAAGGCCACACACTCACTGTTACCCACCTCATTTCAGATTTGCGTCTGAAAGAGACAGAAGAGAATGAGGCTGTGGTAACCACGGTTAAGGATCTCCATAAGCTGATTAGCTCCAAACACCTGCCTGCTGTCAAGTCCTGGGTCCAGGTGAGGTGTTTGTGTGTGTGTCCAGGTGAGGGGTTTGTGTGTTTGTGTGTGTGTCCAGGTGTAACTCCAAAACTGAACCAATGGAATACCATATTGCAGAATAAAGACAATTCATGACTGTGTGTGTTTATGCATACCTGCATGTGTGTGTGTGTGTGTCCAGGTGTTTACCAGAGCAGGGGGTCAGGATCAGTTGTTAAGACAGGCGTTGGACCTGAAGAAGGCTTTAGAGACTGCCCTCAGAAGACACCAGGACCTGCACATAGACTACTGCACCAGGCACCGTAAAGTGGTAGGTACAAACATGCACCAACACGGGGTGCTCAATTGATACCAATTCACATAAGCAGCATGTAGAGACCTCACCAGCAGAGGGCAGTATTGCACAGTGTAATAATACATTCTTCTAAACTCGCAGAAGAGAAAATGCTGTGAACTTCTCATAGGATTTGTCTGGATGTCCTACAGAGAGGGGAGCGTCACTTTCCACTAGGAGCAGGGCTATAAGGAGGAGCAAAATGAGAGAGCAGGGCTGGGAGGAACAGCAAGGCTTGGAGGTCCAAGGCTGGGTTAAGAGAACTGGAGGAGAGAGCAGGAAGAGAGAGCAGGAAGAGAGAGCAGGAGGAGAGAGCAGGAGGAGAGAGCAGGAGGAGAGAGCAGGAGGAGAGAGCAGGAGGAGAGAGAGGAGAGAGCAGGAGGAGAGAGCAGGAGGAGAGAGCAGGAGGAGAGAGCAGGAGAGAGAGCAGGAGGAGAGAGCAGGAGAGAGCAGGAGGAGAGAGCAGGAGGAGAGAGCAGGAGGAGAGAGCAGGAGGAGAGAACAGGAGGAGAGAGCAGGAGGAGAGAACAGGAGGAGAGAGCATGAGGAGAGAGCAGGAAGAGAGAGCAGGAGGAGAGAGCAGGAGGAGAGAGCAGGAGGAGAGAGCAGGAGGAGAGAGCAGGAGGAGAGAGCAGGAGGAGAGAACAGGAGGAGAGAGCAGGAGGAGAGAACAGGAGGAGAGAGCAGGAGGAGAGAGCAGGAAGAGAGAGCAGGAGGAGAGAGCAGGAAGAGAGAGCAGGAGGAGAGAGCAGGAAGAGAGAGCAGGAGGAGAGAGCAGGAGGAGAGAGCAGGAGGAGAGAGCAGGGCTGGAAGCAGGAGAATAGAGTGAGAGCTCCAGGGAAGACAGTGATGGACAGTTGTAATAAAAGAGTTGGGATGTCAGGGAGAAGAGAGGCTGAGGGGTGAGGGACACAGCGCTGGGAGGAAGCCCGGGTCTCTACCTCTTCATCTCCGCCACTCCCTCTCTTTTCCTCTCCACTCTCTTTATTTACCTCTTTCTCCCTAACCCTTCCCTCCATCCCTCCCTCTCTTGCTCTGCTCTCAGTCTTGTCCTCTCTCTTTCTCTCCCTCCCTCCCTCCACCAGTCCATCCTTAGCAGCTGTAGTTATGAGTGCTCGTCTCATAATGACAGCTGATATGCCAGTCTGTCGGGTAGGAGGGGTGCAAGGGGGGTGCAAGGGGGAGCCAGCCAGCGGTGACAGTGACAAAGCAGCCCACATCTCTCTCTAAAGGGTTATCACTGCCAGCGCCCATTCTCCATGCAAGCAGCCCCGCGCTATGATAAAGCTACAACTTAAAGCCCTTTATCATAATTAGTTTTTCCTTTTTACCCTTAAAAGCATTCCATTACTTTATTCCTTTTATCGCCATGGTGACACGCGGGGGATTGCTTTCAGCGACTCAATAAACTGGGCTCTGATTGGAGGGAAAATGGAGGAATCAGCAGCCTGACTCTGTCCTGCGGGACGGATTTACATGAAGGAGAAAGAGTGAAGGAAAACAACAGGACACTTAATGTACTTGCTGACGGTAGTCTTCTCCTCTCTTCCACTCGTCTCCTCCACTCGTCTCCTCTCTCCTCTCCTCTCCTGGTCACTAAGGTGGTTGCCAGTGTGTTGGTTTGTGTTTGTGTGTTAATCTGACAAATTTGCCCCCGTCCCTGTAGCAGCAGGCGGTTAAACATGCAGCTTGCTAGGATGTGCTGTTGTTTACCTACGATAAGGCATCTTATCAGGCTACGGAGAAACATCATTGATGTTGTGTGTGTGAATAAGAGGGCAGTCCCCCTTTCATCCATGATAGAGATGTTAACTGGGTGACAAGTGTGTTAGGGCTAAAGGTAGGTGGGGCTGGTGGGGACAGTTTGCGTTAGGGTAACTGGCAGTAATGATGAGGAGGTGTGTGTGTGTGTGTTTGAGACTTGAGGTTCAGGTCTATAAGCTGGCTGTCAGTGTGGCTGAGGAGATGGAGATGTAAGCTAATGTGTCAGCTGACCAGACTGGCCCAGCAGTGGATGTCCCTGGGGAGACCGGTTAGACCCCATGGGTCTTAGAGAGTAAGTAGAATCATCAAGCCCCCCCTTTACTGAGACCTGGGACAGGCCTCATTACCTTTGGCTGGTCCCATGATCCCTTAAACCATCCCTCTCTTCTTCTCTCTGTCTCTATACACCCATCCATTCCTTCTCCAAATATCCTTCTTGACTGTCCTCCAGCCTCACTCCCAGAAGCCTGACTGTACCAGCCTCTATGCTACCTTTTAGTAATGCTCCTCCCAGTCTCTCTCTCACCTTCACTCCAATCCTCTCGACCCTGGCCTCTTCCCTGGCCTTTCTTCCCCAACCTCTCTTGGCCTGTCTCCCCCAATCTCTGTCCCCTGGCCTCTCTCCCTCTGCCTCTGTCCCAGCCTCTCCCTCCCTTCTTATTTCCTGAGTCTGGGTCTTTCTCACCTCATTACTTCCTGACAGGAAGGCCTCTTTCTATCAAACGCCACCGCTGGAATAACACACCATATTTGGTCATGGCCTCCTGGGCACTGAACCAATCAAAAAGCAGCTACATATATGTGTGATGGAGATATTCATTAGCTAACGTTCCCATGATGCTGCTGGGCTCTCCTGCGGACCGAAACCCATCTCATTCTGCTACATTTTGTTATGTGGGGGGACGTAAACGCATTGAGATAATACCCTGGCCGCATTATAGCCTGGCAATATTCACACTGGCCCATCTCCCTGCATGGTAATGTAGAATGTAATCTAATGTGTGTGTGTGTGTTTGCGTGCGTATGTGTGTATTCACAGCCCGAGTGCTGTTTCAGAGCAGAGTATTAACTTGTCTGCAGAGACAATAGAGAACAACTTTCAGGGTTTTTTTTCACCTCCAGCAGGTCTCTGTGTCCTCCTCCCCTCCCTCCCTCCCTTCCTCCCCTCCCTCCCTTCCTCCCTTCCTCCCTTCCTCCCTCCCTCCCTCCTTCTGACAGCGTACGATGGTTCATTCCACCCCCCCTCCCTGCCACCGCACCAACCAGGCCATACACCTGAGTTATTGGTTTGCTGTAATAATTTGCTGGAGCTTCCAGAGTGGAGGGGGTTATTAGCATATAAATAGCAGATGCACAGAAGACCATCACAGCTGAGCACATTTAATTTTTAGTTTATAAGATTGAATGGGTTTTTAAACGAATAGCCATCAAACTTGCCAAGAGACAAATGAAGTTGAGAGTTCAGTTGTCCGAGGCGGCCCTCGGCGATCATTTTTTAAAAGGATAACAGAGTTACTTAAGGGGGAGCGCTTGGCTGGGGCGTGTAGGGGCATGGGGGGGGGCAATAGACATGCTTTAGAGACTTAATTAGACCATACAGGATATATGGAGGGGGGCGATGAGGTGAGGGATGGAGGGAGGAGGGCAGAGAGGTCCTTTACCCTGCAGGAGTGTGTTGTGTTATTTAAACACACTCATTATCCGGGCCTCCGACCCGGGCAAGGGGACCGAGGTGGGACACACACACGGTCAATACTGCTGCTGCGGGAGACAAACAAACCAGGAGCGCTGGGGAATGTTTGATCAATCCCAAACATACCAAGGTACAGATGGATGGATTGATGAATGGATAGATAGATACATCGATAGATGGATTAAGGCAGGATAAAGACAGCGAGAAAAGGATGAAGAGAGACACCCAGAGACAGAGATGGAGAGAGACACCCAGAGACAGGGATGGAGAGACACCCAGAGACAGAGATGGAGAGACACCCAGAGACAGAGATGAAGAGAGACACCCAGAGACAGAGATGAAGAGAGACACCCAGAGACAGAGATGAAGAGAGACACCCAGAGACAGAGATGGAGAGAGACACCCAGAGACAGAGATGAAGAGAGACACCCAGAGACAGAGATGAAGAGAGACACCCAGAGACAGAGATGGAGAGACACCCAGAGACAGAGATGGAGAGACACCCAGAGACGGATGGAGAGACACCCAGAGACAGAGATGAAGAGACACCCAGAGACAGGGATGGAGAGACACCCAGAGACAGAGATGAAGAGACACCCAGAGACAGGGATGGAGAGACACCCAGAGACAGAGATGGAGAGACATCCAGAGACAGGGATGGAGAGACACCCAGAGACAGAGATGGAGAGACACCCAGAGACGGATGGAGAGACATCCAGAGACAGGGATGGAGAGACACCCAGAGACAGAGATGAAGAGAGACACCCAGAGACAGAGATGGAGAGACACAGAGAGACAGAGATGGAGAGAGACACCCAGAGACAGAGATGAAGAGAGACACCCAGAGACAGAGATGGAGAGACACCCAGAGAAAGAGATGGAGAGAGACACCCAGAGACGGATGGAGAGACATCCAGAGACAGGGATGGAGAGACACCCAGAGACAGAGATGGAGAGACACAGAGAGACAGAGATGGAGAGAGACACCCAGAGACAGAGATGAAGAGAGACACCCAGAGACAGAGATGGAGAGAGACACCCAGAGACAGAGATGGAGAGACACCCAGAGACAGAGATGAAGAGAGACACCCAGAGACAGAGATGGAGAGAGACACCCAGAGACAGAGATGGAGAGACACCCAGAGAGGTATCCCAGCCGGTATTGTTTGCAGGCTCAGCAGAAGCTGCAGTGCTAAGCTTCAGCCTTCTGTGATACATCCTAGTGCTTGAGTTAGCACTGCTAGTTTATCTCCCCACACAAGAAAACTTTCCTCCGGTATTTTGTAAAAAGGAGAAATGGTGGTGAGCTCTCTCCTCGCCGGATAAGAAACTGGTTGGTTTAAATGCAAAGGAGTGCGTGAGGAACGGAGGCCATATTTTAACGGGGTTTGTGTCAGCAAAATGTTTCTATATAAAAGCTCATTCCCTCCTCCTCCGTTTGTACAAGAGTTACAGCTTTGCCATCTCTCCACGACACCACAGATTTTATCACCCCAGAATTAAGGTGAATTAAAAGTAAAGTAATGTTTGTGGTGCAGGTGGTAGTGTGTGTGTGTGGGTGTAGTAAAGGGATCTATCAGTGGAGGAATAACTGCCCTGCGGTAGAGAGAGACAGCCGGGATAAACAAAAGTACAATCTCCTCTCCTGCTCTGCAACTGTCACCGCCCTCCCCCTTCCCCCTCCACAGAAGGTGAATAACTGGGTCTGTGTTAGGGACAAATGTAGAGAAAGTTTGTATAGGAGTGGGGAAAGCACCTTCTCTCTCGTTCTCTTACTCGTTCTCTCTCTCGTTCTCTCTGTCTCTCTGTCTCGTACATGTGAGTGTGTGTTGCTGTGTATTCAATGATTGGTATCAAACTTGGATGGGGTAGAGTGTGTGTGTTTGAGGTTTGCGTAGGCAGAAGAAGCCATTGTGTACTCCGTATCAAACGTTCTCAGTATCTGTTGTTGATCAAGCTTGTCCTTTGTCAACTGTAAAGCGTATTGGTGATTGATTTATAGATGAGCAAGTGTTTAATAATCGATGCTCGTCTCTACACAAACTGAGACACTGTCTTTCTAGTTTGTGTGGTCTGTCCTCATCTGTTGTCCTATTGGCCTCTAGTCTCTCTTTCTCTCTGTTTTTCTCTCTGTCTTTCTCCCTATTTTCAGTTCCATGTGCTTTATTGGCATGACAAACGCTTGCCAAAGCAGTCCACAGTAAAGGGTCAACACATCCAATTGTTAACACGTATGAAGAATTGAAACATAATCAGTTATAACACATCCATACAATTGTTTGGATTTAATTCCAGGGTGAGGTCACTGAGTCTATATTTTGAAAGGAGTCATCTCCGCCATTTCATCATCTCTGTGGGCTCGATCGTTGTTTTGTGTTTTCTGTTTGAGTTTTTCCCAGTGCGCCACATAGACTTGTTAGTTTTGGTATTTGGTTTATTTAGTTTGGTGCTAGTAAAGCAGTGCTGGACTGAAAAGGATGTGAGAAGGTGGTGACTAGTTAGTTAGGCTGACTAGCTGGCACTGGGAGCTCTTTTCAGGGGTAAGTCTTTTTTAGGGTGCTTATCCCATCTACAATAGTTATGATGGCTGAGTTCACCCTGTAATTGAATATATCTCGCTTTCATAAAGAGCAATTTGCTTGATGACACTGCCAAATATTTACCACAAAATTCAAATTGGGATATTTATGTAATTAAATGTTTCATCGCATTAAAAGCAATACAAGCTCTTTCTTTGAGTGCATTCGATGCCGAGCAGTCTCTCTCCCCCCCCTTTCTCTCTCTCTCCCATTCTCTGTCACTCTCTGTCTCTTTTGGAATATACAGAGTGGTAATTATGGGTTAATTATGCTGTAATTGAATTGTTAGTGTTGTAAAATTAAGTGGTTTAATTAACTGTGATTTAATTTATTAACATCCGCGTCTGTAATATTCAGAGCAGGCGGATGAGTCCTCTGTGATTCTCCCTGTGCTTTCTCCCTGTGCTCTCTCTCTCTCTCTCTCTCTCCCTCTCTCTCTCTCTGTCTCTGTCTCTCTCTGTCTCTCTCCATTTCTCAGTCTCTCTCCCTCCCTTTCTCTGTCTCTTGTTCTCTCTATCTCCTCTTGCTCCCTTTCTCTTCTCTGTCTTTCTCTTTTCTATCTCTCTGTATCTCTATATGATGGGTAGTACTAGAGAGCAACGATCATAAAATGCCACGGTCAACATTGTGCCCACACGCTGATAAACACACGCTCTCACAAAGAAAAGAAGGAAAGTAAAAGTCATTTTTGCCCTCTCTTTCGTTTCGTAGCAGACGTAGGTGTTATGATGGAGGTAATTAAGCTGAATGAAGGTGTGTATGTGTGAGAGCGTGCGAGCGAGAACAGTTTGCCGCTACACAGCATTCCAGAGAGTGAAGGTTAAGGGCGCTATGTGGAGTGTTTATGAAAATGACCCCGAGATTTAAACACGTTCTGTTATGCATTGTAGCACAGGGAATGGTTAACTACCTTTAGAGGAAATTAAAAGGCATAAATTCTGTTTAGCGCTGATGTGAAGTCCCTTCTAGGGAGAGCAAAGAGGAGAGATAATATGGTGAGGAGGGGAAAGAGGATAGGAGGAGAAAAAGAAAAGGGGAGAAAGAGACAGAGAGGAGGAAGGGAGATGGAGAAAGGAAGAGATGGAGCGAGAGAGGAATTGAGGGAGGGAGAGAGAAAGCGATGGAGCGAGAGGAAGAGAGGGAGGGTTCCTCTCATTGCTCTTCCTACTATATTGATGGAGCTCATTTACCTGAGAGAGGTTAGTAAGATCTGCTGTAGCTGCAGACCATTGGGGCGCTACCACAGGTTCCAACAGGAGCCTGACACAGTTAATGTAAGCTGAAGAGTTTGACACCCAGTAGACAGTGGGTTCATCGTTATTATGTATTTTTACACTGTATTTTAATTGAAAAGAAATTCGTCAAATCACTTCAAAAAGACCAGCCAATGTGTCTGAACCCGAACATCACTTCTACACTTTTGTGGAAAGCTGTGTCGTGCAGCTACCCTCTAGTGTGTGTGTGCTGCGGCAGCATGAGCAGGTGTGTGTGTGTGTTTGGTATATCTGGAGGTGAGAGTGTGTAGGATTTCCAGTCTACCTCCTGAGAGGCGAGAGGCAGCTTACCTCTGTGGACCTGACCTCTCTCTGACCAGACTCCTTATCACACACACACTCCTCCAATCAGTCCCTCCATCCTCTCATCTCTCCATCCCAGATACTAGATCCCACTCCCTGCCTGCAAGACGGAGTAAACCCCCCTTTTCAACAGTTCGACTGATCCCGGCTGAGACCCAGGAGTTTGACTTAGCCGGGCTGAGACCCAGGAGTTCGACTTAGCCGGGCTGAGACCCAGGAGTTCGACTTAGCCGGGCTGAGACCCAGGAGTTCGACTTAGCCGGGCTGAGACCCTGGAGTTCGACTTAGCCGGTCTGAGACCCAGGAGTTCGACTTAGCCGGGCTGATAGGATAGACTGGTGCTGGTGTGGGCACAGGTGTAGAGGCTGGGTGGGGGGCTGTCTCGATGGGTGCGAGGAAACATCAGAGTGGGCAGTCGGGAGGGGTGGGGTTATGTATGACAAAGTTAAACGCCTCTTTCAACCCCTCAGATGAGAGCATCGGATGATGAAGATGAGGATGAGGATTTCGAGGAGGTGCCGGAGAAGGAAGGCTTTGAACCCCACATTCCAGAGCATCTAAGAGAGGAGTACGGTAAGTTGACTTAGCTGGAGGGCCACTTACACACACACACACACACACACGTGCACAAACAAGACAGATAAACAAACAGCAATAAGGAGAACCTGCCATAGTAGTAATCTTCATAAGATCTCACACTGGCCCCTGGAGACCATAACACACACACACACACACTCTCTTACAGAGGACAGGCACAGATTAACAGAGCGAAGGTGTGAAGGAATTCCCCTTAAAGTGTGTTTGTTTGTGGAAGGCTGCCTTGTGGTCCGAGGTCAGGGGTCAGTGTGTGAGGTCGGCCAGCCACGCTCCCTCTCAGCAGAGCGTTAGCCCAGGTGGGGTCAGTGTGTGAGGTCGGCCAGCCACGCTCCCTCTCAGCAGAGGGTTAGCCCAGGTGGGGTCAGTGTGTGAGGCCAGCCACGCTCCCTCTCAGCAGAGGGTTAGCCCAGGTGGGGTCAGTGTGTGAGGCCAGCCACGCTCCCTCTCAGCAGTGGGTTAGCCCAGGTGGGGTCAGTGTGTGAGGCCGGCCAGCCACGCTCCCTCTCAGCAGAGCGTTAGCCCAGGTGGGGTCAGTGTGTGAGGCCAGCCACGCTCCCTCTCAGCAGAGCGTTAGCCCAGGTGGGGTCAGTGTGTGAGGCCGGCCACGCTCCCTCTCAGCAGAGCGTTAGCCCAGGTGGGGTCAGTGTGTGAGGCCAGCCACGCTCCCTCTCAGCAGAGCGTTAGCCCAGGTGGGGTCAGTGTGTGAGGCCGGCCACGCTCCCTCTCAGCAGTGGGTTAGCCCAGGTGGGGTCAGTGTGTGAGGCCAGCCACGCTCCCTCTCAGCAGAGCGTTAGCCCAGGTGGGGTCAGTGTGTGAGGTCGGCCAGCCACGCTCCCTCTCAGCAGAGGGTTAGCCCAGGTGGGGTCAGTGTGTGAGGCCAGCCACGCTCCCTCTCAGCAGAGCGTTAGCCCAGGTGCTACAGAGCGCAGTGCTGCCTGCTGCACCTGTCACCGGAGCAACCACCCCCGCTCTGTTTGAACCCGCTCTGGTCAAGTCTGGAGTTAGACCCAGACATCCCTCCTGTGTGTTGACAATAATGGTGTGGTTTCTGTCGGTGTGTGTGTGTGTCTCTGGAGCCAGGCTGGGTTTGATTAGTGAGCTATGTAATGATCTGTAGAGGCCATGCCAAATTAACAATGCCACCCTCTTAATGAGGTCCCATTAGGCCTGTTGTAATTTACTACCTGTACCTGCACCTTGTACTGCCTAGACATGGGACACATCCTCCCCTGCACACACACACACACACACACACGCAGCCAACACTGGAATTAGAAGTTATATGATTATATTGAGGTCCTCTTGTGTACACAGTATTTGAAGGCAGTGCGAGGGTAGATAGATCTGTTGTAGCAGTCTGAAGCTGCTTTTGCAAAACACTTGGCAGCCTTACACACACACTTGTGTAAATGTGTGTGTGCGTGTAATTACAGATATCCTCTCAGTCTGCCACTGTCTCAGAGGAATATCAGACTGTCTCTGTCATAATGAGTTTTGTCTCAGGTGGATATCATATGATGTATACTGACAATGTTTTTGAGAATTTAAAACATTTAAAAAATATATATATTTGTTATCTTTTTATGGACAGTCTTCCTGGCTGTGTGTCTTTCCAAAGCCCGGCTTTCATCTATAGGGACCCAGATCACAAAGCACTCGGCCTCACTCCTTTTCTTCAGCTCCTATTTCTTTCTTTTCTTCCCCCCCCCACCTTCTTTCCCCCCCCGCTCTCTCTCTCCTTCCTCTTTTCACGGCTGATCTCTTATCATCCCTTTATCCTGCTTCCCCTGTCAGGACCTTATCTCTCTTTCAAATTTACATTTTAATTACAAGGCCTGCTGAACTCAGGAAAATCAATACTCTCTCTCTCTCTCTCTCTCTCTCTCTCTCTCTCTCCTCCCTCTCTCTTTTTCACTCTCTCTCTTTAATTCTCTCTCCCTTACTTCCTTCTCTTGGCTCCCTCTCCTTCTCTCTCCCTCTGTCTCTTTCTCTCTCTATCTCCCTCTTTTCTCTCGCTTTCTCTCCCGCTCGCTCTCCCTCTCTCCTCCTCCTCTCTCTCCCCAGGCCAGCCCACTGGTCCTCTCTATTTCCTCCTATTGATCTATCTCTTTAACACCTGCTACTTTACTGCTGCAGACAAATAGCTACCATTTTGGTCAATTTAAAGAGAAAAAGAAAGGATTTGGTAGTATTTCAGCTGGGCTTCGACGGAGGGGAGGATGGAGGGATGGTGTGGTAATTCAGAGGGATGGAAGGATGGCGTGATGTGTTGGAGTGATGGAGGCCAAGGGGTAGGGGGGTGGGCTACTTGCACATGGGAGCGGGGCAGGTTTATAAATGCATTCGGCTGAACTGTGGTGGCTGGATGGGGCAGCAGGGTCACTGTGGGAAGGTGGAGTGTCACAGTAGCAGTATTTCACTGACTGGCACTGCATCAGGTGTGTTATACTTGCCCTCTGTAGCACGGCTGTCTTCTTTATAACTCTCTGGCTCCTTTTATTGGAGAGAGGAGAGGTGCTGTTTGACCTGTCAGACAGTCTGTTCTCTGAGGTAACAACTGCCGTGTTGGATTGCCATTTATATTGTCTGACCTGGCCTGGTCTAGCCTGGTCTGATCTGGCCTGGCAGGCTGTGGGGTTGTTTGGGGCAAGCTGCTGGCTTATAGGTTGTCTTTGATCTCTTCTCCAGCCCTAAGCCCTGTCTGACCTCCACACACACGCTAGACCACCCAGGGGTCTGCAACAGCTAATTTCTAGACGTGTTGTTGTCACCCCCCTCCCCACCAGGTCTTGAACCTTCCAGCAGCTCTTCCAGCAGCAAGAAGCCAGCCTCCTCCTCCTCCCGGCCCCGGCCCCAGCCCCGGCCTCCTCCCCAGGACCCCCAGCCACTCCCCAGGACCAAGAGAAGAGCCCTGGAGGAGGAGCAGGACCCAACCTGTGCTGCTGCCACACTGAGCCTCCTCAGACAGCGCCTCCCACAGGCCTGGTAACTCTCCGCTCTCCTCCCCTCCATCCTCCTCCTATTCTCTCTCAAACCACCAGTATGAACGCTCTCTCTCTGTATGAACAGCGTCTCAGCAGGTCCGGAGCAGCAGACGGCAGGCTCGTCCAGTGATGCAGTCCCAGGGTCCGGCCAGGGCCAGGCTGACGTCCCCGTCGTCCCCTTCGGTCTGGACCTGTACTACTGGGGCCAGGAGCAGCCCACCGCTGGGAAGATCATCAAGTACTCACCATTCCTCACCCTATATTACATGGATATTAGCAATACATATATATACCCTTCGGGCACCATGTCCATATTATATCCATAGCCTCATATTACTACTGCAGTATTATATACACCTTCAGTCCACAGGTTGAAAGGACAGTGCTGCTTTGTGGGCTCTGGGTGAGCTGCTGCTTGGCGTTTTGGTTTCTGATTGCAGTCGCTGTATGTGTCCACAAGAGGGTGCTGTTGTCAGAGGCCTCAGTGGATGCAATGGCTGTAGTGCGATGTCCTGGCAATGGAGGCTTTCTTACAATAATTGAGCTCAACCTTTTAGAGCCGTAGAGTGTTGAAGCACTTCTCATCTTCCTCCTCTCCCTCCTCCTCCTCATGCTCCCCTTCCTCCTCCTCATGCTCCCCTTCCTCCTCTTCTACTCTTCCTCATGCTCTTCCTCCTCATGTTCTTCCTTCCTCCTCCTCTTTCTCCTCCTCCTCATGCTCCCCTTCCACCTCTTATCCTCTTCTTCTTCCTCCTCATGCTCCTTTTCCTCCTCTTCCTCCTTGTCTTCCTCCTTTTCCTCCATGTCTTCCTCCTCTTCCTCCATGTCTTCCTCCTCCTCCTCCTTGTCTTCCTCCTCTTCCTCCTTGTCTTCCTCCTCTTCCTCCATGTCTTCCTCCTCTTCCTCCTTGTCTTCCTCCTCCTCCTCCTTGTCTTCCTCCTTTTCCTCCTCTTCCTCCTCCTCCTCCATGTCTTCCTCCTCTTCCTCCTTGTCTTCCTCCTCCTCCTCCTTGTCTTCCTCCTCCTCCTCCATGTCTTCCTCCTCTTCCTCCATGTCTTTCCTCCATGTCTTCCTCCTCTTCCTCCTCTTCCTCCATGTCTTCCTCCTCTTCCTCCTTGTCTTCCTCCTCCTCCTCTTCCTCCATGTCTTCCTCCTCTTCCTCCATGTCTTCCTTCTCTTCCTCCTCTTCCTCCATGTCTTCCTCCTCTTCCTCATTGTCTTCCTCCTCCTCCTCCATGTCTTCCTCCTCTTCCTCCTTGTCTTCCTCCTCTTCCTCCTCTTCCTCCATGTCTTCCTCCTCTTCCCCCTTGTCTTCCTCCTCCTCCTCCATGTCTTCCTCCTCTTCCTCCTGTCTTCCTCCTCTTCCTCCATGTCTTCCTCCTCTTCCTCCTTGTCTTCCTCCTCCTCCTCCTTGTCTTCCTCCTCCTCCTCCATGTCTTCCTCCTCTTCCTCCATGTCTTCCTCCTCTTCCTCCTCTTCCTCCATGTCTTCCTCCTCTTCCTCCTTGTCTTCCTCCTCTTCCTCCATGTCTTCCTCCTCCTCCATGTCCTCCTCCTCCATGTCCTCCTCTTCCTCCATGTCTTCCTCCTCTTCCTCCATGTCTTCCTCCTCTTCCTCCATGTCTTCCTCCTCTTCCTCCTTGTCTTCCTCCTCTTTCTCCATGTCTTCCTCCTCCTCCTCCTTGTCTTCCTCCTCCTCCTCCTTGTCTTCCTCCTCTTCCTCCTCTTCCTCCTCTTCCTCCTCTTCCTCCATGTCTTCCTCCTCTTCCTCCATGTCTTCCTCCTCTTCCTCCTTGTCTTCCTCCTCCTCCTCCATGTCTTCCTCCTCTTCCTCCATGTCTTCCTCCTCTTCCTCCTTGTCTTCCTCCTCCTCCTCCATGTCTTCCTCCTCTTCCTCCATGTCTTCCTCCTCTTCCTCCTTGTCTTCCTCCTCCTCCTCCATGTCTTCCTCCTCTTCCTCCTTGTCTTCCTCCTCCTCCTCCATGTCTTCCTCCTCTTCCTCCTCTTCCTCCATGTCTTCCTCCTCTTCCTCCTCTTCCTCCATGTCTTCCTCCTCTTCCTCCATGTCTTCCTCCTCTTCCTCCTTGTCTTCCTCCTCCTCCTCCATGTCTTCCTCCTCTTCCTCCTTGTCTTCCTCCTCTTCCTCCATGTCTTCCTCCTCCTCCTCCATGTCTTCCTCCTCCTCCATGTCCTCCTCCTCCATGTCCTCCTCCTCCTCCTCCATGTCCTCCTCCTCCATGTCCTCCTCAATGTCATCCTCCTCATGTCTCCTCCTCCATGTCCTCCTCCTCCTCCATGTCCTCCTCCTCCTCCTCCTCCTCCATGTCCTCCTCCTCCTCCTCCTCCTCCTCCTCCATGTCCTCCTCCTCCTCCTCCCCCTCCATGTCCTCCTCCTCCTCCATGTCATCCTCCTCAATTTCCTCCTCCTCCTCCATGTCCTCCTCCTCCTCCAGGTACTCCTCCCAGCACCAGTTCTGGGTGCCTAACGAGGTGGAGGAGGAGGTGGAGAACCCGGAGCTGAGCGCCCAGATGAAGTCTCGCTACATCACCTTCGCCGGGCGCTTCACCCCCGTCACACACAGCTGCAGAGCGCCCATGTCCAACGGGGCGCTGTGTGGACGCCAGGACAGGGTCAAGGTCAGACACACACACACACACCTGGAAAAATGTACAGTTGTGTGGTGGCAAGTTGACCTGTGTGTGTGTGTGTGTGTGTGTGTGTGTGTGTGTGTAGTGTCCGTTCCATGGTGTCATCGTGCCCCGTGACGACCGAGGCCACCCCACTAACCCCGAGGACGCCGCACGCCTAGAGAGAGAGGAGAGGAAACGGCGAGAGGAACAGCCTGGTGAGACACACACCATGCCATGATCACCCTGGTGTCTGGCTGGACCCAGAGCACACACCATGCCACCCAGACCACACACAGTCCTTCCTCTCAGCCCAGAACTGAGGAGGAAGAGGGGGGACGGAGGGATGAGGGAGTTTTTGATGAAGGCAAAGATGAGGTGATAGAATTGGAGAGATGGCCAATAGAGGGATAATAGACTGGGCTTGACTGGGCAGCCCAGATCTCTCTGTCTTTCTATCTCTCTCCTGGCCCAGCACAACCAAGCCCAGCTAAAAGCCCATTAGTGTGTGTGTGTGTGTGTGTGTGAGTGAGTGTGTGAGTGTCACTGCCAGGTAGCCAGAGGATATGGTCTCTCTCCCTGCAGTGGCTTGTTAACAAACAGGTACCAGGCGTCTGACTGGCTTGCCTGCTGGCCACTCACTTGTGAAATAGCATCTTTTGTAACTAACTACACTATTGATCCACTACTTCATCAGACCTAGCCATCCAGACAGACAGGCAGGCACTGTCACAAACACATGCGTACACACACACAAATATATATATATATATATATATATATATATATATATACACACACATGCTGTATTCCCCCTTTTAGGCCAGGCTAGTACCCCATTACCACCTGTGTGTGTGTGCGTGGGCGCGCGCGCGTGTGTGTGTGCCTGCACCTGCAACTGATCAGCCCTCCCTGTGGTCACTCTCTCTCCCACCGTTATATTGATTCTGTCTCGAACGGACGCAAATAGTTTCTTTGTTTCGCTCACAGCCACAGTCCCAGGCCCAGGCCCAGGGCGGGGTTTGGCTTTCTGGATGTGAGCGCAGACACACTTGCTGTCTGTCTCCGTTTGAAAGGGTCCAGTGGCTGTCCCAAGCCCAGGCCTACCAGACCTTCTGTCCCCAATGTCCACCCCCTCCCCCTGTCTCAGAATAGGCCTGCCCGGACCGCAAACAACATTAGCTCGTTAGTGCTACAGACAAGTCACGTCTTTGACGTGTCACTGACACCAAGCTCACAATCCGTCTTTACACATTAAGACACAAGCAGATTTTAATGAGCTTTTCTTACATCAAGCCATGATAATAATTAGCTAGCTGGGGAGGCCGCTTTAGACTACTTAGCGTACTTAGCATACTTAGCCAGCTATAGCATAGCTTTTAGTTAGTGAATAGCATAGATGGTTTGTGTCATTGTCATCCTAGAATGCTGCATGATAGTGGACAAGAGAGATATCTACAGAGGAATGGGTTATGTGTGGCATGAAGGTGTGTGTGCTGTAAACGTGTGTGTGATGTGAATATTTGTGTAGGGTAGACGTGTTTGCGTTTTGTGTCACTGTCTGTACATGTGTGTTTGCGTGTGTACTTGAATGATGTGTGTTTGTGTGTGTGTGCCAGGCTAATGCCAAGGTCCATCCCAGGGTATCTTTTACACCAGACTAGACACTAGGAGGTCCTGCTGCCGGTCCTAAAGGGCTGGCAGACTTCCAGCTGCCATGTTTGTAGAGTGTGTGTCTGTGTGTGTGTCCCGGGCCACAGCTGGAGCTGTAGAGAGGCTGTTGACAGAGGACAGGGGCCTGGTGCAGAGGCTTCAGACAGATTAACTTAATAAGACCCCCCTCCCTCCCCTCCCCTCTCATCTCATCCCTCTCTCCCTCTCATCCTGGCCTGGGAATCAAAACACACAATAGACATGACTTAAACCACTCAGGGATCATGGGCCTTGTGTAATAGAGCCCCCCCCATACACACACACCCACACACCTCAACCCTCTCACCAGCCCCACTCACACCTCACACAAAAAACGGGCACCCCCACCCCTTCACTCCCTCCCCTCCGACACACACACCCCTAGGGACACACACACCTCCCCAAATTAATTTGTAACTAAAACTGGGCCCCTCTTTTACAGGCTTGTGGGACTTGGGGGTGGGGTGGGAGGGTGAGTATGGAGGGGGGGGGGTGATTGAGAGGGTCTAATGCCAGACCAAAATAGACTACATTTTTTCAATTACCGTGTGGTTTGTTGGCGGTTATGAGGCTGAGCTGATGGAGCAGTTAACCTCCACACACCAAGGGCACTCCTCGGGGGCAGGGGTATGTGTGTGTGTGTGTGTGTGTGTGTGTGGGGCGTACAGATGAATCCTCCATACACACACCTTGACTAGCTCACCTACCTACTTAACTAAGTCCCACAACACACACCTCGGCTAGCTCACACACCTCAGTAAACTCACGCTCAACTCACTCACTCACTGCACACACGGCATGTTCACACAACCTGTTCACTCTGTAAACATGCTGGCTCATTCTCTATAGAGCGAGACCAGATCAGACGGGTCCAGCCACCTGCAGGACAGTACCTGTGGTTGGATTACAGGCCAGGAACGACTAGGTTTACACAATGTTTAGCAATGTCATTTGTGTTGTGAAGGTGTCCTGGATGATAATGTGTTTGTTTGTGTGTGTGTCTGTGTTTGTGTATGTCTGTGTGTGTGTGTGTGTGTGTGTGTGTGTGTCTACGTGTTTATGCGTGTGTGTGTGTGTATCTCTCTCTGTGTGTGTGTGTGTGTTTGTGTGTGTCTGTCTGTGTCTGTGTGTGTGTGTGTCTACGTGTTTATGCGTGTGTGTGTGTTAGAGTGGCGGGACCCTGAGCTGATGCGTGACATCGAGGCTGCTACAGGGGAGGACCTGGGCTCCTCCAAAACGTACGGTAAAGGGCGGGGCAAGGGCAAGGGGAAGAAGAAGAAGAAGAAATACCCCAACCTGAGTGACCTCAAACAGAGCGCCAACACCTCCCGCTCGCGCCTGGAGAAGAAGGTCTTCAACAAGTGAGTTGTTAGCCAGCTAGCTGCCTCTCAGACTCCAGAGAAGACGAGAGAGAACGATACGTGGTAGATTGTGTCCTGAGAGACAACTGACACAACATACGTATGTTTGAACCGTCCATCGAGACCTATCATTGAAATTGACGCTGAATTAGTTCCTTGATGGATGATGGGTTCATTCATGTATTCATGTATTACTTCATTCATGTTTCTCCTTGTGTCTTTGTTCCAGGAGTTCAATGCGGAGAGTCACTGAAGTCATGAACAAAATGGACAAACGGAAACATGAGAAGTTTTCGAACCAGTTCAACTATGCTATCAATTAACTACAGCTCTTAACTACTGTAGCGACTTTTGAATGCTCAACTTGTATGCCATTTGTATGTCTTTGTATGAGATTTATTTTAGAACGTTTTTTTATATATAATTTAGTGGTTGCCAAATTAATTAATTATTTTTTTCCTTGTGAAACTATTTGGAATTTGAAAATGTTTGGCATTGTAACATCCTCAGGAATTTTTTAAGAATATGTTAATGTTGTTATTCTGAATTTGTTGCTGTTTTTTGAGTGTCTTTTTTTTTGTACAAAAGGGCAGAATGAACACAGGCTGTCCTCTACATTTGACGCGTTAAAAATGTAGTGTGTAGTTTAGAACTTGTCAGACGATCTATTTTGGTTCTTTTTCTTATCTCCTCATACCTGTCCTTCCCTCTTAGTCAAAACCTTAAAGTTTAACACTGATGATAGAGCTAACACATTTGCCTGATGATTGTTGTGTCCATCTATCCACTGAGAACTAAACAAGGTGGGAATGTTGCATGTGGTTTTATTCCATCGTAACATTTGGACCCAGTTTGGACTGATTCTTTACGAAATACTGTTCATGTTGAGTAAATATTTAACATTGACAGCTGAGCAATAAAGCATAACATCAAAGCATCGAAATGCTGTCAACTGATACAAGTATTTGTTTAAGTAGACACTTTAGGTTGCCTTTTGTAGCCTATATTCCACAAATCCTATTTAAACCACCAAGTCGTCATCTTTATGTGTCTTGCTACATACAGATAGTCCAAACTTTAGTAATGTTTTCAGCATTGACATCTGTACTTCTCTATGGCGACGAAGCTTGGTGGCAGACGCCTGTAGACTGCATAGACTCCAAGGCCATATACATCAAACCGTAGGCTACATGGTTACACACTATAGAGGATTAGTAGACTGCATATCCAATGTATGTCACATGGATAATTATTCAGTATAATAAGAAACATGCATAGGCTAGACAGAATATGCCAATTAAGATAGTCAATTTGTAATTTGGGGAAAATACTTTAGGAAAACTTAACTGTCTGCTTCAAATTAATAACTCTTTAAAAGATGATACAAACAAAATATGTAGCCTACGATTAGTACTACTTGGATTAGGCCTATAATAATAAAATAAGATAATTATAAAGATTGACATAGGCCCAAATAATTATTATATGTTGTGTTGATAATATTTAAATGATATTTTATATATAGCATATATATATATATTTGTATACAAAAGCAACTCGACAATATATAGGAATGTTCAAACCAGCGCCAAAAATGTTGATCAAATGTCTTTGTTGAATTTTGCGACAGAACCATGCATGTGCCCAACAGCCTATCATTATTCGTTTTAAATTTAACAAACAAGTTTAAAGAAGGAATTGTATAAATGTTCATTTGATAATGTGTGTCCTGTGGAGACACGCGCTAGACACTCAGACAAGCATTCCTCCGCACGATATTATGGAATGAAACATTTAATATTATTGGGATATGAAACATCAACATTCAAAATAACTTTCTATGAGGAGCACTGCACGGAGACATATTGTAAGTTGTCATGCCGGTATAAATAAAACAATCCGGTCTTAGATCCGGTGTCACCTTCTAATTGTGCCTTAGTGTAATTGCCTATATAGCCTATGCATTTATCAAACCTACATTCATTTATATAATGTGTATAATCTTCATTTATGTGGTTTTCGATAAGCGTAATTAAAATGTATAATAGACTATGATCTTAATAAAGCAATGGCGTTTTCTACAGGGTTTTAGCTCACACTTTGTGAGAAACACATTAATCTTACAAGTTGGTTTGTGCTTTAGGCCTTCATTATAATAGAAGTAATAGTAGGCCTATTCTTTGTTGTGTCAATAATTAATTGCATTGACTTTTTGCAAACGTGGCAAGTCTGCATGGGCCTATCATTGTCTCTGTTATCGATGGTCTTCAATAAGACGCACCTCAGGCTTGTGCGCTCCTTAAACCTGACTCTCGCCAAATCGGGAGCTATCTTTACGGGGCCACTTGACCGAACACTAAACAGTCTTGAAAAATAAGTTTCCGTTTTAATGATCACGACGAGCTTACCCCCCTTTACAATCGATCGAGGGAGCCTTTGTCAATGTAGCCTACTTACCCATCAATGAATCCAAAATCATTCGGCTGAATTTGTTCCTTCAAACTTAAATGCCAAATGGTGTAGGCTAATAGCATACATGACGTGAATAAATTAGCCCAGATGCAGGCGTTTTTTTACGTGTAGGCTACGTGATTTTCCAATCTTATTTAGGCTAGGCCTATCATTATTTGAAACTGGACAATTATCCTAGTTCAGTGTTCAAATGGAATAGACGTTACAAAAAAATAAGAAAAAAGTGAAATACGGTTTTTAGTTTCCAAATGTGTTTTAATTCGCTGCGAGAAAAGAGAAAATAAATCGACTGATACAAAACAAATCTCGCCAGTATGCTACTAAATACCAATATCAAATTATTCGTTTGCAAAGTGAACTTGTTTATTATCTTTTACTTTTGTCTTATCAAAAACAAATTCAGTGAAAGAGCATTCATGACTGCCAATAGGTTTCCAGGAAACTATAGACTGACTGAGTGAATAAATATGGTAAATTATAGGAGAACAAACATGTTTAAAACGTTCACAGTTTAGTTACACAGTACTTACAATATTTCAAGCCATTCCAGATGTAAATGAATGTTTAATATTGATACATAATAATGTCGTTTTTATCTTCAACTTTTTCTAATAATCTTTAAAACTGCATTCAGAATTAAAACCTAGACATATATTTGTTAACAATTGTATTTACACTTTGACCCCGAGTATTAACATTCTATCAAAATAAAAAGTAAAATACATTGTTAGGAAAAGTCCTCTTCGACCTGCGGTGAAGATACGGGTTCTGTTTTATCGGTAGCCTAGTTTGTCTTTGACAACAACATGGACACATTTGTAATTGTGCGTGTGTGTGTGTACCTGCCCATTCCTCAGCTAATGCCTCAAATAGTAACCTAACGAGGCACTAACGATGATCGTATGACGCACGTAGTGCCTCGGGAAACAGGTCTGACCAAGCTTCTCTGTGCGTTTAAAACTATAAATAATTCATGGTGAAACAAATAATATCACCTTGAAGTCAGTTAGTATAACACAGTCTGAAATTTGACGTTTCTAGTTCAGTCAAAACATTTCCGGGACAGTGGGTCTCATTACAGGTGTGAGGTGTAGAAGGCGGGCGCGCCATACGCCTGGGACCCCCAACATGAAAGGAGACAGAACCGCGTGACTGGAAAGGAAGGGTAACTGCGAGGTGCACACCAGCCCACCCGGCCCGTGACCCGGATAGCCCGTGTGCATTGACAGGTGACCGCCCATGGGGGGAGACGGGCTAAGGGGGCTCAGGCCCCCCATTCCGTTACCCTGTCCGTTAAGGCCCCCTCCGCCCCCGCCTGTCGGTGCGCTCGTGTCTGCTCCCGGGTTCTGTTTTTTCCATTTGGTTCGTCGATTTTGGAACCAGATTTTGACCTGGGTCTCCGTCAGGCTGAGTGACAGTGCCAAGTTAAGCCTTTCGCACACCGACAGGTATCGAGTGGACTTGAATTTGTTCTCAAGAGCAACAAGTTGTTCATACGTGAAAGCAGTCCGAGCCCTTCGAGGCTTACCAGACTTTGAGTCCGAGCCAGAACGCTTCCTCTTCGGCTTAGCTTGATGACCATTCGACTCTGATTGCTGGTTCTGCTGACTACCAGACACTGGGCTCTTGCTCCCATGATCGTCGTCATCGTGGTGTCCTAGCTCCCCTTCACCGTTCCCGGTCACCGCGCTGCTGCTCTCCTCACTACACAACTCGTCCGGAGCCTCGCTGTCAGAGTGCGATCCTCGGTTGAAGTCGTTCTCACAATCGTCTGACCTGAACACAAATCCGTCCTCTGGAAGTAAATAAACATTAAAGGAAATGTTATTTACAGTAGGCTATATTTGAAAAACGAATTAAATTAAATCAATTTAAACAAGATAACCTAATATTTAAAAAACTTCCCATGCTTCGAAGCCATGTAGGCTACTAGTCAGCGCAGGATAACTTTTTTCCGACCAGACTTCTCTTCCAAAAAAAACAGAGTGATGACTAGGCCACTATCTCTCCACTCAACATCACCAAATAAAAACGACAGTATTTATCTCATCATCATAGATATAGTAAATACGTCATTTAGAAAGGAGATGGGCTGATAGTTTGTCTTCAATGTGATGTTATCGATTGAATGTCTTGGCATATTTTCAACATGAAAGTTCTGTAGCCTAATCATAGAGGATATAGGTAAAAGTGTTAACACTTATAGCCTACATGTCATTCTGACTACCATTTGTAGGTTTTTTTAAGAACATCCTCATTACAATGCCCTTAACACGCATATATGTAGGCCTATAGCCTCATTTAATAGTTTTTTGATTGAGAATAAAATTGGATTAATTTGGAAGTCAACCCTTAACTAGAGTGAGCAGTTAACTACGTCCTTGCCTGGGACTGGTTTGGGTAATTTTAACTACAAGACACTGATCACTAATCAATTATTTTTAAACACCACAGCAAAATCAAACACATTTGCTTTATGAACACAATAATATATCATCAGATGTCTTTCTTCTAAAATAACCTAATGGCAATGACTTGGTTAAACTATGAAGACTGTGACATGTCTTTGCCATATTGTCTAACACAGAAATCCATAGAAATCCGTTTACGCGCTGGTATGCACGTCCAATATCTGTTAGGCCTATAGATTGTCATTATTTTGTGTGTATAACAAAATTGCACCTCATTGTCTGACATGATTTTATTGTGGCAAGGTAACTTTGTGAGGTGAAGTTATATTGACCAAGCATTTAACAAATAGGACTTTACATTCAATTGATTGATTACAACTGCATGGGGTCGCTTATTATTATGGCAAGAAAGACATTTCTAACATCGATGTAAGACTCCTCTTCTAGGACGTATACTGAAGAAACATATCACTGATACATGTCCAGTTTAGGCCTGCCTATTAAGCCAATCGAATCAAATAGACCAACCTAATAAAATGACTGCCCAGGCTTCAGGTAAGAGAGAGACAATTGAAATGCATTGGGACCATTTTGGTAGATTTTAGCAGCTGAGACAAATATGAATGTATGTCTGTATTTTAAATCAATATTTACCTAGTAACTATAATAGCTTTTTATAGTGTTATTATCCGAATTTTAACCTTATAATTTAGATGTTGAAGACGAGTGGGCAAGCTGGCTGAAAGAGATATACTCTGTTCGATAATAGGATATTGATCTGCCGTTGCATGCATGTCACTCTAGGCCGATTCCAACCATTTCCTCGCAACTTTAACCTCGCCAGGCACCTTCAATTAAATGTAATCGAAGGCTTTTAATTGTTTTTTCTTTAGATATTACAAGCCTTTAGTCTGAGGCTATTCAGTGACAACATCAGCCAAATAGGCTATAGTATGCATCATTTTCAACGTTGGTCCAGAGTGAATAAAATACACATTTTGGCAAAATATCAACAACAACAACAAATGATGAACTCCTGTGCTTTCCATTGAAATACTAGCCTATATGCTCCTACCAAGCTAATTGTAGATCTGACACTAAGGCTGTAGCTTAAACTTCTGCCCCAAATAAGTGCACCAAGAAGTTCGTTTCGGAATATAGGCTATTAAGTGAATCTATTCGCCTGTTATCCATCTGACATTTACTAATGCTTTAATGACAAGCACCCTTTCAGGATTTCAGCGATACATTAGATGGAAATATCTAGGCTATAGGCCTGTATTTTCTGGCTGTTTAATTTTTATTTAGGCTATTGAGACTGTTGGAGAGAGAGAGAGAGAGAGAGAGAGAGATAGAGAACGAGAGCGAGAGAGATATTTAAACATGGTAATATAGTAGTAGCCTTACAGATTGAATACAATATTGAGATAGGCCTATATTTACATTGACCATGAACTTTATCCTACACTATTAAGTCGACGTAGAAGGAAAGAAAGGAGAGATACTCACTTATTAAGCCTGTAGGTTTTTTACACGGTTCGTAATCTTCTGCATATGACTTCTGATCCAAGGCATGGTTTGAGTCGTCTCCACGGTTCTCTTCCCCAAAGGTGAATTCAGTGCCTGTCCGGTTGGGATTATGCTTTTTGCTTGTAAACTTATTTGGGTCCAAAATGTCCAAAACGGAAAATGAGGTGGTCCGGTGAACTATGGGCATCGCCACCGGAGCCGGTTCCTGTCGCGGCGAATTGTTTCGGCTGTCCCCCTGCTGCACTTCTCTGCCCGCGGGACAAGAGAAAACCGATAGTTCGTTGGCAACGAGCCGCTTCTCCCCGTGGTTGTCCATGCTCTCCGGGGCGGCCACGACGATCACTGCTGTTTGCGCAGTTACACCGGACACAGGCGGAACGATGATGTCCCCAGTCTTCTCCCTATTCATGACTTTCCAGACAGGCGCGGGAGCGCGGTCTTCCTCTGCTCTACTATCAGGTCTACCAGCACGAGCGTTAAACTTAAACCACTATCACAATCGAAGACATAATAGCGCGTGCAATTAGAGTCTGGTTAAGGTCTTGTGTGTTGTGCTTAGAATTCCTGCCCTGCCAGTGTTGCCAGATCTTTTCTACTGCTGCTCCCCTCTCTGCGGTACACGCGGATGACAGCAGGTGACGGGGCTCTGTTCGATGTTGATCTCAAGTGCTCAACCCCTTTTTTGGTTTTTAACCGTCCCCTCAGGACCCTCTAACGTTTATGTCGCGCACGCACCTCGCTGTCTCTCACGCCCCCTCCCTTCTCGGTCCGTCGCCAAAACTTAGACACAAGCTACGCCTTATTTATGCATTCATATTCAACTGCGGGTTGTAATTGGCTACAAATTAATCCCATGCCTCTAATAGCCTATTATCTCCGTTTGCGCACGCGAGGCCAACAGAGGCGCAAGGAGTGAAGGATGGTACAGCTAGTGATGTACTCAGCTGTCAGCGCGTGGTTTCAACTGAAGTTCACTGGACTGGAAAGAGCCTAAATAGGCTTAAGTCTTCCTCCCCCTCGCCTCTGACCCCATAGACCACGATAATGATTGTTTTATGAAATATTTACAAGAGAATAAGCAACGATCATCTCTGACTGCGGCTTTTGAAATTATGTGTTCATAAGAGCCGTATTAACACGAATTATAAAACAACAAACGTAAAAAATTACAGTAGCCTACAAAAGCATTATAATAGCAAACTTTACAACTGGTCCATAGCAGCAATATACTAGTAGTAGTAGCCTATTGTAACGGTAGGCTATTACTTGTATCAATTGTACTATAAATATCATAATATTAGCACAAATTAATTTGATCATAAATGTTCCATTTGTAAACGCCTAAACGGCTTTTGATTGTACTTTTCTTATAAGTAGTCTAATATTAAGGATTTCATCACAAACAAAAAAGCCAAAATGATTCACTACGTTATAGACATCTCTGTCTAGACCCCTCAACTAAACATTGCTTTTTCTTGATAAAGTTCGTGCTTGATCAACTTCACCTAAGAAAGATTCGTTATTTTCAATGCAAATTATGGGACACTTTCAAAAACTCAATTATGCATTGAATAAACTCAGTAATACCCCTCTCAGTGAAATATTGATTTCTAATCCGAGACGTCATTATTGTGCCAGAAAATAATAGACCAAAGAATTGGATTTTGATTTAAAACACAACGTGTTTATTCCAATCTCGAACTTAATATTCCATTTAGCCTACTCTCGTTTTATGCTCCAAAAATGTTGGCGATGCTATATGACACACTTTGTCGGCGGGTATAGGCTATATACTATATAAAATAAGGCAGAGCTAAACCTAACAAAATTGGATTTCCCACGTCTGGGTCCGGGTGGCATATACAAGGTCAGTTCTTTGCAATTACCGCGGGCAATGATCCTTTGGAAATTAGAAATTAAAAGTTGGGGGAAATAATGGGTAAAACAATCAGCCATAATTTTGGTGGGGATGAACATGATTATCCTATCAGAGGGGCAGGCCCAGAGGGAGCCGG
>CAEFZP010003386.1:87500-258758 GCA_903064625.1 Mallotus villosus
ACAGAGAAGCAAGGACAGGATAGGAGAAAAGCAAATAAAGCCAATAGTGTTATCAACAATTTAGCACACTGATATGGTATTGATTTCCTTCAATGGCGTCTTCTATCTCTCCCACACAATGTATCCACTCTCCTGCACGCAGCTTTTATGGCTGAACATATTCCCCTTAGACAGGGGCTATCAAACAAACACACACACACACACACACACAGAAATACACACACACATGCACACACACAGACACAGACACACACATTCAGTAACAATCCTGACTCCAGGTTAGTCTTGCTATGAACCTGTGACCCTCCTCATTCTACATTATCCATACTTCTGACCTGGCAACTCCCATCTCCACCCCTGCTCTCACACACACACACACACACACACACCACACACACACACATCACACACACACCACCACACACCACTACACACACACACACACACACACAAACACAGACTGAACTCTGCTGATGTCTACAACAATAAAAAGGGCCAAGACAAGTAGGAAGGACAGTGGTGGAGAGGTGATAACTATAGAGAGATGGTAACTACAGAACAAGAAGCACCACTCTCTTCACACACTTCTAAACTCAGATGTCCAGCACAACAGCCGGAAGAAAAGAGAGTTGTTTTACGGCAGGATAAATGATCTTCTGCCCCAGGCCTTGTCACCGGTTGAATATATTTATACAGAGGCGCTATTCTATCCATCATAGATTAAGCGGAGGCTGTAGCGGGCCTGTAAGACTGTGTTAATCACCAGAGGTTGGTAATTACAGCTCTTCCACGGCTCCGCCGATCCTCCAGCACTCTGCTGCCTTTTGTTCATTAAGATCCTGCCCATTAAAGGCCTAATTAACAATTAGCATAAACATAATTAGTGAATGGTGACATTTCACTTGTTTCATTGTTGAAATAATTTCTAGAAATTGCCCTTGGAGAGCTTCTGTCAGAGAGCTATAATGGCAGCCGTTTGTCAGGAAGAGAGGGTGACAGTCACTTTCTGTGTGTGTGTTTGTGTGTGTCTGTGTGCTTTCACAGCAACATGCCATCACATTGGCTTTTGGAGGCCAAAAGACACACACACACACAGACACACACACTCCTGTCTGGCCCTGTGTATGTGTGTGTGAGTGTTTGTGGATGTGCATTGCATGTGTGTGATAGCATCAAGTCCCTGGCTTCAGTTAAAACAATCTACTACATTCAGTAGACTGAGCAGCAGTCGTGTGGCATCCATTCAGTCGACATAAAGGTCAGCATGTCTGAGCCTTTTCATCCCACTTCTCTGCAACTCCCTGTTTGCCTTCTTAACCCACTCTCTCCGTCTCTCTTTCTATCCCTCGTTCATTCTCTCCTTTTGTTCACCTCTCTCCCTCTCTCTCCCTCCCTTCTACACCCCTCCTACACATCCTCACCAGAGATGGACACAACATGTAGATTATCAGGAAATCAAGTCATGTAATATTCATGTATGTGATTATTGATATGAAATACATCAACATCTCCTTGCTATTGAATCCCTCACTCAATTACAGCATCCGATGACTACCAACCTAAATCCAAACACCAATCAGAATTCAAATGAGCATTTATTAGTAGTGACAGGTGTCTGCTGTCTCCAGGACAACCAAACTAGGTAGCCAGTCGACCTTGGTTCATCTGTGATTGGCTAGCATGTCCAGGGCTTGCCTGTGGTTGGTGGAGCAGGTTGATGAGATGAATATGGATGGGGGACAGTGATGAGATACTTCTCTAATGTAGAAGAATGTTCTGAGTGACACCGACAGAGATGGGATGTGACAAAACACTCCTCCCCTCTCCTCTCCTCTCCTCTCCTCTCCTCTCCTCTCCTCTCCTCTCCTCTCCTCTCCTCTCCTCTCCTCTCCTCTCCTCTCCTCTCCTCTCCTCTCCTCTCCTCTCCTCTCCTCTCCTCTCCTCTCCTCTCCTCTCCTCTCCTCTCCTCTCCTCTCCTCTCCTCTCCTCTCCTCTCCTCTCCTCTCCTCTCCTCTCCTCCTCCTCCCCTCCCCTCCCCTCCCCCTCCCCTCCCCTCCCCTCCCCTCTCTACCGTTCTTCAGAAGTATTTTCTGTTGTATCTGCAGGTTTGTTTACCTCACTCATATAATATAAAAATAAACTGCATGGGTCTTTACACCGGAAAAAAGGGAAGAAGGCAAAAGAGGGGAGAAGTGAAGCAGGAGAGAAGAGCAGTGAGAGGAGAAAACACGGTCTCATCTGAAGACCCCAAAAACAGCAAATTTCTAATTTCCGCTTTGCGGGCGAGCTGTCTAATTGCTCCTTAGTTTCGCCAGTCAAGTAATTCTCAGCGCTGTCTTAAAAGCAGCCACTAGTGGTTAGGGCTGGGCGGCTGGACCCCTGCTGAACAATACTGACATTTCATCACCAGCGGCGGCTGAAGGAGAGGGGGTACCACTCAGCTTCTTCTCCTCTCGAATGGGCAAGCAATCTTCAGAAAATTAACTCTGAAAAGCTGTGGAAGAGGCGTACGATGCATCACCACAGATTCTGTCAGCCTCACAACTATTAGAGAGAGAGGGTGAGAGCTGTGTGTGTGTGTGTGTGTGTAGTCCTGTCATCTCATCTGCGCTGCCCAGACTTATCCTCTCCTACCAGTCCAGTACGAGACTACATAGGCTATACAGAAGTGTGTGTGTGTGTTGCTGGCCTGGCTACATAGCCTCTCAGGGATTTGTGTGTGTGCGAGTGTGTGTGTGTGCCACCCTCTCACCCAGGCCTCATTTGACAAATGTGCCCATTTACCTCCCATCTGAACGCCTGCAGACACACGCTGGCTCTATGATGGATGAGTCTGAGGCAGATAGATCCAAAACTTCAATTGGACTGAAAATGTACACCATTACCCCAATCTGTCGACCTCTTTGGGCCTGTTCTCGGAGCAGAGAGGAAATAGGAAGAAATCATTAAAGGACGTGCAGTTTCAATCTGTTAGTAGACTGTAGCAGTTTGGCTAATGGGAAGGTGCTTTGGAGGAGGAGAGGGTTAGTGAAGAAAGACAGAGAAAGTGTATAACTAGCACCCATATCGGCTCAGTGGTGTGTACAGTGTGTGCGTGCGTGATCATGCTTGTGTGTGTGCGTTTGTCGGCCTGTGTTTTGGTGTGTGTGTGCAAGTGTCTGAGTGCATTTGTACGTGTGTCTGTGTGTGTGTGTGTGCATTGTCAGTAGCAGTGTTGTTTTGTGATCGTTAACAAAGAAAGGACAGGAGGCCAGACACTGGCAAGGTCAGGCCCACCTTGTTGTCTAGGAGATGGGGACCAAAGATAAACACACCCCATCGCCATCTACACCCTTCACTCAGGTCAGCAACAAAAGGATGTGAATACAATAGCTTACATTCTGTACACCAGGCTAAACACAACTCTTATGAGGTACCTGTATGTAAATATAGCTAAAGCAAAGGAGGAAGGCTTAATAGCGTAGAAGCGTTAGCCTAGCCTAGCGTGCTAACGAGGCCCTCAGAGGAACCTATTGATTTTAATTACAGAAAGCTGCCCAGAGGGACCCAGCCACCTAGCTGTTTGTTTAGCCTTGGTGCCAAGCACCCATGATAAAAATCACAGGCCTAATTATGACCATAATCAGCTCTGATTGGCTGCTGGCTCCAGGGCCTGTCTATGCTGGGAAGAGATGGGGGAGGGGGGGTCGAGAGATTGAGGATTGAGTGAGGAAGGGATGGAAGGAGAAAAGGAAGACATCAGAGGTAGACAGACTAGTTAAAACGGACGGACGCCGCTAGAATTCCTAAACCCCCACCTCCCCACCTCCCTCCCTCCTCCATCCACCTCTCTCTCCATCTCTCTTTTCTGACTGGTCTCCTGTGACCATCCCCTCCAGAGAGGGAAATCAGCCTTAACTCCTCATTCCGCTGTAGTGCCATGCAATTCAGTTCAATTCAATAAAATGCAATATTATAGTAAATTGTATTCTATTCTATTCAGTTCTATTCTATTGTATTCTATTCTATTCAGTTCTATTCTATTCTATTCTATTCTTTATTCTATTTTATTATGCTATCCTGCATAATTTAGTATAATTATCTACACTAATCTGGTTTAACATTTATTATATACATTACTGGGATTTACTGGGAATGAGAATAACAGAAACAAATGATAATCTCTGAACAGGGCTTGTTCTCACCAGTTAAATGTCTTATTCATTAAAGCTAATTGCTTGTGTTTTAGCAAGTGTGCAAAAGTATGTGCAATTGCCTACAATTGCACAATTACTGCATGAACAGGTCAAGGTGATGTTCAGTGAAATTGTCATACTCTTCACAATTTCTAAACATTCTTAATCATGTTAGCCTGGACATGCAAACTGATCCAATCAATTATCAAAATCTGTAAAACATATGAATATTCCACAAATGTCTATGACACTAAATGTGTGTGCTCTCTTCAGCTGACCTGCCAGGTAAATCACATTAGATGACAGAAATATGTCAAACTGGGAAAAAAGTTTTACTGTTCAAATAAAATAAAACATCTCAAATCCTTTTTCTGCTTATTACAGTATTGTACAGTATAACCATAACATTTCCCTGTGAACTTTGACCAACATTTTGTAGACAATAGAATTGTGACGTCCCATGAAAGTTATGACAATTGTATTTACAGTCTAGAGAATGTTAAGACTGAACCTAAATGATTGACAAAAACTATTATCAGACTGCAGTACCTCATAACTGTAGCGAAGTGGTTCGGGAAAGTGCTCTCATGTCTCATGTCGAAGAAGAGTCTGAGAATAGTAAACTCAAAAGTTGATTGTTTTCTCTTGGTCTAAAGGTAGCTTTTTTGGGGGGGAAACCTGGGTTCGATACCCAGCAGATCACATCGTGTCAGTTGTTTGGAGAGAGGAGAGGTTAGTGTGTGTGTGTGGTGGTGTTGAAGGCCCGGTTCCAGATAAGCCATTCGACAGGCCGTGGTCTCCATCACTCTCCCGGTACCCATGGTAATCTGCCTCCCATAGCCAGCGGCAACCCAGGCCTGCCGCTACGGTAACGCTGCCACGTTAACGAATGAACATCTTCCTGCTGTGCTACGGCCCTCCAGACTGACGCTGTCTCTGATTGGATAGTTGTCGCTACACAATTACTCTAAAATGTCAATTTCACGGCAGCCTATTGGACAGATTAGTCCAGAATGTTTGCTAGAATAGCCTCCAAACGTGTTAAAACGGATAAGGAGGACTTGTGAGTTTGCTTGTGTGTTTGTGTCTACTCACACACAATGAAATGACAGGCTAGACACATACACATGCACACAAACCTGCACATGCTCACACACAGTATACTGTTTGAGGAAGCAGTTGAACGAAGGTAGAAAGTGTAGGTAAAAAAAGTAACAGAGGATGACTTGTTGTCAGTCAGAACTGAGCCAGACTGGGGTGTACAAGGATGCACACACACACACACACACACACACACACAGGGTTCTTACATTTATTCGTGTAATTGTGTAATCGTGCGTGCTAGTGTTTGTGTGTGCTAGTGTAGGTGTATGCATGCATTGTACGGTGCGTGTGCTACTGAAGGTGTGTGTGAGTGCGTGTGTGACGGGTCTGATGGACTGGAGCAGTAGAGGCTTAGAGCCTGCAGCTGACTGTGTTAGCTAGGTGAGCCGAGGATCAGAGAGCCCATTGTTAAAGCCTCCGTCACACTGTCACACGGCCTGACTGACATACTATTCACTGCACCGGCCAATCACACACACACTTCACAGTCTTCACTTACTCCTCACAGTTCTCACACCCACTTCGCACACATACCTCAGACACCCTTCACATGCTACACCAGGCATGACCACAGGCCTCAATGCTTTGTCCCTTTGGCTGACTGACTGACTGGCTGACTGAATGACTGGCTGAATGGCAGACTAGCTGAATGGCTGAATGTCTGACTGGTTGACTGGTTGACTGACTGACTGGTTGACTGGCTGACTGACTAGCTGGCTGACTGACTGAGTGGTTGGTAGGTTGTGTGTGGGAGGGATCTGGGTCTCCGAGGTCCACCTCTTTCCCTCGCTCCTCTCCGTGTTGATTCTTCCCTCTATGGTCATTTATCTAAATCTCTCCTCTCCTTTAGGCAGTTTGATCAAACGGTCAGAGCCCGTGGCCTCCATCCTAAACGCCTCGCCAGAGATTTTAATTTTCTGGAGATTAATTTTCCCTCCAGTTGTGATGCTACAGCCTGCTGTTATCTGGCCTCTTGTCTCTCTAATATACCTACAGTCTCTAGCTAAACCCCATGCATTTGTCACCTCGCCACCCCCCACCGACACTGAACCTAACAGGACACGTCCAACAACTTGATCGCCGGAAAAGGGAATGGAACCATTTTCTCAAATTTCCTCTAAATTACAAAGTGTCTGGCCCACTTTCCTCATGCACTTAAAATCACGGGAGGAACCATTTTTTCATTACGGCCTGGCCATCTCTCGGGGGGCTTAGCTAAACACACACTCACAGGCAGACACACCCGCTTGCCTGCTCACACATATCACTGCAATCACATACACACATGCCTGACAGACACATACGCATGCAAGCACACGCACAAACACACACACACGACCAAAGATGATATGTGGACCAGAGTATCTTGATATACAGTGTTATCAGAGGGATTTTCGTTGTGAAGAAAATCTTTTCAAAATACAATTATCGAATTGACACAAAAATTATACAATTAACAAAAGAATTGTGTACCAACCAATCTGCTGTACTTTATCGTTGATCAAAAATGTACACAGCTGCCATTGCTGAACAACAGCTGCAAATAATTCTTGATTCGTATCCACCACAAAGCATATAATCCGGTAATGAAATACTTCAAACTAACTACACCAAATGTGGACTAGTGATTGTGAACTTATGTTGGTAATGCAGGCATGGCTGGATCCCACAGGTGCCACATCAGCAATTCATTCTCATTAGGCCACAGTGTTAGTTGCACAGCCAAGAGTAAAATTAGTCTGGCAATCACAATTAGAAAATTGCAGAGTCAATTACAACACATTAGGCCCTGCAAGAGCCAGGAGAGCTCCTTCTCCCTCTCTGATTGGCTCTCTGGGACACAGTGCAGTGCACCCAGACCGCACACCTTCATAAAGATATGCTGCAATAATTATAGTAATGGGATTTTCTTCCCATTCAATCTTCTCTTGCTCCTCTAATAACACCATTACAAGCTGAATATACACTGAATAGATTACAGCTCTCCTCTGTCCTCTGCCCCCTCCTCTCTCTCTATGAGTGTGTAAGGTGTTGTAGCGCCAGATGAGAGGTTAATAATATCCTCTGTAATAACAGCACCAGTAGAACCTCTTGAACTCCCTCTTTGTCTCCTGTAGTGCAGCTTTATGTTGCTCCCCCTGAGTCACAACACACACACACACACACACACACACACACACACATACACACACAGAGATCCTCAGAACGCTGACTACCGTGAACCTAGGGAATGAGGAAAAAAACAATGTTCTCTATTACCATAAACAAACTGTCCAGTTCACAAATGCTCAGGGTAAATGTATCAGTGTGTGTGTGTAAACAGTGTGTGATTGGATTGGGTGGGGGTAGGGTTGGTGGTATAAAAAACTATTTTAAAATCTCCTCCCTGTAATAATATCACACCCTTTATCCAATAGGCTCCTTGCTTTGATGTGTGTTTAATTCACTAAACATGAAGAATTAATTAAGTATTCTGCATTTTAAAAGATTTTGCTCCCCTCCGTGGCCCCTCTGGAACCAGAACAGAGAGAGTGTCACATTGAGAGGGCCAACAAAAGAACAGCAGTGTAATAGCTTTTCTTCTTCTCTTTGGGCGGAAACTTTAATCTGGCCGCTCTGGTATTCTGTCTTATTCTCAGATTGCTAGAAAAGGATGCGCTTGACTGGGCCCTCACTGAGACCGAGAGTGTGTAGGAGGGGTGTGAGGACGTGTGTGTGTGTGTATGTGAGGAAAAAAGGGTCAGTGTGTGTGTGTGTGTGATGAGAGAGAGGGTCAGTGTGTATGTATGTGTATAAGCGAGAGAGAGTTAATGTGTGTGTGTGTGTGTGTGTGAGAGAGAGGGGACCAGTGTGTGTGTGAGTGTGTGTGTGTGAGAGGACCTGTGTGTGTGTTTACTGTGTTTATTTGCTTGTGGCCCAGTGGTCCCAGTAGTGAGACCAGTGTTCCAGACCATTGACACTGAACAGGGGCTTCCAGGTCCAGGGCAGGGTCTGACTCCTGGTGGGTCTTATGATCCTCCCACTCTGGTGGCTCTGACCTCCGATGATCCGGATTCAGACCTACCCAAGATACTACACACACACACACACACACACACACCACACACGCATCACACACACACACACACACACACGCACACGCACACACACACAACACACACACACAACACACACCACACACACACACACACACCACACACACACCACACACCACACACACCACACACACACACCACCACACGCACACACACACACACACCACCACGCACGCACACACACCCACACCACACACACACACACACACACACACACACACACACCACACTCCCACCCACGCCACACACACCACCACACCACACACACACACACACACACACCACCACCACACACACACACACCACACACACACACACACCCACACACACACACCACGCACACAAACCCACCACATCACACGCACACGCACACCACACACACACTACACACACTACATCACCAACACATAAACCACACTGGATAGTCTATAATATCATATGTAAGTTCTGGTCATTAATATTGTCTCATTCCACCATCTAATTTTTTCGCTAATGTTTACCTTTTGTATTCATTTAATATTCATTCACTTCATCCAATCATGAGATTGAAAGGCTCCGCTGAGTGGCTGGTCTGGACAGGAAAACATGAATTTGAACAATTCATTGATGTGCAGTGCACAGGGGATTGAAGGGTAAGGGTCGAGATGTGTGTGTGAATGTGTGTGTGAGATTGGGGGGAAGGTGAGGGGTCGAGAGGAGTGTGAGGTTCTTAAAACACCTGGTTGGATGTTAGCTCTAAGACAATATCAAACTAGACAGATCCATCCCTCCTCTCTCTATCACATTTCTCTTTAAATTGGAGTCAGAAAGTAAACGGAGATGCAAAACATTGCTTATCCAGCATGAGGTTTTTATGATACCATTCTACTGTCCAAGATAAACGGCACGGCCGATAATAAAGTGATGATGATGTGGGGTGATACATAATAAGGCTATAATAATAAGAACAATAATAATAATAGAGATAATAATAAGCTAATCTCATTCTTGGAAGACCATCGACATGCTCGTTCAGCGACAGGATATGCATCACCACAGCCCCGCCTTAATGACAGCTCAGCTAGCCAATCACATGCATGGCTGAGCCCTGACCTGTGAGGCTCTACACACTCAACCCCACTGACACACACATACACACACGGACAAACACATACACACACTGACACACACATACACACACTGACACTCACATACACACACTGACACACACATATACACACTGACACTCACATACACACACGGACACGCACGCACACATACTTTGTCCTGACTTCTCTCGATACACACATCAATACGCGTCTAGTAACTAAACCAATTTAGAGCAGATAGCAAATCCTTGCCACAGTTTAGAATTATCACACTACAAGAATATCCACCTAATTCAATCTAGCAATTAGGTCCACTTTTCTCTGTCTGTGAAAATAGATTTGAATATTCGGCTGCCTTTAAAAAATTACTTTTTCTAATCTGTTCATAATAATTCCATTTGTGATGGTGTTGTCAGGCAGGTCTGGATGAGGTAAATGAGAAAATGGGAGGTAATTGTTGTTATAGTCTCGTGTTATCAGTGTAAAGCTGATAGATTAGAGGAGTGTGGAGTGGATGACACACCTCAGGAATATTCAACACTGCTGCTGATAATAATGCCAGCCGGATATGTAAGTGACTGAGATAGGGCAGATTATGTGTGAGTGTGTGCGTATGTGTGTGTGTGTGTGTGTGTGTGTGGAGGTCTCTAACAAAGCTGGTGGTAATAGACTTGACTGCCAGCCCCTTCTCAGGCTCACTAATAAATTATAGGACCAAACAGCTATATACCAGCCCGGCCAGATAACGGCCGCCAGCACAAAATGAAATTCTGCTTTTGTTGAAACATTATGATTTATGTATTTGTAATATAGCACTGCTATGTTGCTGTGTGTATGTGAGTATCTGTGTGTGTGCTTGACACAGTATTATAGTGTGATATTGTGTAAAATTATCGCCGGTGTAAGCAATTTCCTAATTCAATTCAGGCCGTTTGTAAAGGACGTTTTAGCTGTAAATAACACTGAGTTCATATTAAATTATTCTAATAAACACATTTGGTTATTGGTTTAACCAGCTAATCCTGTGAATAGAATCCTGGGAACAGAACCCACAGTAAACCCTCCTTTTTGTCATCAATCAATAAATATGCAGAATTATATGTTTATCATATCAGAGACATTAAATAAAATAAAGTAACATTCAAATGTTTTTGCATTATCATGAACCTTCTGCCAGCTTTCTCCTCTACATGTAAACTCACACATGTTCTGGTCTATGGCAGAAAACATGACAGTATTGAAAATCTATATGCAGCCTTTGGCCAATAGAAAGGTCAGCTGGTGAGTTGCCGGGACAGATAATGGGTTCCTATTAAAACATAGGATGGTCTGTCCAGCCACAACAAGCAGATTTTCAGGTCTTCATATCGTGTTAGTGGTGAGGTGAGGGTGATGGCTGGAGTTGTGGAGAGCAGTCTAATGATGGAGGAGACCGAGCAGAGACACTCAATTGACCCTGAGGGCCAAAGCACTTGACCTCTGACCTCCTCTGGCTCTGCCTGGCTCTGCCTAGAGAGAGATCCTTACGGAGGACTGTCATACACACACACAGACACACACACACACACACACACAGACACACACACAGACACACACACACACACACACACACAGACACACACACACACACACACACACGTTATGATTCCATGCACTGTAGTGGATGGCAACATTTGTTTAAGTACATTATACTGTATGAGGTACAGCAGGACCTCATGTTAAGCGCCCTCCAGTGGTGACTGCTGGTGCTGTGCTACTGTACTTCAGTTTTCAGGAACACCACAGAGAGGACAAAAGTGTCTGTGCGTACGGGCCTTGATTATGCTGAACACAAAGGCGCATGTGTGTGTGTGTATGTTTGTGTAGTGCCTTGTAACATGGACTGAGACATGTGACCAAAGAGGATTTACGCTTTTAGAACCTTCAAGATTCTCCCTCCCTCATTCCTTCTCTATCTCTTCAGTTCTAACCTTTGGCCATGTAGAAACAAGATATTAAGGTAAACGTGATTAGGAATGCTGAAAACAGTCAGACAATATAGACCCTATTGTCCTAACCTAACCTTGACCCGTTCAGGAAAACAGCCGTCAAACAGCTGAGGCAGTCCACACTGTCACCCAGCAGATACAGCCGGCAGTGAGAAACAGCCGTCCAGCAGATACAGCCGGCAGTGAGAAACAGCCGTCCAGCAGAAACAGCCTGGCAGTGATCTTAACAGGCTGCCTTCAGAAGCAGTCTGTTGGGGCTGCTGGTAGATCCAGCCTATTTAAATGCTCCATTGGAGAGGGATGAAAGTTTATGCAAGGTCAGTTGGGATGTGGTAATTATAATCACAGCGTTTTGCCTCTGCAATGACAGCCATTTGTTATTCTCAGTCCACTAGTTCCTGCTCCGGCAGGATGTTGACAAGCGTGCTCTGATTTACTGGCCTCAAGACCTCCTCCCCCTCCGTGCTCCCCTCCCTCCCTTTCCTCCTCCCTCCCTCCCTCCCTCCCTCCTCCCCCTCCGTGCTCCCCTCCTTCCCTTTCCTCCTCTCTCTCTCCCTCCCTCCCTCCTCCCTCTCCGTGCTCCCCTCCTTCCCTTTCCTCCTCTCTCCCTCCCTCCCTCCTCCCTCTCCGTGCTCCCCTCCTTCCCTTTCCTCCTCTCTGCCTCCCTCCCTCCTCCCTCTCCGCTCCCCTCCTCCCTTTCCTCCTCCCTCCCTCCCTCCCTCCCTCCCTCCCTCCCTCCCTCCCTCCCTCCCTCCCTCCCTCCTCCCCCTCCGTGCTCCCCTCCTTCCCTTTCCTCCTCCTCCCTCCCTCCCTCCTCCCCCTCCGTTCTCCCCTCCCTCCCTTTCCTCCTCTCTCTCCCTCCCTCCCTCCTCCCCCTCCGTGCTCCCCTCCTTCCATTTCCTCCTCCTCTCTCCCTCCCTCCCTCCTCCCTCTCCGTGCTCCCCTCCTTCCATTTCCTCCTCTCTGCCTCCCTCCCTCCTCCCCCCTCCGTGCTCCCCTCCTTCCATTTCCTCCTCTCTCCCTCCCTCCCTCCCTCCTCCCCCTCCGTTCTCCCCCTCCTTCCCTTTCCTCCTCTCTTGCCTCTCCTCCCTCCTCCCTCTCTCTCCCCCTAGACTCTGCAGCCAGTCAACCAGTAGGCCCAGCGCACAAACCCCCCCAACCCGCCCAAATTTGTAGCCCTACAAACAGGCTGACACTCCTCTTGCAGAGTGAGAACCCCCCCCACCCCCCCGAGGGGTGAAGAACATAGATGTTTGTGTATGTGTTTGTATGTGTGGGTGTTTGTGTTCAGTATATATGTTTGGGTATCTGTGTTGTGTGTGTGTGTGAACTTGTGCCTGTGTGTGTGTGTAAGTGTGTGTGTGGCTTCAGATCAGTGGCTGGTCTGAAGCAGAGAGGTGACAGAAGCAGGGTCAGGGAAGCGGAGCTGAGAGACCCCCAGGACCACCCCCAGGACCACCCCCAGTCCTCTGTTCTCCCATGCTGATCAGCCTGTTCCTGCTCTGGGGAGGAGGGCGGTGGAGCCTCCTCCACCCCCCCGCTCTCTCGAACAACACTTGGGGTCTTCCCTTCACGTTGGGCAGGACAGCCCCTCTTTTATCTTCCTCTGGCATCCCCTGTTCTCCTTCTTCACCTTCTTCCAAACTCAGCCCCCCGCCCCCCCCAGCCTCCTCACAACACATGTCCTCAGCATGTTCGGTAGCCATGTAAGACTAACCGTTTTATCAAGCGAACAGCAAGTACGAGAAACAGGGAAGTCCTGTCGAGTGAAGTTTCTGTAAACCTAGCCTCCCCATCCCCAGCCCGGCCTCTCTCCTCCAGGCCCGGCCTCTCTCCTCCAGGCCCGGCCTCTCTCCTCCAGGCCCGGCCTCTCTCCTCCAGGCCCGGCCTCTCTCCTCCAGGCCCGGCTTCTCTCCTCCAGGCCCAGCCTCTCTCCTCCAGGCCCGGCCTCTCTCCTCCAGGCCCGGCCTCTCTCCTCCAGGCCCAGGCTCTCTCCTCCAGCCCGCCTCTCCTCCAGGCCCGGCCTCTCTCCTCCAGGCCCAGCCTCTCTCCTCCAGGCCCAGCCTCTCTCCTCCAGGCCCGCCTCTCTCCTCCAGCCCGCCTCTCTCCTCCAGGCCCGGCCTCTCTCCTCCAGCCCGCCTCTCCTCAGGCCCGCTCTCTCCTCCAGGCCCGGCCTCTCTCCTCCAGGCCCAGCCTCTCTCCTCCAGGCCCAGCCTCTCTCCTCCAGGCCCAGCCTCTCTCCTCCAGGCCCGGCCTCTCTCCTCCAGGCCCGGCCTCTCTCCTCCAGGCCCAGGCTCTCTCCTCCAGGCCCGGCCTCTCTCCTCCAGGCCCAGGCTCTCTCCTCCAGGCCCGGCCTCTCTCTCCTCCAGGCCCAGGCTCTCTCCTCCAGGCCCGGCCTCTCTCCTCCAGGCCCAGCCTCTCTCCTCCAGGCCCGGCCTCTCTCCTCCAGGCCCGGCCTCTCTCCTCCAGGCCCAGGCTCTCTCCTCCAGGCCCAGCCTCTCTCCTCCAGGCCCAGCCTCTCTCCTCCAGGCCCAGCCTCTCTCCTCCAGGCGAGGCAGGCTGTGAAGGACAGCTCCTCCTCTACCTCCTTCCACACTCATTAGACATTCACCTCTCAGTTCGAACTCACACAGGATTGTCCCGGGAATCTGAAGGCAATGCAATTGTGCAATTTGCACACAAAGTGGTCTGAATTGATCTAAAATAAACCCTCAACTTTAAATGTGCAGGGGGAAAAAAAAGACTTGCTGATAATTACATCATTTAGGACATTGATTGCGGCCGAGTCAATGCAAGAGCTTTAGGAAACAGGAGATAAATGGCGACAGCGCCTGTTTCAGGGAGAGCCATCGATGTGCAGGCTGACCACAGGGAGATTATACGTTTTGGGAACGCACAGAGAAGCTGAGGACAAAATCAAAGAGCTGGAGGGGGGACAATAGGAGACAGCATTAGAGCCAACAAAAGATTTCATTAAGCCAAACAAGGCTTAACTACAAAATCAATATGTCATAATTAAAGCTGGCTCTGAGCCCAAGGTGCAGAGCTAGGAGAGGGTCTTATTTGGACTAAATGATGGTCAGGCTTATTAAGATGGTGAGATAAATGTATTCCTCACACAAAAGACAGTGCTCAATATACTTCTGCCTCTCCATTGTGACAGAAAGCTCTTTTGGGTGAGGGGTGGGGTGCAGTCTCCCAGTCTGACAGAAAGAACTCTGATAGAAGAAAGCAAAAAAAAGAGTGAAAAGAGAGTGAGAGCAGTGAGAGCAGGGACACTGGAGGTTCGACATTTGGACTAGAGAAAGGACAAGAGAGACCAAAGAACCATCAGAGAGACAATAGGGAGGCCAGAGAACCAAGGTGCATAAGAGAGACTACATTTCAGAGAGGCAGAGAGAAACTAAAGATGTACAAGAGGAACCCTATACAGAACCTAAACAGACCAAAGACATCTGAAAGACACCAGAGAGACAAGAAGAAAGGCGATCTTCCCTCCTCTCCTCACCTCACCTCTCTTCTCCTCTCTTTCACCTAACAAGTCACCTGCAGCCCAGTTATTTAGATTAACATGTTGGAAGTGTGTGTGTGTGTGTGTGTATGTCATACATCTCTATCAGAAAAGGCAAGGTGGTCCAGCCAGGTCATGCTCAGGTCAAACCCTCTGCCCTGAGGCTGACAGCGGTGTCAATAGACACACACTCCCACAAACACACACACACACACACTCACACACAAACACACACACACACTCACACACACACACAAACACACACATACCTACTATCTCACTCATCTGGCCCAATTTCCATTAATTAGCTCTTATCAATTAATAGACTAGTTAATGTGTTAATTTTGTGGAGGGCTTCCGGGAGGTCCGCTTGTGAAGTGCTGGCCCTCAGGGAGGGAGAGAGGAGAGGAGGGACAGACACAGACAAACAGAGGAGTGACAAATAAAGGTACAATAGAGGAGGAAAAGAGGAAACAATTGAAGAAGAAAAAGAAAACAATAAAAAGAGATTTAGGTTTATCGGAGAGAGAGAGAAAAAAAAACCCAACTGCCTTGAAGAGAGGAGAGCAAAGCAGAGATGTTTAGACAATGAAGCATCATTACAATGTTCTGCTCTATTAGGCTCCGGTGCTGTTACTGCTGTAATTAGACTGCATGCTGGAAGAGAGGGAACCATGTAGGAACCAGGAGGTTAGTGGCTCAAACCCCACCTGAGGGAATATGCCTGGCACCAGAGGTGCAGGAGGGGTGAAGCGGGGCACGACCTGCCTGCTGGGGGCGCGGGGGGGGGGACATGCCCCTGACACCACATTCACCCTCTCTCACAGCTGGGAATACAAGAAGGAAGATGGATGTGACCTCATGACTGTCTCGACTGTGACTCGGGCAGGATGAAATGCTGTAAACGCAAGCCAAAAGGGGTCGAAAAATCTGTGTCTAGGTTTTGTCTCTAAATAAACAGTTGTATGTGTGTGTGGGTGTGTGTGTGTGTGGGTGTGTGCTTGCACATGTGTGTCCAGATGGCCATGCAGCGTCGAGGCCCCTAATCACAAGCACACAGCTCTTTAAGGGTGTGATGTTTGGGAGTGTGCGGAGGGGGTCTGGAGGCAGCCGGAAGCTCAGGAGTCTATTATGGACTTACATATGTAGCGGGGATGAGAGCCAAGAGAATCTGCCCTCAGTCACCTTCCCTCTCCCGGGCTTGCATTAACCCCTACTGTTCTAAGTGAGTGTGTGTGTTTGTGCGGGGAGCGAGGAGGGTTGGGGGGAGGATGGGGGGGTTGTATCTCTAGCAGAAATAACAAACGATGCGCTCTGTGCTGATAAGGGGAAGCTTGTGGCCGGTTGCCGGGTGATAGGGAACCCCTCATAGCATCTATCTCATTTCCAGCGGTCAGTCAGCACTCCCTCTCCACCCTGCCCCCCCCCGCCCCCCCCCCTCCCCCCCACCCCCCCACCCTAACAGCTCCCTCACAGAGACGGAGAAATTAATACGCCCCCCTCCCTGACATACACACAAAAAGTCAAGACAATAATTTAATGCTTGCAAACAATAACACATACTGAAGTTTTTATCTAAATGTCTTATTACTTAATTCTCAAAATTAAGAATTAAAAGTAAATGTTATGCATTTTGATGTACTGGAATTTAAGTCGGCTAACTGTAGCTTAAGATTCAATTGTAGTTCTGGCAGGGAGATCCAAGGCTGTTCAAGGTTTCTCTGTTCCAATGTTGACCTTTGACCAGCTCCATGCATAATTTGGTTTTCTTGGTTACACATATGTAAACACAGGGTTAATGCCATGGCCATCCCCCTACCCAGCATCCAAGGTTCTATCAGGCTGCACAGGAAGTCCCTAACCCCTGCTTCCTGCGCCACTCCACACATGTTCTGGTGCAGTAATCTATGAAATGAATCTGAGATTGCTGTCAACTCTAAAGTTAGTGTAAATTGATGTGTGTGTGTTTGTGTGTGTGTCTCTGATCCAGGATTTTCACCTCTATCAGTGACGGGGGTGTATTGATGTCAGAAACTTCAGTAGATTTCTGTTTCCTCTACAAAATGTTCACTTATATGCCAAATAATGAATCCCTTCTCTCTCAGAAGTGTACATGCTCTCCTTCCCTCTTTTTTTCTCCCTTTTTTTTCCCTTTTCCTTTCTCTTACCACCTCACCTCTTCTCCCCTCATCTTCCTCTATTTATCCTCCTTTACCCATCTCCTGCTACTCTCTTCTTTTTTCCTCTCCTCCTTTCTCATTTTCTCTCCTCCCTCTCCCTCTCCTCTCTCTCTCTCTCTCTCTCTCTCTCTCTCTGTCTCCTCTCTCTCTCTCTCTCTCTCTCTCTCTCTCTGCTCTACTCTGTGTGTCTGGACCTGTTAGGGCACCTCCAGCGTTGTTATCCTAACTGAGGGAGTGGAGTGGAAGACCATGTAGATGAGATAGCAGAGCAGGGAGAATTAGGAGACGCTCTCCATCCCCAGGAAGCCTTCAGCCAGCCGGCCCAGATAAGGACATCCCAGTAATTAGACTCAGACGAGCGAGGGCCTATACAATATAAAGAAAGAGAGAGAGAGAGGAGAGAGAGAGAGAGAGAGAGAGAGAGAGAGAGAGAGAGAGAGAGAGAGAGAGAAAGAGAGAGAGAGAGAGAGCAAAAGAAGAATGAAGTGTGAGTGAGTAACCAAAGTGAAGAAACAGCGACTGGATTCATCAGGATCAATCGAGCAGCATCAGAGAGGAGAGGGGATCAAAGGCAAGCTCTCCAGAACTCTTTTGTGCCCTCCCCTCTCTATCGCTCCATCACGTTTCCGTGGTAATATCATTTCTGAATTAAATTTTATGGCTCATTACTTTGTGTTGGCGAGAGCGTCGGTAATGGAACTCTGGAGCGGGAAGGTGAGGCCAGCCTTTGTCGTGCTGGCCCGTCTCTCTCTCCGTCTCTCTCTCTCTCTCTCTCTCTCTCTCTCTCTCTCGGTCTTCATCTCTCTCTCTCTCTCTCTCTCTCCTCTGTCTCTCTCTCTCTCTCTCTCTCTCTGTCTTCATCTCTTTCTCTAAATTTGTTCATCAATATTAAAGTGTGTCATTTAATCGGTGGGAGTCAAGCACGGTTCAGACAAGGATCAACAGTTCAGATCCACACACTCATCTGGAAGCATCCTTTCATATCATTGACCTGTTCAGTACTGAACAAACAGGGTTGGAAGACCATCTCCAGTATGCAGTATGGACTCCTCTGCCCCCCTCCCTCTCTTCCATACTCCTGAACCTCTTTCTTCCAGCTCCCCCCCCCCTATCCCCTACAGAACCCTCCCCCCCCTCTCCCACACACACCCCATCCTCAACCCTCCTCTCGGAGCACTGCACACCCCCCCCCCACAGTCACAAGGTCAGGGGGAGTTTTAATTGTGGTGGGCTGCTGTTCTCCTCCCTGGTCTCCATGTGATGAATAGCTCTGTGGCTGAAAAGCAGGCCTGTATAAACAAGCTTATCAGCCCTCCTGCGCCTGAGAAATGACTCCTGAGTATCATTGTTAATCACAGTAATTGTTAATGTTAAGCGGCTCCGCTCCTCTCTGCCCACAACGTTATTGATTTCATTTTTTTCCTCTCTTTTTCTTTTTTTTTCTCCCGCGAAGCCCCGCCGAGGCAGCGAGCTACCGTTGGAGAACGCCAGGATTCTGCTAATTAGTTATTTTGCCCTCCGTGTCGTTGAGCTCTGGCTGTGGCTATCAGTGAGATAAAGAGAATTGCTTGTCCCTGTAGTATTCACCCACACCACACACCACCCACACACACCACACACACACACCACACACCACACAGGGAGTCCCGGCTGTGGTGTCAGCAGCATGCCTACATAATAAAGTCACACCTTCACCTTAAGTTCAGCACCAGATAAGCAGCTGAGGTAACCAGTATCTAGATACTCCCATGATACGAGCAACGAGCCCAGCTGTGATAGCTAGCACACCTGGATCGATTACTGTTAGCGAAATGCTTTCAAATACACGGGTGCACTCGATTGGGCTTACCCAGCACAATGATATCAATAGATCAGTCCCTTAAGTGCCAACTGTTCAATCATATTCACCTAAATGATGTTCACCTACAATACTAACCCAATCAGGACAGTTTCCCTCTCTGATCTAAGTGGCTTGTATGTATTCTTCTGTTTATCACATTTCCCTGCGCTGCTTCAACTCTTCTGTCAAACGGAAATACAGGCACAGACACACTCGTGTGATTGCACACAAGGACACATACACACTCATACAGGCACACACACACCACGTACCCGCTAACAGCTTGCTCGTAGATGAAACCATACTAGCAAGGCAACATCGCCACTTATAATGAATGACCACTTGGCTGACTGCTTGGACGAGCTCGTTCACTAATTAGATGAGCTTCTTCAATTATCTGAAGCAGGAAGCAAGCTAGTGCACTCGTTAAAACTGCCGGGCAGACAGACGGAGGCCCACTTATGTCAAATTTGAGTCGCTGTTTGAAAGAGTGGAACTCATGTAAGTGTGTGAACTCAGTGTCCTGATTGCTACTGTGTGTTTCTGTGTGTCTGTCATTTGTGTTGATGATGGTCTCTCAAAGTATGCTAAGCATACCTTGCTGCACATACACACAAACACTCCCCCACCTAACACACACACACACACACACACTGCTACAGTTTGACTCCTACTACCCACTTTGTAGCTGGTTAGCGGCCTATAGAAGCTCTCGTGAAGGCGTGTGATTGTTCTAGCTTTCTCAAGCGTAACCGAGCAGGCCTTAAAAGGTCCTGCTGCATGATTTTAATTAAAGATAAGTTGCTCTTTGTGTGTGCGGTGGTCCGGCCTGCTAATCTGAATTCAATATGTCCATATGTAGCAGCCGGCAGGCTGGGGTGTAAACAGGCACCGTATTGAAACCCATTGCATTTAATTTGGCTCTGATCAATTCAGATTGACTGCACTTAACATGCAAATGCTGCCAGGGTCAAATCTGACTTCCTCTTCTCCCACGGTGGCCTGACGCCTCTCCTCTCTCCTCCTCTCTCCTCCTCTTCTCTTTCCTCCTCTCCTCTCCTCCTCTTCTCTCTCCTCTCTCCTCCTCTCCTTTCTCCTCCTATTCTCTCTCCTCCTCTCCTTTCCTCCTCTACTCCCGTGTCTGATGTCATTCCTCCATTTCCTCTGTTCTTGTGCACACTGACAGAGGTTTCAACTACCTGCTCTGGTCCGCCTCCGTCTTTCACTTTTCACTTTTCCTCTCCTCACTGACTTCACTCCCTCTTTACTGTGTTTCTTAGACTTCTCATCTTCTCTCAGACAGACAGACAGATTTTGTTTTCTCAGCTTAATGTAGCCGCCGCTGGATCAATACCAGGACGATGTGTGTCAGCTCCTGGTTTTTTCTTCCCATTACACACTTCCAGTGAGCTGGCAGGGTAGGAGGGGCTCTGTTAGGCCTGTAATGGATCCTCCCAGTATGTGGTCTCTCTACAAGGCTCTGGAACAATCAGACCCTTCTACAAGGTAAGCATTCACAAATTGATTTGTTAAACAGCGTTTTCCAGCTTCTCTGTGTCCAGTTGTTGCTCCCACTATTCTCCTTAGCCAACCAGGAGCAAGTAATTACAGCAAACAGCCTGTGTCTGTGTGTGTATGTATGAGTTTGTGTGTGCATGTGTGCTTGTGTGTGTCGGCCTGTATCTGTGGCTAATTCCATAATGCGTGGCAACGTTTTGACATCAGTAAGAGGCCAACGGCCTTTCGCTTCCCGCCGCGACACATCAAGGAAGTTTCACATGTTTAATTTGTAATTACTCTGACGGGCACGGTGATGTCGGTGTATATAACAACAATAACAACCGTTAACAGGAGATAATGATGTCGGGCGGCATTGCGACCAGAGGAATTATACGGTAAAATCAGAAGGTTAAATGGCAACACCATCAAAATACCTGATTGAATGCCTTTTTTTTCTCCCTTTTTTCCCTTTTTCATTCTTCTCTTACCACCTCACCTCTTCTCCCCTCATCTTCCTCTATTTATCCTCCTTTACCCATCTCCTGCTACTCTCCTCTTTTTTCCTCTCCTCCTTTCTCATTTTCTCTCCTCCCTCTCCCTCTCCCTCTCCCTCTCCCTCTCCCTCTCCCTCTCCCTCTCCCTCTCCCTCTCCCTCCCTCTCCCTCTCCCTCTCCCTCTCCCTCTCCCTCTCCCTCTCCCTCTCCCTCTCCCTCTCCCTCTCCCTCTCCCTCTCCCTCTCCCTCTCCCTCTCCCTCCCCTCTCCTCCTCAGTAATAGCTCCCAGAGTCAGCTGAGCAGGTAAACAAGGGCAGATGGTCAGAGCTCTCCCCTCAGCTCTGTCTCCACCTGTCCATGACATTGATTATGGTAAGGTGCCTCATCTAGAACCTCTCTCTACTCACCTCTCCTGCTTTATCAGATAGCCGGTCAGCCTCAAACTTTCTTTCAGACATTTACAGATAGATGAGATTCTCTCTGAGAGACAGAGTGGCAACCAGCTGCTCTGCTTGACTCAGAGTGTGTGTGTGTGTGTGTGTCAGACAGTGAGATAGTATATGAGAGTGAGTGTGTGCGTTTGTCGCAAAAAGCGATATAGCATGTGTGTGTGTGTGAGCGTGTGTTTATGGAGGGAAAAGACACTGGTATAAAGGATGAAATTGAATGGATTAGCATGGTCTGTTCTGGGTGTGATTGCTTCTGACTAGCCATATTTGAAAGCCACCAGGGGCCCCTCAGTGTTATGATGCGGCCGTCTCGGCCCCTGCGCACCCAGCACACGCTTCCTCTTATAGAAATTCAATTGATATTTTGTAAACTTCATTTGCGGATAATGTGATCTGACAGGGACAAATGCAGAAGCGAATTGTTTTCAAACCGACTTCAAATGAAACTTATTACGCTCGGTAAATGTGCATTTCTTTGTCTTTCCCCTCCTGCCGGGCGAGGCCCCTTGCCTCCGCGCCCTGAATATGGATCCATTTCCTGGGTAATTGAATTGATGGTGTCACGCGCCGCCCGGGCCGCGTTTGCCGTGGCGATGGTCCGCTCGAGGGGATCGAGAGGACCGTGATTGAATCGGAGGAGGGTGGGAGAAAACCTTTCCTCTGTGAGCGCACGGCGAGCGTGCGGCGAGCGTGCGGCGAGGGCGGGTCAAGAGAGAAGCGGGACACACCTCGGTGTTCCGCTGATTAGCTGAGACCCGCCACCCTATTGTGTCTGGGTAATCTGCCTCTGATGTAACGCAGACTCTCTTCGTCCCCTCCTCTCAGCCCGGCAGAAAGACTCAGATGGCTCTACGGCTACATATTCATTTCCTTCTGTCCCCCGGAAAATTTGCTCAGCTTTAGTTCAGATTCAGTTAGCTGGATTGATGAAAGTGGCAAAAGGATTGGACGTTTACTGATTCCTCCTTTTCACCTTTGATTAGCTCCACTTGTGACTTATTCCTGCTCTGTCACCGTGCTATTAAGCGGCCTGCAGTCCCAGGGAGGGAGGGAGGTGAGTGAGTGAGTGAGTGAGTGAGTGAGTGAGTGAGTGAGTGAGGGAGGGAGGGAGGGAGGGAGGGAGGGAGGGAGTGAGTGAGGGAGTGTGATGGTGAGGGAGGGAGGGAGTGGAGGGAGGGAGGGCGGTTGAGTGAGTGCGTGAGTGATTTCGTGAGTGCGTGAGTGTGAGGGAGGGTGGGGGATGGCTGCGATAGAGGGAGAAAGGAATGGCTGGGACAGAGGGAAAAAGAGGCATGGGGGGAGGTCGAGGATGGAAAAGAGGCTGGGGTTAGAGCTGGGGACAGGGTTGAGGTTGAGGAGAGAGACGGAAAGGGAGAGCGGATGGATAGAGGGAGAGGGACACATAGAAGGAAGAGAGAATGATCACTTCACAAACCTACTGCCTATAAGGAAAGCTTTTAAGAATGCCTGTTGGTCCTAAATCAAGATCTACACACACATACAGACAGACTTTGCACTCTGCAGGTAAACCAAAAGAAGAACCAATCAAAATTTACACACTGTTTTTCTCAGTAAATAAACTCACACACACACAAACGCACACGGCTAATTGCCTATCTCATGTTAGATGATCTTTTATAGCTGTTTGGAGTGGCTGTAATAGGCAGAGGTTGTAAACATTGACTTCTGTCTCCATTGGCCTCCCTTCATAAAACTCATCACCAACGGCAACCTGCCAGGTCCATCTCACCCTGTCATAAAAGACTAATTGCTTATTGACCAGGGAGGAGGAGGAGGAGGATGGACTGAGTATCGAAGATGAGGAAGGGGATAGGGGTTATGAGGGGAGGAGAAGAAGAGGAGAGAGGAAAGGGAGTTAGAAGAGGTATAGGAAACAGGAGACACACAACTACCTCAACAGAAAAATACACACAATACAGGTCACAAAGAGGAGCGGACACAACACATGAGGGAAAAGGAGAGCTACTGAGGATAGTAAAGGAATAAAGTGGAGATTCCTGGCAATGAAGGAGATCCCTGTATCAGTAACCGGCAGTACAGCCAGCAGCACAGCTAACATTACAGGAGACTAAAGAGCTTTTAATGATAATGGTCTTCGCTTCCTAAAACGCAGTATTAGCTGTTAATATCAGCCTCTACTGCTAAGTGGAATGCTAATAGACTCGTCTCTCATCCAGCCCTGGTCTGGTAGTGGTGACTGGGCTGAGGGGAGGAAGGCCAGAGCTGTCCAGATGTCTGGAGAGACTTCAGAGAGAGAGAGAGCAAGTGGAAAGGGAGAGCAGAAGAGAGATTTTTTTTAACTTTTGATGCCCTTTGATGGACTTCCTTGCACTGAAACTACACAAGTTAAAACATTTAGGAATGGAAAGAAAGAGAAAGATAGACAGTGTGAATTGAAAAGACATCAGAGTTGTTGACTTGGAGACAGAAAAAGGTTGAGCAACAGATGGAGACAGAGAGAGAGAGAGAGATAAGTGAGAGAGAAAGAGAGAAGAGAGAGAAGTGAGAGAGAGAGATAACAAAGAGAGAGAGAACAAGGAGAGAGAGAGAGAAGAGAGAGAGAGGAGTGAAAGAGAGGGGGCCGAGAGCGGGAGCAACACAGACAGATAAAGGAGTGAGTGTCAAATATGAATAAAAAATCCTTTTTTGGATCACTCTAATGAAAGCCAGGCAGGTTCTGAGGCTAGGTGAGGGGTAATATTGACATCCCATTTTCAGACAACTACACAAACAATCAAGCAGAAATCCTTAAAATACGCAGACCAAAATATGTTGCTGTCAGCCACACACGTTTCAGAAAATTACTTTTCAAACGGCTACAATTATTAAATGAATGCTTGCTTGACTTTCCCCTGAGTGTGAAGTATTTCTTTAAGTGTTCTGTGATTGCTGGCCATCCCAGTCCAAACAGCCAGTCAATGGATCGATACTTAACCTTTAGTTCTTTTATGGTCCCGCTAGATGTTCCAGGGTCTAGGACAGGGCCTTAGGGTAGATCCATAGCTGCTTAATGTTATGTGAATATTCCAGAGCTAGCAGGAATAACCTTGCTGTTGCATCCGATAGACGTCCCCTGCAGGAAGATGGAGGAGCAGTATGTTATTTTAATAGGACTCTAAAACGCCAGCGTCAACAACTATGGAGGAACAGCTCGTCCCGCTCATCAGGACCAGTGTGGGACACTTTGAAGACCAACATGTCAACACACGCACACACACGCACGCATGGTTAAAACTCTCCAAAGACCCACGCACCCACAGTTCAAAAACCCACTGCCAAAACACACACAAATGCACAGACAGTACACCCAATCACACTGGCATGGTTAAAACAACACACACATGCACACACATACCCAAATCCAGAGGCAGGAGACACAGCCACAGTCCTGTCTGGGCAGAAGCAGGCCAGGAGACACAGCCACAGTCCTGTCTGGGCAGAAGCAGGCCAGGAGACACAGCCACAGTCCTGTCTGGGCAGAAGCAGGCCAGGAGACACAGCCACAGAGCTGGGCTCACTCCTCCAGCAGCAGGAACATTATTTCTGCCTCATAACTCCAGAATGGTGCTGCTCTGGAAGAATGTGCCCCTCAGATAATTAAAAAAATTCACAGAGCAGATCCAATTTGAGATTATTCCGTATGAAGTATGTGTGTGTGTGTAAGGAAAGAGATAGAACAGGGGAACGAAGAAATGAGAGAAAGAGAGAAAGAAAATGAGGGAGAGACTAAGACAAAGAGAAAAAAAAGAGACATAGAAAGAGAGAGGGAGAGAATAATACAAAGACAAAGAGAGAGAGGGAGAAAGACAGAGAGATAAAGGATAGAGAGTGTGTGTACAGTACATGTTTGTCTACCCGCATACAGTCACGTGTGGTGTGTGTGTCTACTGTATGCATGTGTGTGTATGTGTGTGTGTGTGTACTGTAACCGTGTGTGCGTGTGTGTGTGTGTGTGACCACCAGCTGACCAGTCCGGCTCCTATCTACTGCTCCTAATAACAGCCAGCCTCATGTAGCAGTAATACCACTTTAAATCCTGTAATATCACACTTAATAGAATCCATTCTGCCATGCAATGCCCTGATGGTAGGTGTGTGTGTCTGTGTATGTGTGTGTGTGTGTGTGTGTGTGCAGTGCTTAGTGGTCTTCTGGCTGAAAGTTCAGACCCCGAGAACAGAAAATATGACTCCCCCGTCTGCCTGATGGCACTCTGCCACACACACACACACACACCACCCCTCTGATCACAGACAACCCTGTCCCCCCCTCCCTCCACCCCATCCCAACAAAAAAGCGATCCACGAAAAAGCCAGCGAGAGAAATGAGATTCCTTTTTTCCATTTGTACGAGTGTGATAGCAAAGTAAAAAGACAAAACATTCTTTGAAGATAGAAGATACATGCTGGGTGATAAGGGAGTGGGGGAGGGGGGTATTCTTTTATCCTCCATGGTAACTTAAACAGAGGGCCGAGGCCTTCACAGAACGTGACCAGAGAAATATGTGCACACACACTCACACACCCACACACACAGAGACACACTCGCACAGTGGCCACAGCCCAGAACCTATCCAGACAGCAGTGGCCGCTCAGAAGAGCTGGAGCTGTAATCATTCATGGAGACCAGGCTCAGAGTTGTGCCTTGGAGATGAATTCTATTACGATGTGTGTGTGAGTGTGTTTAGTTGTCGAGGCTTCGGTGAGAAGAGGTGGATGTATGTGGCTGTCTGGTCAGTCTGCACGGCACACTGCACTATCGCAACCCCCACCTGCACACACACACACACACATTTCCAGGTCATGCTGATATAATGAATGTGTTTATGGCCCAGGGGCAGAGGCTGCAGAGACAGCATGACACGGGTAAAGCGTGTTACCACGCCAGGCCGCGGGCTAGACCTGTCCCTGACCACTGCTCTACACGCCTGTTACACGCCAAGGCCAAACCCTCTACACGCCTGTTACACGCCAAACCAGCGCCACGGCATGCCGCTGACCCTCAACACCTACACTTAACACACAGAGGTCAGGGGGCCTGGAGGAGAAGGAGGAGACCTGGACAAGGGGGGGGGGCAGGTAGGGAAGGAGGGTGGCAGTGGAGGCAAGCAGGGGGAGACGGGGAGACAGGGAGGCAGTGGAATGACAGGAAGGCAGGGGGAGGAGCAGGAGCAGGGAGGAGCAGGGGGCAGGGAGCAGGGGGCTAGAGGGAGGGTGAGAGAGAGGCAGGGGTGGGAGGAAGGTGGCAGGGAGGCAGAATAATCTAAAAGGGCTGTCTGAGAAAGTAGTATCAAGCTCTGCCTCTAGACCAGTAATTGCAGGTATCTACAGTATGTGGCTAGACAGCAGCTCCTAGAGGAACATCCTGGTGAGGTGAAAGCTACAATGTGTCCAGCCTCCGTTGAGGTTCCCTTAGTTATAAACACAGAAACAGACACACTCATCATCAGCCCTTCTCTATGGGCTGGGAGGATGGACACAGGCAACAATATGGATGGTTTTAAATACACACCCCCCCCCCTCACACACACACACACACACACACACAAACAAGCACAGACTTATGTATGCACCCACACACACATACCCCTCCATACACACACACATACACACACACACACCCATGCACGTGCACACACAGACACACTCACGTGTGTACACACACACACATCATTAGCCATTTCCCTTGGATCCTGAGACCAAATAAGTAGCCGTTCTATTGGACCATTAAAGTGTCATTTAGGCAGCTGGGCGTGAAGAGCCTTCAGATAACACTCTGCTCCAAAGCAACCGCGCTTCCAATCATGGTGGCGCTTAAATCACACTCCACGTGAACGCTCGCTACGCACGCACACATATCCTTGCACGCACACACACACACTTCACACTTACGCCTTTCATTAGAGAAGAAGTCAGTCAGCAAGACAAAATACGTAAGAAAAAAATGTCAACAAAACACTCTATGTGTGTGTATTAGCGAGTACGGAACTGAGTGTGTATGTGTGTGTCGGTTGGTAGATGTGAGTGTGTGTGTGTCGGAGTGGGAGGACAGTCCTCTCATATATCTCCTAATAGGATGCTTAGTTAGTTAACATTAGGGCTCAGGCAGGAGGACCTGCAGGATATTAAGAACCAGATCCTGTCTCTCTTATCTTTTAATGGCCGAGCATTCACAGCACAACGGCAAATACACACCGAGGAACACGTCTGAACCGCCCTCTCTCACGGGAGAAATTGGCAAATGTTAAGATCTCCCCGGCATTACAAATGGTTTAAATAGTCTGAGGTGGCGCATTCTCTTGTTCTCCCCTGGAAACTCTCCTGGCCTGGAGGAGTGGGCTGGGCTGGGTAGAGGCTAGGATGGGCTGGGGAAGGGCTGGCTTGGGTAGAGGCTAGGATGGCCTGGAGGAGTGGGCTGGGCTGGGTAGAGGCTAGGATGGGCTGGGGAGGGGCTGGCTTGGGTAGAGACCGGGTTGAGTTAGGCTGGAATGGGCTAGGTAGAGGCTGGTCTGGGCTAGACTAGGTAGAGGCTGGCTTGTGCTGGGCTGGGGAGAGGCTGGCTTGGGCTGGGCTGGGGAGAGGCTGGCTTGGGCTGGGCTGGGGAGAGGCTGGCTTGGGCTGGGCTGGGGAGAGGCTGGCTTGGGCTGGGCTGGGGAGAGGCTGGCTTGGGCTGGGCTGGGGAGAGGCCAGGCTGGGCCAGGCTGGGTGAGCTCTCTGGGTGTTTTGCATGTTGTGTTATCAGTGTTGCAGCAGCAGGACTGATGTTGTGTCCCGCCCGGGAGACCTGCTGATACACAGGTTATGAATAGAAGCTCTGCTGTGAATAAAGCAGCTCTCCCACAGACACCATCACAGCCTGGCTGAGAGACTCTCTCCTCCTTCTCCTACAGCCATTCATCTAGAAGTAGATCCCACTCTCTCTCTCTCTCTCTCTCTCGATATCTGATCTCTCGATGACTCTCGCTCTCTCATCATCTCTCTCTCTCTCTCTCTCTCTCTCTCTCTCTCGCTCTCTCTCTCTCTCTCTCTCTCTCTCTATCTCTCTCTCTCTCTCTCTCTCTCTCTCTCTCTCTCTCTCTCTCTACCTATCTCTCTATCGCACACTTTTTTGCTGTCTCTCTCTCTCTCTCCAACCCTCCCTCTCCTCTCCCCATCCCTACACAGTATAACTACACCAGTCGACAGATAACATCATTTAAAGGCCTACTTCATGATAGGCTTCCTGTCTGAGGGGCCAGCGACGGCTTCAATAGCCGTCTCTCTCCTCCTCCTCCTCCGACTCTCCCTTCCGACTCTCTCCTCCTCCATCCCCGTCTCTTAAAGACAGTAAATCAGCTGGTGAAAGAAGTATATATTCTGTGGAGATAACCCCATTTCCGACTAGTATTCATTGAAATGATATAATAAGTGACAAGAGGAGGGGAAGAGCGGGGGCAGGAAAAGGAACTAGATAAATCTGGTATTTGCAAGTTCTTTTGTGGGGCTCTCTTTCATGGCTGAGTTCGGGTGGTGGTGGGGAGCTAAACACCCACCATGGGCAGAGTTAAATTGAATGCCAACACCTCCTGTGAGATCGCGGGTCCAAAAAGAAATTCAATTAAATGGGATTTGAGTGTTGTGAAAAGCCCCAGAGTGTCCGCTGCTCTGATAAGGGGCTGGGCTGGCAGGAAGCACCTTTATGTGGCTGCCTCTAAACGTGTAATCCCCCTCAGTGCACAATACGGACGAGGGGAAATATCAATGCAGCCGGGAACCAATTTGGACAGAGGGAATCAGTCGTGGGGGCGACTGTTAGAGACGGACGGACTTCCTTTCCCTGGCTTAGCGGTGGCCACATATGATAGGCTGTCTGAGAAGGTGAAAGACCGGTAAGGCTGGGACAAAGACTTCACAAGCGCACACACACACACACACACACACACACACAGGACAGTGTTAAAGCAACAGTTCTCCTATAAGAACTCCAGATGATCAGTCTTAGCCTCTAATACGCAGTTGATAACCCCCCTACATTCACATTCGTACACTTACACAAACACCCCCCCCAAACACCCACACACCCACAAACACGTGTACACACACACACCACCACCCACCCAGCCACCCACACACACACCACCACACACCCAGCCACACACACACACTACCACCCACCCAGCCACACACACCAACACCCACCCACACACACGTGCAAACACACACACACACCCATCCTCACACAAACACATCTACTGTAACTCTCATCTTTAACACAGACCTGTAATGTCAGAGAGTAGGTGTGGTGTTAGGCTAACATTGCAATAACCTCGAGACAGCGTTGTGAATTAGGTCTGCAAAAAATGAAAATGAGCATCCAGAGGAGAGTGTAATTGCCTCAATAAAGGAATTTATGGTCAGTGTCCAGCCTTAACTTGCATCATAAACGCAAAGAGGACAATTCTTCAGGCACACTGTCAGTACTTGGCCATCACAGATAACTGAGAGATCACACACACATGCATTCATGCACACACACACACACACACACACATACACTCACAGAAATAGCACAAAAATCCAACTCTCAGCTCCAGAGTGAAAGCAGTTTTAGAAACATTCAATCCTGATCTAATTTCAATCTGTTTCAGATCACCAGGGGGTAAACAAACCTGGTCCAATGGCACGCCAGGGATAATCACTTAGCGAACCCTTCAATTACCCACTTCTGCACGCTAACTGAATGTCTGCGATTAGGCTTAATTAATGAATTACAGACAGAATCACACAATGGCCGACTATTACCAGCCTTGGGCTGATGGCGCCGCCGGCTGATTGGTCACATAAACATTAGAGGTACATATATAGTAGAGGGCAAAGCAACACAATCTCCACAGTTATTAATTAAAACCAAATCTAAGGAACGATGAGACGCTATTATGTGCCTTTAGCCATTGTGTGCCAGTTCCTCCCTTCCAGCCTAACCTCTCCCTTCCTCCTCCTCCTCCTCCTTTCTCCTCCCATGTCCCAGGGAGGCAGATTAAAGTGGCTATTTGAAATCAATTTCTCTAATAATGATGTTAATGAGCTCATCAATTAACAGCACCTTAATGGGGTGTCCCTGTGTGGTGGCAGTTATCACCTACCCATGGCCCATCTATCATAACAGATTACTGGCTAGCACAGTTGGGGAGGGGCCTGAGGGGGTGGGTGGGTGGCAGCCCTAGGGACGGGTGACAGAGACACAGGGTGCTCCGATCACACAGGGAAATCAGATGGGGGAGATCAGAGGGGGGGGCGGGGTCAGATGGGGGAGATCAGATGGGGGAGATCAGATGGGGGAGAGAGACTCGAGAGGAGGGAGAGATCACAGGAGAGGATCGAACAGGAGGAGAGACAAATTAGGGCTGGTGCCAGGGAGCTTTGAGGGAGAGGGCAGAGAAGTGAGAGGGGGGGGGGCAGAGAGAGAAAGGGGAGAGGAAGAGCAGAGGGGGGGGAGAGACCAGACAGAGGAGGGAAAGAGGCCAGAAGAGAAGAGAGACCAGAGGGGAGAAAGAGAAAGAGCAGATGAGAAGAGAGAAGCAGAAAGAGAGACCTCTGCGTGAGAGGGTTGGGGGGAGGGGGGGTATATATGTATACTGTGTGTATGTATGTATGTATGTATGCATACATGTACAGTATGGATGGATGTCTGTCGTATATATGTGTGTAATTGTGTTTGTGTGTATACGTTTGCAAGAAGTTGTATAGAGTGCTTTCATACATGTTTCTTTTGTGTGCATGACTTGGAACAGACATGTGTGTCTGAATGCTAGTGTGTTTGAGTGTGTGTGTTTGAATGTGTGTTTGTGTGCGCAAGCTTGTGTCTTGAAGTAGGCGGGGCTTGGGGAGGTATGGTTCCCGGCAGCCTATTTGAAACTGCTTATGTAAATGAGCTGGATAATGGATTTCAACGTTTGGCCCTTATTTACATAAGTACGCTGCTACGAGGCTGTTCCAGCTCACAGAGCCCATTACAGACGCTTTCAGAGAGATGCTTATGAGCTCTGACCTCTCCTCTGACCCCTCTGACACACACACACATACACACACACACACATACACACACACAAACACAGAGTGTAATGTATGCATTGGTTAACCAAAGTGAATGGTCCTCTCTTTGAATCCACTCATTTGTTTAACCCCTGGCAAAGAGCTGCTCTCCAACAATGGTACTCTAATCTGTTTACACCTGCACGCCCTCACTCACTCACTCTCTCTCTCTCTCTCTCTCTCTCTCTCTCTCTCACACACACCCCTGTCATAAACTCCAATAGATCTAGAGTGTCCAATCCAGAGGCTGTGAGAAAGAGGAGCACAGGGCTAACCCAGGTACCTGAGAACACCATCAATACATAGTTAAGCCCAATGGTCTGATGACTTCTTTGGATCATTGCAGTCTTCTTGCTATTCATAGAATCTCTCGACTGGTGACTGATACTGTATCAAGCAGAAAAAATACAAATAATTAATTGTCAAACGTGGGGATAACTTGTATAAAACCATGGCTCCACTTTCCCAGTATAATAGGAGTTCTAGACTAGTGCATGTACTGTAACAGTGGTCATGTGTAACAGGATCATTCTTTTCTGTATCACTTGTAACAGTAAGGTATTCTGGCTTGTTGCCAGGATTGATCTTGTCTACCGACAGGTGTATGCCTTTAAGAAAACTGTCCCTGTGCCCTGTAGGTGAATCCATGTAACACATTGTCATACACATATTTCATGTGTTTATAGTACACAAATGAAGACCTTAACATTTGAAGGGTAGGTATAGCTCAGTGCTGGAGCAAGTAACTGCAGATCAGTTCCCCCACTGCATGTCTTTTTGGACAAGAGCTTTGATTAAATGAAAACAAATTAATAACAACATATAAATAACATCACTTTACCAAGCGGACTCAAAGGCCACACTGATGTGTCAGAGCAACGCATACAGTTGCAACGGATGTGTATGTAGGAAAACGTTTGGAGTCTGATCAAAGTTTAGATGTTCATTCCGCTCCAGTTACAGTATAACTGGTATTAGCCAGAGAACATTTGTCAGTCCCAGTGTGCATATTCTAATGATAATTCTAATGATTTATACAGTTTAAATTAATTTTGACGCGCCAGGGTGATTAATTAGTGTACAGCTACACATGATTAATTGATTTATCACATTTCTCAAAGGTACCATTTATTATAGCACAGTGAATGGTTAAAAGCCTTGCATGGAGAGAGCAGAGAGAGAGCGAGAGGGAGGGAGGGGTGACATGGGGTTAAATGATATTAATATACTAGAACCTTTGTTTTGTGATTAGCCTTTCTAGAAGGTGCACATGGGCTACTTGAGTAACTGAGGCATCTTGGTCTCGGAATCACCAAAACATCCAAGAACCATCTTGGATGGTTAACTTGTAAATAAATACAGGTTAAATAGAACACAGATAAGTAGTATTTGTCTCATCCAGAATTCAGGGTTTGAACACTCGTCTGTTGTTCTTGACCTAGTGGAAGAGCTTGAATCTGATCACATCGCTTGAATAGGTAGGTTAACTTGTTAACCTGAGGTGACAGGTTAGTTAAAGTAGGTTGAGCAGTTATGTACAGGAGGTGAATGAAATACAGTACCAGGGCTGGTAAAGGGTTCAGGACTAAGAGCAGACAGACAGGCAGGCTGGCAGACAAACAAGTAGTCCAAACAGGCAGGTAGAAAAACAGACAGTACAGGCAGGCAGATAGACAAACAGACAGGCAGAAAAGCAAGAAGCAGGCAACACAGGCAGGCAGTACATCAGAGGAGCTGTAATGAAATGCTAAAATCACCAGCGCTAACAATCACAGGCCTGTGTAGCAGCTTAGCCTGCTGCTCCCCAGCTATTCGTCATAATCACAGGCTCTTTTCTCATTAGCAGAAACCCATTACCCCTCCAGTTTATCAGACCAGCGCCCTTATCGCCCCGCCGGCAGCTATCCCAGCATGCTGTGCGGGGGCGGATGGCGAAAAGGAGCGTTAATCAGAACCACCACTCCAGAAACTTCAGCAGTTCAGGTGTCAGTATATGCCAAGCCCCACCCGGCTGCTTAACTCCTGCACTGCCAGGAGTGCTTACCAAGTGCACCAATCCTCATTTGTCTTCAGTCAAGGGCCTGGTTTTCCTTCAGGTCCTCCTGCCTCTACCGTGGGAGCCAGGGACTTCCCCGATCACGTCTTTGTTCTGCTGTCAACATGACCAATGGGGGCCAAGCCTGAGTGTGATGCATGAATATGACCCTGGTGGTAGCCGGTGTGATCACATCTGAAAGAGTAGCTCATCTTTAATGGCCTCCTCCATCTGCAGACACACAGGGAGATGATATCTCTGTGTTTGGGCCAGCGTTTCACTCTGGGAGGAAAGGTGAATTAAATGAGGTGGTTTAGATAGGGTGTATCATTGATTCCCACGTTTTGCAAATTGTCTAAACTTGTGACAAGAGTAAAAATGCTTGCTTAATATTTTTTTTGTTATAAGCTGTTCTCACTTCGAGATCAATTAGAGGCAGAAAGTCACAGCCCTAAAATATTCCTCTCTCCACCCCGGGCCGGCCCACATCCTTCCAAAGACATTCCAAATCACTCCAACCATAGAACAGCTTCAGCACACAGTCACAGTCTCAGTGTGGAACTTGATCTCTGTGAATAATGTGTAAAGGACTCTAATGCTATTTGAATCCATGTTAGAAAATACCAACGCTAGGCGGTGCCTCTCTTTATCTCTGACTCTCATGATACATTTCATTAGCTTGAAAATAGTTTCGCCAAGCCTGTCAGTTCCATATAACTGGCAAAGGACCCACAGCTTTGTAACAAATTTGTTTGTATCATTAATAGTCTTTATATTTCCACATCGTTTACCTGGGTAGACATTAGAGGAAATATTGAATTGCATCTCATTTCCCTTTGCTATTTGCTCTGTGTAGGGCCTCATCCATCACTTCCTGCTCTAAGCACTTCCTCCCTCCCTGAGAGGTTAGCAAGAGGCTACATATTAGCTATAAGCATGAAACAAGCTAATCCAGTCACGCTGACAGGAGTTACTGCTACATAAGGCTTGCTAACACAATGGCAACAGGTTTAAGTAAGGCCACTGGCACTGAGTTAGTCTATATAAAGTTTTCCTACAGACTAGGTTTGGATCTAGCCAACACACTACCAGAGCTACCAACTCTCACGGTTTCGCCGTGTGACACACGCTTCTGATTTTGGGCCGAATCGCGTTCGTTCCTTCGGAAGAATTCACAGTGGGCCGCTCTGCCCGCTCATAAATTGGTCTAGCAGATCGCCTGCTTTCTCTTTCACACACTGAATAAAACGATATGTGTTAAATTACTGTGTGACTGACTGATAAGTAAGCTAAACTAGGTTTTAATCTAAATAAGCGCATGATCAGACCGTGCATTAAAAAGTGCCGTTTTTAGTTGTCGCTCTCTCTTTCTCAAACACAAGTGCGTGTAAGGTTGTGCAGGGTTGGCAGCCCTGCACTACTACTACTAGTTGCAAGCAGCAGTTTGCTAACTAACAAAGACAGGTAAGCGGCCCCAGGCTACCTCCGCACTCCACTATATTACACCTTGGTTATTATGACACATCCAACCAAGCAGGCGGTTGAGCAGAGGTCATTAACGGCTTGCTGGCCTTGCTAGCGCCGCTTTACGCTATGCTAGCGAGCACCGCTCTGCAGCGCAGCGTCGGCAGGTAATTAATACTATAGCTTCAACATCCGAGAGGGCTAGCTGCGGTCATGACGGAGTTAAGAGTTAATCACTGGAGCTTCAGGTCTGAGAGGGCTTGTGAGCGCTACGTACGGCTTCCTCCCTTCCTCTCTTAATCTGTATTTTACGAGTGAGAAGCTTTGCATTATGCAAATCGCTGGCTGGGAACAGGTGACATTTCTACACAGCGCGGGGTGTCGGACTGCACGGTCTGCCAGGCTGATATAGACATTAGTATCTGTCAGAGGAAAGAGCTCGGCACTCATCTGCATAGACAGATCTTTCATTTAATCAGCACGGTTTAAGGTGGACTCACTCCCCAGGAAATGGATGTATTAGGGTTATGACTGTGTCTGTGTGCGTCTGTTTGCCAGACTTAATGTATGAGAGCATGCATGTGTCTGTGTTTGTGTTTTGGTTTTGTAGTAGCCTTAGTGAATAATTCAATAATGAACCATGCATCGAGATCCGTCGATGCATGGTTATAGCCTATCCGTCTGCTCCTCGTTTCACTAGAATATCAATACAAATGTCATGTTTCCAAGTATTTGTCATAGATAATAGCATGCCCAGAAGACAATGTGAGGCACAAACCAGCAAAGAATATTTCGTATTTATTTCATGCTGCAGATTTTACTTAATTTGTGTATTTTTCATCACCTGGAAAATAGAACAATTTACTTTGCCAAAACGAAGGTTCTCATTATATCAGTCTGTTTAGGTGGGTGCAGGTGTGCCTGTATGTGTTCTGACAGCCCCCTATCTCTTCGTCTACATGCATGTAGATTAGGTTCCACCTTAACTGTCCTCCCTTCCCTTGCTCGACGGTGCTACACTAATGCTGCTGTCCAATAAAGAGCCAATCAGCATCCACCTGACTCCTCAGATCACGCAGTCACAACTGATGATCAAAGAAGTCATAAAGATCTCATTTCATCTTCCTTCTATCGATCACGCTGATGTCTTCATCCTCTTTGTGCCTCAGTAATACCAGCCCATTACCTCCGAGGCCCAAACAGGCCTGGCGTGCATATAGGGCCAATGGAGCCGCAACGCCTTGATGTGACAGTGCCATCAGTGAGAGGAGGCTAATCTGCACTGGGAATAAAAAAAGATCTCAATTACTCTTGACTGGATAATATGGGAGACACACACACACACACACTTCTGCCCCCATACACACTGACATGCTCTGATAAAACATCTCTACCAATTTAGCCACTGTCTGCCTGACTGGTCTCCAACAGCACTCATAACCAATGAGCTCTCCATCAGAATGGAGAAAAGGAGGGACGGATTATAGTAAAGGAAGAAAAAGGGGTTCAATTGGGAACCAAATGAGTGGAAGACTGGGGGTGGGGGTGTAGATGAGTCAGGTCAAGACCAACAGAGTTTCTGGACACAAACACACGCCCCTGGACCACTACTCTTGTTAACAGCCGTTTCCTCCTTGCATTTCAGGAACCCTAAAAACGAAAGATATCCTCATGTATCTCGACCTGTAAACACTCAACACACGACGGATTCAGAACAATTTGAGCTGAATGAAAGCCCATAAACGATATAATCAATACATCCAAACGTGGTTCATGCTAGTCTGTGGAGCTGTAAACATCACACCGGGCCTGAAATATCTGATGGCAGGATAATAGAATCTAACAACAGCTCTCATGGGAGGGGATTATTAATATTAAAACCAATCGCCAGATCAATACACACATAAACAACCTTATCGGCCAATCCCGTTGGAGTACCAAGAGTATTAATTATGAGCAGCGACCTGGTAGCAAGAGGGGTTTGAAAATTACCTCTTCTACTCACCCCCTTTCCCCCCCCACCCCCGACACCTTTAGTAACTATTATTGAGCCAATTATCATAAATCCTACCTCCATCCCCGCACCAATTAACAAAGCAGGAAGCCAGTGCTGTGTGTGTGTTCTAAGTGTTGTAATTAAGGCGAGACGCTATGTTAATTAGCTTAAAGTGACTGTGTGGTTTTATGCTGCTCGTCTGCTCGTTAACTCAGACATTTAATTCAATTAGCTTCTTCATTAGCAGGACAACCATGTTCCGGAGCCGACGCGCGCTGGCGCCCTGGCAGCCAAAGCTTGTGCCACACTGATCTGCACAATGGCATGCGTGTGCGTGCGGGCAAATACTTTATGGCATGCATGCTGTGGATGAACGATGTGCCGCTCGAGCACAGATCCCCGTTCATGTGGAGGGTATCAAAAATATGACTCTCACAAAGTCTGTGGAACATGGAAGACAGGTGCTCCTGGGAAGAGAGAGAGACGTTAGAAGAAACGGAGGAGAATGATGAGGAAGATTAACACAGACACCAGTACTGCTTCGACAGTCCTCTCTCCTCTCCACTCTGGCCAGCCTGATAACAGCCTCTCCTCCATGACACCCAGGGACAAACTCTATTAACTATAATAGAGAGAAGCCATTCTCTCAGACGGATACAACATCCTGTCCCTGTACCTCTCCCTCTATCTATCTCTCTCCCTCTATGCTCTCTATCTTCTCTCTCCTTCTACTCTGCCTCTGTCTACTCTCTCCCTGTTCACGTTCGCTCTCTCCTTCTACCCTTTATGCTCTCTCTCTCTCTCTCTCTCTCTCTCGCTCTCTCTCGCTCTCTCTCTCTTTCAACTATCTCTTTTTCTTTCCTGTTCTGTACTCGTTCTCATTCTTGCTCTCTTCACCCCTCCCAAGAAGGATGGCTGTGTCTGAAACACTGAAGCTCCAGAGACAGCCCTTACCAGAGGCTATCATGGAGCACCGTCCTAATCTGTGGATTAAACAGCGTCTGGCCACAGTTTAATTTGAGGCGGAATGGAAAGTGTCTCCTGTCAGTGCCAGGTTGCCTGTCATGGAGGACACACAGGCTGGGCAACACCAATGTTGTAGTCCATGGGAGGGAATTATGATGACAGTGTATTGTTTTAAAACATAAACTACGGGGCCACTGTAATGTTGGACTGAGGTAAACCCTTACACGTGCTCTTTATGTTTAACTCTCATCCTACCCTCAGCCCCTGGCCCTGTTGCTATATTACTTCCTATACGCTGGTGTTGATATTCAAAAAACGAGGTCTCACCAACTTTGTAGAAGGTAAAGCAGCCTCCAAACCTCATTGACTAAATTGACACAGTTTGAATAAAGTCACAGTTTGAATAAAGTCAGTCCATATAAGTGCAGCATTAGTCTGTACGTAGTGCTCGTATCATTAGGACGGCGTCTCTGCTCTCAGCCAGTTAAAGTACAGTACTTGAGGCATCTGGTTGCTAACGGGTTGTGAAATCTCTCCCTTTAATTCATTAGTGTAATAGTCCAGTTAATGAGGAGAGGTGAACAGCCACTTGGACCCCTGTTTTAAGTCTTGTCATGTAGAAAGAGGAGGATGAGTACGAAAGGAAGAGAAAATTAGAGCAGAGGAAATGTCACATGTCAACACCCTGATATAAATCACAGGTTCACACGTTCAAGTGGTTCTTACAACATGACTATCTTCTCCATCAACTGATGAATTACTGCAGTCGGCAAGAAAGGGTGCAGTAAACAGCCATGTGTGGGGTTAGGGCTGTGTGGGGGTGCAGTAAACGGCCATGTGTGGGGTTAGGGCTGTGTAGGGGTGTTGTGGCTGTTGTTGTTGTTATTGTGTGTTGAACTGTTGCGGTTGAAGTCTGTTGCTGACAGGACATACTGGTCAGAACAGATACCCTCCCCCCCCTTTCCCCCGTTCCCCTCCATCAGTGACAACAATGGGACCCCTCCCGGAGCTCCGACTCCCCTCTCTCAAAACAAACATCCCCCCATTACCAACACCCCAACGGAGGGGTTGCAAAAGGGAAAGTGAGAGAGAGAGGGAGAGTGAGCAAGAGAGAAAAAAGAGTACTGTCAGAAGGAGCTAAACAATAGAGAAAGCTTGTAGGTATCCTGCTTGTATCAGCTGATAAATGGCCGCCTCTTTAAGGAACTTATCTCTTTAGCTCCTCCAGCATGAGGGATGGCATCATTTGGCCTGTGAGCCGGGCTGGACCAGTCATCCTGGATCCATTTAAAAGATAGTGTGATACTGTCGACAGCCATGGACAGGGTAATTGCAGAGCCACTAGCGTGGTATAAATTACATCAGTCCCGATGGCAGGGAGGGCTCTGCACAAAGCAAAAACATTCTGACAATCCGACCCCCCCCCTCCCTCCTCCACCTGCCACTCCTCCCCCTCCCCCCAGCCCCTCAGCTCTCTTATCAACCCTCAGCAGAGAAAAGGAGGCAGGAAAAAAATTAAGTATTGATCAAATTAACAGTTTTTAAACATCGTTTTAAGACCTGTGTGTGTGTGTTTGTGTGTCTGTGTTTAAATGGTGTATGCATACTCGCGTGTGTGATAGCGTGTGAAGTGGTGGTTGATGGAGCAATTAAAGTTAAAAGACAATAAGAGGTGGAGGAGGAATGCTGACCTACACAAATTGACACACACACTAGACGCACACACACTCATACACTCCAGACACACACACTCACACACACCAGACACATACACGCACCAGACACACAAACACAAGAAACATTGCACAGTTCAGATCTAACACACAAAATATCATATACTACCAAAAAAAAATCTTGGCTGTGACGAAAATGTGCGAAAATCGGAATAGGCTTGTTAAGCATTTTACACTATTTAGTCTTTTTCTGTGTCTGTTGTGTATTGATCTGTATTTGTCAATAACGTTCGTTCGGTTGCTAATTGTTCCTGTCTCTGCGAATGGGGCATCATTAGGGCTTAAAGCAGCAGCCAAGACAAAAAAACTGTTCAATGCTCTCACACAGAACAGCTGACATTTACATGGACCTGCAGCAAGGATGATGTGTTTTGATTTATTACCAGTTGTTGATAGATTCAAAACATGTTAATTTCACATTAACCTATAAAACTATTTAATTTAATTAAACAAATTGTGAATACAATGCAAACATACAATACAATAAATACAATGCTTGTTGTTGGTTTAGTCCTTGGTTAATAAGGAGGTCTGTGCAGTGTTTAGCATCACTCACACAGTATTCTTCCAGCACATTCCACCAGACAACAAACAGACAGACATAACCCTCCACCTCAAGAAAAACACCCAGATGGCCAGACACAGCACCCTCTACCAGCTGACCTCAGGGAGACATGACACCAGAGGTGGAAACCTATTCCGTTATTATTTTTCCGCCTCATAAAAGATGAATACGTTTAACCCTGCAATTAATATTCTGTCCATAAATCTGAATATTCCCATGTATTATTCCAAACAGGAATTGATGTTTCAAAATGTGGTGTTCCAAGTGGACGGGCACTCTTCCCTGGGCTGAGGGAGAATGATATTCCCATCTGGGTGATGACGCTCCTTGGCAACGTTCCGGAAAGCGGGCTTGGCGACAGCGCCACTGAGCACACTGCACAGTGGGTGCACTTGTTTTCCCTACAGTGGTTTTATGCACCAGTGCTCTGATATCCATTTACATGTATGTGTTGGGGTTATGGTTGTGGTCACTGGGGTTGGAGAGTTAAATCAATGTTACCCTCACCTTCCCTCCTGGGAGGACAGGAGTGGCGAGCACAGGAGAGACCCTCAACTCATATACAAATACTGTACAGTGTATGTAGTCATATGCGCTGACCTTGTGACAGACACACACATTGTACAGAGACCTCTCACAGGTCTGTTACAGTATTTCATCAGCAGAACTGACCACAGCAGGATTGTCACGGATCACACATTACATTCAGAACCTTCCTCCCAGACAGAGTTCAAATACAGAAACAAACACATTTACAACATGGCTAACCCTGGTGCACAGACACACACACACATACACACCACGGGTGACAAAGTGGGGGCAGGACCACTTAATATCCTCCAGCAGACGTCGCTTTCATCGCTGATCCCAACATTCCTCACAGAAGATTTTTCCGGGCCTCTCCAGTATCTCTCCCTCTTCATGGCGTAACCTCTTCTAAAACCCCTTGATCTAAGCTGTAGACTCTCTATCTCCCTGCCTCTATCCCCCACCACACCCCCTGCCTCTACCGCCCCCACCATCCCCTGCCTCTACCCCCCACCCCATCTTCTATCTCTAGCTCCCATCCATTGCCTCTACCCCTCCCCCCCCTGCCTCTACTGCCCACCCCATCCCATGCCTCTACCCCCCACCACACGCCCTGCCTCTACCCCCAACCTATCCCCTGCCTCTACCGCCCACACCATCCCCTGCGTCCACCACCACCTCACCCACAAACACTCTTGTTCCCAGACACAGTGATGACTTCAATTTCCAGCTTTTGATAAAATCACACGCCGGCCACTCTGTGTGCTGGGATGGAGTACCACGACAACGGGAGGGGGAGGGGGGTAATGAAGAGGACTGGGAGGTGACCTGACACCATATAGCTATAAAGACCCCCAGTAGATAGAAGACCAACTGTAATAAAATATAGACATGTAATTGAGTTAATATGATTTAAAATGCCAACTATTTGTTTCACGGGACAGGGTTGTCTAACACATATCCAAGTAAACTCCAGATCCCAGAAGGTGGATCTGTTTGTTTGCTCTATCCCTGTGTATGTATGTGTGTCTGTATGTGTGTGTGTGTGTGTCGGTTAGGAGTAATGTTTCATATGGAACAGTAATGGATCTTGTAGAAGATGCCAAGGGGAATGAACAAGACATCTAACATCTAACTGACATCTAAATCACAAACACACACACTCATAATCACATAGACACGCATACTACCATCTGTCATGTAGTGTGTTAGTCAATTTACTACTGAACAATATTGTCCACAGACGTTCACTACAGCAGGACATACAACATTCACAGCCGTATGTCTACAAACAGATAATATATGTTTAAAGTCATATATTACATACATACAGTGGAATATATAGACATATTGTCAACATAAGATCACACATTTCTAACTGTCTAACAGCAATTTAGACAGGAAGGTGCCATGAAGTGTGCTTTATAGTCCTTAGGAATCCATCACTTTGAAACTGTCAATTTATTTTACATGTGCTCAGTTTTAAAAGCACATTCATGTTCTATGAATCTCCTTCCACACAAGGAAGATGAGCTGTTGTTTGATGTCACCAACAGAATTGTCTGCATGCTGTACAAACCATTCTTTATATTCTTCCTCTTGAAAACAAGCTAAGATGTCAACACAAACAGAGCCAGGGCAGTATTCATCAAATAAAACCATATTACCAATTTCTTCACACAAACACTATGTGATAGGTGTAGAGGACCCTTGACCCTGGGTGTACGCTTGGTTATGGTGCTCAGACCCTGAGGGGTGTGTTTGGTTAAGGTCTTCAGACGGCCCAGACGCTGATGGAGTCTGACAGGCCAGGAGAACCACTTTCCTGTTCTAAACCAGCCAATCAGCCCCTGACCCCCGCTGACCCCGCGGGCTATCTCCGTATGTGTGTGTGTGCGTGCGCATGTGTTTGTGGCTGTCAAGCGCGCGTGTGTTCAGGGAGGTGTGTGTGTGTATTTGGGAGAGTCAGATGGGTGTGAGAGCAGCAGGGGAGTCAGGACAGGCTGTCCCCCAGGTCACATCATTCTCCAGAGGGTGATGACTCTGTTAGTCCTCCTCTCCTGTCCTCTCTCCTCCACTCTCCAGTCTTTAAAATTGATGTATCTGTCCCAGAGCAGGCCTGGTTGAATCGTGATGAACTGCAGTTGCTAAGGGGACACAGCATCACCAGGTGTTGCCGTGGGTGATGGCTCCATTAGTTCTGTCAGGACTCCCAGCCTGCTTCGCTGATCCAGAGCCAGAGGGGCCAGAGGCAGGAGGCTGTCTGGGGACACAATGGGCTGCCTCCCCACAACAATCTAGGACCTCTCCAGAACCATCCGTAGACTAGCCACTGTTCCATGACTTTTAAACTCTGCGAGTTGCTGTTCAAATCCTAAATGGTTAGTTCTGAATGGAAAAGTGTCCTGAAACATGACAGTAGGCTTTCCAATCGGCACAAATGTTTGTTTGAAACATTCTTCCGATTAAGGAATCTATGGTTGTCCATAGATAGATGTGGGACATCTTTGAGAAACCCACAGAATAAAAAAATACGTCACTGTTATTTATTCCATTGTATTTAACTGTTATTTACCTGTTATGGCATTCAATCAGGAGTGCTAGAAGACCTCATGTAAGGATGGTGAATGGGATGGTACACGCGTGTTTTGAGGTGCTCCCTCTATGTCACAGGTGTCATTGCATTGTGAAGTGTCACTTCTTCTATCACCTTCCCACTCCGAGGTTTGAACAAGGGCCCGTTGACTCACGCATGCAAGCAGCGACCTTTCACAAATAACTCTTTAGCCAGCTACTGCCGCTGAGAAGCTAGTAATATGATGGCACAGGCGAGGAGTTTAACTACAGTAAATGGTGGAGTATTACAATTCTGCGTGAAGCCATCGAGACTAGTACACAATAGGATTCCAGTCCTGAATACTACAGCCCCTTTGACATTTTCATTTCTACTTGGTGATCAGTAGAGAAAGGTTCAATGCCATCTCTTGCTGGTTGAGGGTAAGGGCTCACTGCTACAGCCTCGGATGATGATAGGTAACCAGCAGTAGCATGGCTGCTTGTTTCTCTGTTTCTTATCGTCTGACCCAAAGACTGCAGCCGGCCGGCCAGTCACCACACAAACACACACCCACACAGACACACACACACACCACTGCCAACACATTTATTAAGTGCCTGGGTGGATAGGTTATTCACTTAGACCGGCGGTCAGCTGTAATTTAAAACAACTAGCCCTGGGAGCTGAGCTGGGAGCGTTCTCACCTTGCCTGTCTCCCTCCATCCTTCCTGTCTCTCTAACACTGCCTGTCTCCCTCCATCCCTCCATCCTTCCTGTCTCTCTAACACTGCCTGTCTCCCTCCATCCTTCCTGTCTCTCTAACACTGCCTGTCTCCCTCCATCCTTCCTGTCTCGCTAACACTGCCTGTCTCCCTCCATCCCTCCATTCTTCCTGTCTCTCTAACACTGCCTGTCTCCCTCCATCCTTCCTGTCTCTCTCAACACTGCCTGTCTCCCTCCATCCTTCCTGTCTCTCTCAACACTGCCTGTCTCCTCCATCCTCCATCCTTCCTGTCCCTCCAACACTGCCTGTCTCCCTCCATCCTCCGTTTCTTTAACACTGCCTGTCTGCCTCCCTTCCTTCCTACCTGGTATCCTTCCTTCCCTCTTCTTGTTCCTGCCTCCCCTTTGCCTGTCTTTACCTCCCTGCTCTGCCTCCCTCTCCTCCACCCTCCCTGCCCTGTCTCCATTCCCTCCTCTTCCTCACCCTCCCTCTCCTTCTCTCCTTCTCTGCCCACCGCCCTCCTTCCCTTCCTCCCTGTCCTTTCTCCCTTCCTCCTGTTCACTCTCTCCCTGTCCTCCCTCAGTGAAAGTTTTGAACAGGACATTACACACAAGAGCAGGCAGCAGATTGTGTGAGATTAGGACAACATCCTGAGTCTGGGGGGGCCACTGGGTTGAGGGCCGAGCGGCCAGGCAGTAATATCTCCATGTTGGGGCAGTCATGGCCTGTCACCCTAGCTGGCCTGCCGGACACCCGCGCCCCTCCATCACCCTCGACTCTTATTAAATACTGACCTCCATAAAAACTCTACAATGTAATGATGTCTTAAACAAACGCAATTCATCATCCTCTTGCCTCTGACATTCCCATACCTCCCTGCAGCCAGCCAAGCACAGAGACGTGCCTCTCAGCTCAGACCCCCCTCTCACACACACACACACTCCACCGACTGGCCTGGTCTCCCTCCGGTCCAAAACTGTGAAGTGGAACCCCACAAAAACACAGTTCTACGCAGAACGCTGCGTCCGGTTTAAAAGTCACGGGCAACATTTCTACAGCATAATGTCCCGAGGCGTTCCTGCTCCTTCTCACGGCTCTGCATCACCATTCCAAATGATTTACTAGGAGGGAACGCACTTGTATGGAAAAAGTACAGCATAATGTGTCCAAGACTAAAGGAATCTGAACACAACATCATGTGTCAAGGCCATGGCAAGTCACTTAAAAACAAACACCTTAGCATATGCGATAACCTAGATCAACGTGGCATTAAAAGAAGATGGATTGCAACATGAGAATCTAACCGCAACAACCAAAGCTCTGTCCACACACACAGATTACTCATTGTGTTGTTCTTTGTTCTTTGGCCATCGATGGGTGTGATAGCCAAGATGGCTCTTTTTGGAACAAACTTGCAATCAATTTGTTAAGAAAATGCCTTTTTTTTATTTGAGTTCTCTCATTTACATATTTAACTGAAAGACTGAATGAATATTTTCAATTGTTGACCGAGCCCTGCTGAGCATTTCAGCACCATGGACAGCTCCCCAATCAAGAACAAGTTTGCACAATAAGAAACCGTTTTGTATCAGAGTGTAAAATTGAAGTCCAGAGCAATGCTTCAGGGGATGTTATCTGTAGTAGATATCAGTTTCAGTAGTTGGAAAGTTATTGCATCATCAGTTTCTCATATGAGTGTGGGTGTGACAATGTGTGTGAGAGTCTGTAAGTGTGGCTGTGTGTGTGTGCGGGCATGTGTATGCGTGTGTACCCTATATGTGTGTGAGTGCGTGTGAGTATGTGCATGTATGTGTATGCTTACAATAACAGCACAGTCAGGTCATCGTGTGGATCACCGCAGAGCCAAAGTTCCCGACACTTAATCAGGAAGGAGATGATTTTTCTATAGCAGCTATTGACTCTCAGCCTATTGATCCAGTAGAATGTATCACACAAATCAAATTGCACCTGATCGATAAAGAAATCTCCCGGAAAATTTATATTAAAAGGGCTTTGTTTGCCTAACTGACTTTGAGATGGTAGATATTGAATGTTTAGCTGATTAATTGAAGAAGTTTAAATTTGACCGCGGCCAGTCCATTAAAGAGTGAATTCTTAAATCAAGTTCTGCCATTGATGATTGAGATGAGGTTTCCTATGTGGCGTGTGGGCCGTTAGATAAATCAGTGGAGCGTTTTACTGTCGACCGTAAACACAACATAACTCTGCATGCGAGCCCGGCTCCCTCCGGCGCTTTGCGCTACGCAGCGGTGTCTCTGCTGAACTAAATCTCTGCTCTGCCAGCTAGCTAACTAACTAATTTCTCTATGAGCTATCTACTTAACCAACTCGCTATCTAGTATCTACATAACTAAATAGCCGATCTGTTAGCTACCTAGTAGGCCTATATAAAGTAGGCTACCGCTATCTAACTAATCAACTATTTACTCACCTTTGCGTTGCTAATATACCATCCATTCACCATGAATAGATCTACAATCAACCATGATCTGCCCAACTGACTGACTCCCAGCAAATCTCTTAACACAGTTAACTATGCATGGAAAGCATCCATGTATTTGACTAGGATTCTGGGGCTATCATCATGGTTGTCAGGTAGGTGTTAGGAGGTGGGAGTAGGATGTAGGATGCAGGACTGAGGTAGGAGTAGGACTAAGATGGAGGAGGAGAGGGTCAGATGATTAGAAAGGACTGAGAGGTGACATAGCGAGGCAGGAGTAAGGTAAGCAGTCGGCCTTCTGCAGGACCAGTGAGCAGAGTAATTAGTTTGTCACATGGTAATCGTCTGAGAGACCAGACAGCCATAGAAAGATTCATTCCATCCTTTAATTGAGTTGTCAATGTTGGGTCCAGAATGACCCCAGACAATAGACTGGAGCACCTCAAAGGATGAACCTGGCACACACACACACACACACGACTGCAACAATAGACTGTAGCACCTCAGATGATGAACATGGCGTGCGCGTGCACACACACACACACACACACACAAACATCCACACACCACTACCATCTCAGGAGCACTGAAGGGCAACTAGCTCAAGGATGCTGTGTTTTTTGCAGAACTATCGGTTGATCATTTCTGTTTAATTATGTGGGTGGATTTGGGAGTAGATAACACGTCTGTTATCAGCAGCACAGGAGGGATGGAGAGGGTATCAGGAGATAAAGGTTCCTTCAAGATGCCCAGATTGCTACTGTTCAAATATTATAATGATCTTTTTTCCCCTCTCTCCTTAAAACAATGGAAGATGTTAATGTTACCGAAGGCTGGATGGAGAGAGGAAAAATGAAAGACGCGGGATCGGTGTACCAGCTGGAGCGTTCATGAGGAGACACACAGGTGGTGGCGACGGAAAAACCCAGAAGGGGTGCGTGACCTGGAGTGTAGGGCACACAAGCACGGAGGAGATGAGGAAAGGGAGAGGCAGAGAAAGAGAGGGATGAGTGATGTTTGAGGGATTAAAAGATCACGGGGAGTCCTGAGGTGTGCTCCCCTCTACAGGAGGCAGCAACGATAGAGAGGGAGATACACCTGGAGATGGAGAGATGAGAGGGGAGGTGTTGAGAGGGAGGGTGGTGGAATACAGGAACAAGCGGCTAACTAGACAACTGTCCTTTCTGCTATCAGTGTCAGAGTGCTTACCTACCGATAATGCTGCTGTAACTGTAATGTGTATGTGCGGCCCATTTACTTTGTACACTGCTGTGTTTTTCACGGCCAGCCCTCCATAGACACCTCTGGTTCCTAAGTACAGCACACACCCACACTAACACACAAATCCACACAAACACAGAGGGCAGAGAGGTAAGAAAGGCGTGGGGCTACAGCTGTATTATTACGATGCCACTGCAACCAACTAGGGCAGAGGAGAGAGTAGAGGTATTGCTTCTCTCACACTCACCTGGTCATTTGACCTAACCTTTCCTAACAGCAATCAGCGCTAATCTGACCTCCTCCAGAATGGACACCCTTTCATCTAACCTCCTGCAGAGAGACTAGACTAATCTGACATAATCTAGAGGGACCATTTTCTAATCTGATATCCTCTGGACTAAAGAGACCAGGGACCTGCGAGCGACCTGATCTGACGTCCTCTGGAGAGACCAGCCTCTAGTCTGATCTCCTCCGGAAATATCAACCTTGAGTCTGAGAGACTGAACCACTGGTTCATTTTATACTGAAACATTTCAAATGGGGAAATATTTATATAGAGAGAATCAGTGAGAGAGATAGAAATAGAGTGGGAGATTAAAAAAAAGAAACACAGCACAGAGAGAGACAGAGACGGCTGTAGAGGAAACAAGAGTGGGAGTGATGGGAGAAGCAGATTGGCTGCTTAATTACCTCAGGATTTATTCAATCAGCAGATGGCCCCTTAATTAACGGCACTAATTATGCTATCGAAGAACTTCCTGTCTGTGCCACCTAGACTGGGTCGGCCCGCTTGCATCGCCATGGCGGCGAAGGTGATGACCTTGTGATAACCTGAATGTTCATCAGTCAAACGACTGTCCCCCGTAATGGCGACGCCACGGCAACGGAACACTGGGGCCGGGCTAATCTGTATTCAAATTACACGGCAGCACACACAGAGGTGCACTCCCCACCCATAACTCAGCCAGCCGGACCCCCCCCCCACACACACACACACACACCCCGCCCGGCCGATGCCAACCCATTATCATACGTTTCCCAGGTAGGTGAGAGTGAGACAGGCCTATACAGGAGGAGAGCTGATATTGAAAATATTAATCAAATGTCCCCCCACGCCCACTTAATGGTCAATCTGAATTAATTAATTGTTGGAGCGGGGGAGGCAGGGAAGGACAGTGATTGGTTGCACGAGGGAGGGGAGAGGGACTGATGGGAGGCCATGGGTGAGACTACAGTCATTGCGGGAGGTCACACACTGTTCTACTGAGGGCTCAACCTGAAACACACAAACAGAGAATTCCACCGAGGGCTCGACCTGGACACATGGACTGTTTTACTAAGCAGGTTTCCGCCTACACACACACACCACACACACACACCACACACACACACCACACACACACACCACACACACACACTACACACACACTCTCGGTGTTTGACCCTCTTATTTAACGCCTGAACCCCCCATGAAGATAATTGAAGGGTGGTATTTATGGCTTTGGATATGGTCGCCAAGCCAACTGAGAGATTATGGAAATAGTCAGTATAAAACTGTAATGGTGTTCAGGTCTGCTTAATGCAGGCCAGGACAGAGACACACAAGTCAACAGCAGACAGGAGATCCACACCAGTCCACGAGATTTTATATTACATTTTTTCATTTTAGTTAACTTCATTATGCACATCTATTTTTTGTTCAAATATTGAGCTCCTCTCGTCTCCAGATCTCATAGAGGAAATGAGATCTGTTTCATTTATTCTGCCTGTCAGTCTACTTATCTCTGCCTGTCCATTAGATCAAACTTCCAAAACAAACAAATGTTGTCAAACAATATTTTCAGCGAGTAACTGTGTATATTGGTTTTGGAGAGTGCAGGTAAAATGTTGGAGCCATATTTGTTTATCTGTCCTATTGCGCCATCCCGTGGAGAATTAAGTAAGTGTATGAACTAGAGTCAACGTTATAGTTCTGAATCATCCTCTTGTTCCTCCTTTTATTCTGGCAAAAACAGACTGCGCACAGACATTTGTGATTTAAGACAAACATACAACATGGCAAAGATTTGATTCAATAGATTTTTTAATATATTCAAAGTGCAGACACTGCACAAAGCAAGCACCAACTCAGTCCAAACAAGAGACGCCATTTTCTCATCTGTTGTGACACGTTCTTGGTGACTGTTCTGTATTTGGCTGATGTAGATAATATATCATTTTTTAAAGATCAAGGTGCATTCAAGTTTGCCTGATCTAGTGAACCAGTTCAAATATTCAAAGTCCAGGATGAAACACACTATGGTAGAGCTGCTACATCCACTTAATACTGTAAAATCATATAATAATAGTAAAATAAAAAAATGTTGATAACAATAGTAAGGTAATACAGTAAATAAATGCTTAAAGAAAATAAACAGTTTGATTGGCTCTTTACCTATCGGCTAAAGCTGCAAACGCCATACTCAGACGTCTTTTCTCTTACATTCGAGCCAAACAGCTAACAAAACTTCCCAAACATACAGTATTTGGTGTTAGATTTGAATTTAAAAAAAGGGTTATAGACTCCCTATCACAGTTCAAACTGAGAATTCATTTCCAAAACATTACTGACTTCACACCATGACATGACAGACCAGTGCATTTCAGGAAGTAGCGGTTCTCCACCCATCATTCAATGTTTCTAAAGAAAGCTAAGGTAGTGTGTGTGTAGCTAGGGTTGTGTGTGTGTGTGGGTGTCTCAGGGTTCAGTCTTGCTGAGACAGTGCAAGCCTGGAAGTCTCCAACGAGAGCCGCAGTGTATGCGCAGGTCCAGCCACTCCTGCTGGGCGTGGCCTAAGGCGAAGTAAGACTCTGGGGGAGAGGTGGTGGGGAGGTCAGGGGTCAGAGAGTTGTTCCCCTGGTTCAGGGCCTGCTGGCAGACCGCCCCAATCTCCATGCTCTCCAGGTTGTTCATGCTGCCTGCTGCCTGGTCCACCACACTGGCACCGTTAGGACCTGGCCAACAGATGAGGAGTGTGTGTAAGTGTACAGCACGCAGCACTACATCAAGCACGCAGACCTGAACACTATCACCGTTTTGTAGTACATGTGTAAGAGTGTGTGTGTGTGTGCAGACTCACAGCATCGTCTGAAAGGCTCCCAGCCTCGGGAGGGCATGTAGGTCTTGGCCATGGGCTGCTGGAGCAGACAGACGATGGCAGAGTCCACCTGCTGGAACACCCTGAGGGAGAGCAGGCGCTGGTGCAGCTCCTCTGACAGGCTGTACTCCTCAGACCTGATCAGGTCCCGGATCAGGTCGAAGTCCTGCTTCAGCTGCAAAGCACCCTGGATACTGAACACGGGGGGGAGGGAGGTGAATGTGTTGGTGGGGTTTGTGTTTACATGAACCCGCTGTTTGAAGGTGTATGGGTGTGTGCGTGCCTAAACTTTATCTTGTCCTCTAAAATTGTGCACCTGTGTGTGTGTGTGTGTGTGTGTGTGTGTTGTGGCAGCCCTGGAGCTCGGGGCCAGGTAATCCAGGGGAAGTATCACAGGTTCCCGCTCCCCGGCCGGCTAACGAGGACCACAGCTGCACCTCGTCAGCCAGCATGAGGAAGAGCCGCTGCATAAAAGCTGGCCAGTTCAGAGGAGCAAGGGAAAGAGCAACCATGGGGAGAGCTGAATTGGACGAGTAACTCGCCTTGTTTTCGTCTTTTGTCAGGTATATATATATATGTGTGTGTACCTGAATTTGATCTTCTGTTTGAGGATGTGCTCCATCCAGGCCTCCATGAAGGCGGTCATGGCCTCCGTGAGGGCGGGGACCCTGGCCTCCTCCGGCAGGGGCTGCACCCCCTCCAGCACCTGGCCAATCACACTCTGAGCTGCCGACGACGCATACTCACTAGGGCTTCTGGGAAAATCTGCAGGAGGAGGCAGAGAGAAAGAATTTGAACAAAAGGAGAGCAACCAGTATTCATCACAACTCGTTGAGATAAAAAACCACACAGTGGATGTTTAAGGCTGTGTGACCCTTACCCATCCTGTAGGTTAGCCTCCAGTGCTTGGCGGAGGGCATGGTCTGCTCAAAGATTTCTCCAGACATCTTCTTGCAGTCCATGGAGAAGATCCTCATAACCATTTCAGAGAAGACCTGGAGACACCCATGATTACAGAAGTTCCAGCCCAGGGGCCAATGTATCAAACTCTGTGTAAATTCATTCGTAAAAGTATGCATATGGAGAAAACTAGAAAACTCTGTACCAGGGTGCGTAAAGATACTGTGTAGTGGAATTCCAGAACTTTCAGGGACTTTTTCAAACACTATTTTGGGGGTTTTCAAGGACTACAAGCAGATATCTCATTTCTCAAACATATACTTTAAATTCATCCTTATTAAAGCTACAAATGTTATTGAATCAAGAGCAGCGAGTAATGAGCAGCGAGTCATTTTCTTTTGTTCTTTGATTAACATGAATGACACGGGCAGCAGTGGGTTTATTAGACGGCTGTCTCTTTAAGACCTGACGCACATGTCGTGCATGTTCTTCCAGCTCTTCACCTTCATTTAAGACTTTGAAACTAATTTAAGACTGTGCTTACGAGGATACTCGCCATTTTGACCATTTTCAGTTTCGTCCTTAAGAAGACCTAATCAATACTGTAGAAGCGTCTTTTCTCTCGGTATGTGTGTGAGTCGTGTGTGTGTGCAAAGAATACCACTTCAGACAGCGCTTCTTCAGAACCTATTTGATTTCTACTTTGGCTCTTATCGTGCTTGAATTGAGAGCATGATGGTATGCTATAACACAGCATGATCATATGCTATAACATAGCATGATCATATGCTATAACACAGCATGATCATATGTTATAACACAGCATGATCATATGTTATAACACAGCATGATCATATGTTATAACACAGCATGATCATATGCTATAACGCAGCATGATCATATGCTATAACACAGCATGGTCATATGTTATAACACAGCATGGTCATATGTTATAACGCAAACCAAAGAATGCCAGAAAAAATGGATGGTGCTTTTATTAAATTAGCAGGAGGGGGTGAGGGGGTGGGCTGAGGTGTTAATTTTGAGCGAAAATACGATTTTTTTTATTTTATGAACACTTTTTAAAATTACTTTGTAAATGTATATATACTGTCTTTAAATTATTCAAGCACTTTTCAAGTATCTCATCATTAATATGATGTTTCCCAGAACTTCCAAAAGTAAAATTCAAGTACTTCAAGCACTTTAAGTACCTTTTACGAACCCTGTCTGCAATGTTTCTCCGATTTATGAACACTGTATACGCGACCGATATCAAACGTTTGTCTTCATAGATTCAATCAATTAACCCATTGTGAAAAATGTATGATTCTTAATATGAGAAATGGCTACGACAACAACGAAAACGGAAAGAAACTTTACTGAATGTGAAATGGAGAGCTTAATTACCGAAACAGGAGGAGCATCGTGTTTAGGCTGGCAGTTATTTGAAAGTTGGAGTAAAATTGATGGTTTTCTTTATAGCTATATAGGCTAAAGTGAGATAATTGGCATAATCTTTGGATAACATATACAATTTACAAACATAAATCACTCTGTGTCAGTGTCACATCTCAAAACATGGCCTACGCATGGGTTCTAAAGTGCACAGAAGTTCACACGCCACCTATTTTTTCATAAATCTGAAACTCTGTAGAAACACACGTTTCTGCGCCCGTTTTCATGCGTACGCACCTTCCTATATTTGGCCCCAGGCATGCCACCCCTCAGCCCACTATTCTAAACGCACGTATCTATATTTGGAAGTGGCCACGGTGTACTTGGGTGGGTGTGTGTTGATCGCATGTCCCATCTCTGACCCTCACCTGCAGGTGGGACATGGCCTGCCGCAGTTGGCCTATATGCTGCCTCATCAGTACTGGAGGAAGAGGATGATCTTCATCCCCAGCCAGGGTCTCCATTTCCTGCAGGAGGCTCTCTACGGACGCTCTCAGGACCTGCACACACACACAGGTGCTGAATACATCTAGAAAGCATCGTATTCTGACACCTATCAAATCCTGTCAGGTCTACAGAAGCTAGAATGAGAGGTTAGATTTGGGGGTTCAATAATTATAATTATTGTAATTTTATTTGCGGGAGCCTTTCAAAACACTCGAGGACATCTTACATAAAATAAGTTGAGTGAAACAGTTGAGTGAAAAAACTAGGGAGGTTAAATATAAGTCTAAAACCAGGGGATTGATCAAACAAATACACTGGGAAATATACAAAAGACTAGAGGTTATAGGCAGTGCGGAATACATGTGTTTTGAGGAACGTTGTGAATGTGCCAGGTTGTGGAGGCCTTTGGATTGTGAGTCTTGAATGTGAACGGGTATTAGTTCAAGTGAACTGTTGTGGCTAGCCATGAGCCTGCCTACCTTCAGGTCCCCCTGGGTGACCAGCAGGAACTTGTTGAGGCTCCAGGATGAGAGGAACTGGTAGGCCTTCCCCATCGCCCACAGGGTGGAGGTCTGGACAGAGGCCAGCGCTCGCATCGTGCTTCCCTGGAGGAGCTCTGTCCAGGGGAAAAAGGCCTTGCCTGGAGCCCCTGGGGGGTAGGGAGAGATTGGGTCAATATCAAGTTATCCAAGCCTGATAACGACCATTCATTTGAATCAGATGTGTTGTAGCAGGGAAACAACTAAAGCATGCAGGACAAGGAGGGGGCCATGGGGACCAGGATTGGGAACCCCTGCCAGAGCATTGATTTCCAATCTGTGTGCCGAGGCCCCTTAGTGGTCTGCGAGGGTAATGCAGGTGGGCCGCCAAACCAATGAATATCTAAATATCTGTCAAATTTGTAAACATTTTTAAATGACATTTTGCCTTTAATTCATCATGACTGAAACGCAAATAGTTACACTTGGCACATTGACGGTAGCCCAACTGACATTTCTGCGTTAACTTGAATTTTGTATAGCCAACAAGCAGTTTGCAATGGCTGTAGTTCTGCAGGTTACCTCTCTTTACAATGTGTGCTTACTGTGGCGCTGATGGACACTTGATCGCTCAAAAGAAAATTGCAGTGAAAGAACTGTTTGTCGTCCGTGGAGTTGTTAAAGAAGTGTGATAAACTAAAATTAAGTGAACGGATGTGTTGGGGGCCCACAATAATATTTGAGCTATGCAAGTGGGTTGCAAAGTGGAAAAGGCTGGGAATAGCTGCCATCGAGATACAGGGATTCATTTGTGAGGCAACACTGGGAACAGGTGACAGGGAGGAGGACGTTGGAATGACCAGGTGTGTGTGTTTTGGGGGTGAAGGTCGGGGACTGGACGAGCGGAGGTTGGCGTTACCAGGTGTATCTGTGTGTGGGTCTGTGTGTGTGTGTGTTGGTGGTGTAGATCATGGACTGGAGGTTGGAATTACCAGGTGTGTGTGTGTTGGAGGTGTGGCTCAAAGCCCGGAGGGTGGTAAGGAGGGGCGAAGTCAGCTGGAGGAAGTGTTCCATGGTAGATGTTATTACCATGCTGCCATCACGGTCTGCTTTCGGGAGACACTTGTCCTTCAGCCCAGAGCCCAAGGACACACACAGCACTGCCAGAAACATCAGGGAAGAAACAAATCAATCAATGAATCGATCAGTCAATCATTAACGAGCTGCTAGCCAGAGATACCGGACTGACCATGGTCCCAGTGTCGGAAAGCTGTGCTGGTCAGGAGCTGAATGGTAAAGTCATCTAGAACTCCTTTGCACTCCTCTGGAACCAGCTCTGAAACACACATACACACACACACACACACACACACAAACCAGCACCCAAACATTATTATTTTCACACGTTTACACTTAAGTGTCATCAGAATCCCAGATAGACTTGCACAAGGTGTCCCACCTGTTCTGCAGGCTTGGTTGAGCCACAGTATCAGCTGAAACAGCATCTGGTCGCTCCACTGGTTGACGCTGCCTAGAGTGCCTCCCGGTGGCGGATGCTGGAAGATCATGAGCAGGGCCCGCCCACACTGCTTCCACAGAAGACTCCGGTATTGGCCAAACAGCTGTAGACACGCTCCTGATTGGCCTTCATCCAACCACTGCACAGATCTTGGACGCCTCCCTTCCTGCCTTGCTTGCTCAGGGGGTGTGGTTTCTCTGTTCACAGGAAGTGAAGGTCTGGAACAATAAATAGACTAGGTTCTAATGGCTTCTGTATCCCCCTGTCATTTCTATGTTTACTTACTGCTTCTTTTGGTCATTCATTGTCCTTTGACTTAATCTTTATTTGTATTCTACCGTATTTACTCTATACTACTGTTCTGCACTGTATTTACCCTACCTGTAACCATCTTGTGGGGCAGCTGACCCCTCCGGTCCCTGGGTCCTTTCTGGTCGGTCCGTTCTGTGGAGGATCTGGTCGATTCTGTCCGGTGTGTACAGTATCCGGTCCATTCTGTCCGGTGTCTGTAGTCTCCAGTCTGGTGTGTGTCTGTCAGGAGCAGGTCTGTAGGACACGTGTGGGGCCAGGAGCTCTGTGGAGGACACCAGGGCTTGGAACAGCAGCTCCAACGATCTCCGGTCCTGCCGGATGAAGGCTCCCAGTGGCAGGTCAGGGGACCAGGGCTGGGGTTGTAGCTGGGCCTGGGGCTTCTCCTCCACAGGGTGTCGCTCAGGGTCTGGTTCTGGGGGGATGTGGTAGCGTAGAGGGGGTAGCAGAGGGAAATCGTGCAGCAGCTGTTCCCAGGTAGGTGTTGGGGTCCCTGGGTGGAGGGTCTGGGTGGTGAGGCCATTCTGCTGGGAAGCCCACCGATGCAGCTGCTCTGCAGCCATCCTTCCTCTGTGTTTCGCCAGGATTCTCATCAGCTGCACCACAGGGAAGGGAGAAGGATGGTTCCCCCTGGAGCCAGGAGGCCTGCCCTGCAGCCCAGGCCAACCACAACCCTGCAGCACCTGGCACCTCCACACCCTGGTACCCTGATGAGCGTTCTGCTCCTCCAACACCTGGTTGTAGAGCTCGGCAGCAGCCAGCATGTCCTCCAGATTGTCCCGGGGAACCCTGACCAGCTGGGACGAGGCGAGGGCGCCCAGGACAATGTCCACACACCGCTGCATCAGAACCAACGCCTGCAGGCCCAGGAGGCCCAGGGTCCGACGCATCCCCTCCAGCAGGCCGGTCCTCTGGAGCAGGACGGGTCGCAAGTAGGGATCGGATCGGGCCCGGATGCACAGCGCCTCCCAGTGGCGGACGTGGACCCTCAGCTCCTGGCACAGGCTGGCCAGACCTGGGCCCTGGCTCCAGGCCGAGTTGGGTCTATCCAGGAAGGGGCTGTCCTCGTCTCCTAGCTCCCCAAGCTCCCCCTCCAGAAAGCCAGCCAGACGGGCCACATACTCTGAGGCTACCCTGCTCCTGCGGGCATACTCGTGGAGGAAGAGGAGAAGAGCTCGTTGTTCTAAAAGGTTCTGTAGCTGGCCGTAGTGTTGGCTGAGCGAGGCAGAAGGAGGGTGGTGGAGAACACTCCCTGCCTCCCCTGTCCCTAGGCCCCTGACCCAGCCCTGGGGAAACACCGTACATGGTTCTCGCACCACCTGGCACTGCTGGGATGCTCCCAGCATGCCCTGTTCCAAGCGCTGCAAGCGCAGTGAGGAGCGGGAGGTCAGGTTCTGGTATGCCACAAAAGTGTCCTGACTCTCGCTGTCCCAGGGGTCGTCTTCGGCTTTGCCACCGAGCAGCCAGCGCAGACTGGGGTTGAAGCGGGTCCTCAACAGGGCCTCGGCCCTCTGGAGGGACTTAGAGATGGAGTTCTGGGACCAGGAGGCTGAGGTGGTAGGGTCAACCAGCAGAGGTATTCACAAAGACAGATATTTGAAATGTATCAAATGTATATTTATGTGGATACATTAGGAAGTGTTAAACATCTACAGACAGCATATGGAGAAGGACTCCATATCATACCATCTAGTCTGTCCTTAGAAAGGGGATCTTCACACAGTCCATCTGACCAGGCATTGGATCTCCGCTGAAAGGAACAAGATGAGATTGATGAGAAATAATCAAGCATTTTTCACAGAATGAAAAGTAAAACAAATATGAGTTGATGAGTGGGAGGCTGTTACTGACCGGTTCCTCCTCTGAGAGTTGATTGTTTTCATTCACAGGGCAGCCCTCTGCTCTGTCTGGGTGAATACAGAAACACACTTCATGGGGACACATAACACACTTTAGACATAATTTGTTATTACCCATATGGGTAAAAAACAGTCACAAAGGTAGGTAGTAAGTATGTATGTTGCAACTGCTGTTTGTGTCTGAGACTGTGAGTATGCGCAACCGTGAATAATGTACCTGCAGACTGGTTCTCATTGACTATCCCCTCTGTTACCATGGCAGCCCCACTCTTGTTGTCGTCTGGAGAAAAAACGGACGTCTGAGCCATAGCTTCACAACCACCTTGGGGAGAGGCATATCAATACAGGCTCTGGTGCCAGGGGCCAGGCCTGGAGAACAAGGGGCCAGCTCTCCCCCTGGCCCCTCCAGGGGCTAACTGGCCTAACTTTACTAGAGAGAAGGTATAATACTAAGGAAAAATATCATATGAATCTGCATTTATGTATTCATACACAATAGTTCAATGGCTGTAAACACAAAGCATCTGTTCTCACCATAATCTCTTTGTGTGAGTGCTCATTAGTCATATTGTATTCTACCCAGTCTCATGGAAAGGAAACAACACTCTTACCAAAAGTGACTATTAAAGCCAAAACCTGTGTCACCATGTCATACCATGATGTATTTTTGCAGACTTTGACTATAGTTTCAATAGACCCTGTCTCGTAGGTGACTGTCATAAGTGTCTCAATACCACTGCGGGATTAATAGCGAGAGAGAAAATTCCCAGGCAATATTTATAAATGTCACTTGAGGTACCCAGGACTTGTTTATGATACGAGATCAGTTGTACCTAGGTCAGTAGTTGTAGCTAGGTCAGCTTAAACTAAATGATCTGAGAGTAATGGGTCAATCCTTGTGTATGTTGCTGTAAGTACCCATAGGCTGCTTCAGTGGACAGCCTGCTACACAAGCCTGCACTTGAAACCTCTACACTTTAAACTCGATGTCAACATTACAATATTTTCAGACTATACGAACCATATGACAGTGAAATGTTGCCAAATTTAAAGTAAACTTTAAAACACGATTATAAATCAACCAGTGTAGCTGACTGGCTTATTAAACATCTAAAGTGAACGCGTTGGTAAACTAGCAACATACCATACCGAGGCTAGAGCTAGCTACTACTGTACTACTTTACAACTTGGCAGAGACAAGCAGATGGAGTGTTTTGTTTACCAAACAATTGTTAACACCAATACCTGAGGTTAGTCTCCGATTTGATAGTCCAGGGTACAGGGAAGGGCAACAGTCGTATCTTCTTGATTGTCTATCACCTTAACTTGACAACATCGTCCTTCCTTGTTCTCCATGAAAAAACATCGATCTACAGCAGCTAGCTCGAACGTTTCCCAATTAGCCATATTAGCTTGCATAGTTCCACAGAAAAACATCTACCATAACATCGATTACAAAAAGTTATATTTATGCATTCTTGACATCACCACTTAGCATTAGTAACAGTCAGCCTTTTAAACGTATTATTTAGCCAATCCTATTTTAAGGGATAGCTGGCGTTAATCCTTTAGCGCTCACGAAAAACAGACATGGTCCATTTTTAGAACAGCTACTGTACTGTAGCAGCACGCTAGCAACATCATGAGAGACAAGCAACCAATTGGAAAAGGCGTCTGTTGTTGTTATGGTTAAGGGGAGGAGCCACGGATGGGTCCCTTGGGTTTCACAATTTGCAATGTGCGTTTTAGAAGTGGGTCCTATGGAGGATTATCGGGGCCATAACTAAATAAATACATAAATAAATGGTTAAATACTTGGATAAATAAATAATTAGATAACAAAATGAGACACTAAATATATAAATGTTACATGTACTCCTGTGTAAATATATATCACATTTATTTATTTATACTTACATTTTGTTATTTATACTTACATTTTGTCATTTATACTTACATTTATCCACGGTGTAACTTGCTTGCTGCAAAATAAATCTGTCGTCACCCGTCACCAAGTCAGGGGGCGGGTTAAAGCCTTTGATTGGTGAATGAACAGTATTACACACGAGGCAGGCTCAACCAGTCGATCGAGGTCTCTTCGATCCAGAGGGATCCTACTCTATCGTCCCATTGTGCGATACTGCAAAATGTGGTATCAACCGATACTAAGTAAATACAGGGCCAGTATTGCCAATACCAATACCGATTTATTTACTTTCATGTCGGGTAAAGCAATGCCTCATAATTTATGAAGTGAATGCATCATCAATATGAACATTTGAATGAAAATACAACATTTGAATTTTCATGATCATTGAATGATTTTTCCTTTAATTAATTGTTCATGATTATGATCATAATAAAACACAGGACGAAGAGTTTTGTCTAAAATACTGTTATTATAGTGTGCTGCCGAGCAGTATCCTACTGCACGTGCACGCCGGCAACAACTCACAGCATAGCAAGGGAGGGGCAAAGTGAGCTTGAGCGAAGTTACAGGAGTGGTGTTTGCACAACCACTATGATGTAAAGGGAGTTGTGTAGGGTGTAGAGAAGATACATTGAAACTCAAGTAGCCTATCGATCTCATCTCGCCAGTATCAATCAATACTAATACCAACGTTGGTATCGATAGCCTACTTTAGATCGATTTACCCAATCCTATGCTGTACCATCTCGCGGAGGATCGTGAACACATTTTCATCGAGTCTGTACACATTTTCAATGATGTCTATGTCAGCCAGGGCCAATATCATTGCTATAATTTCAGCGAAGCCCTCAATATTATGTAATAAAAAATGTGAATTGGCAGTTGCCTCCATCTCTTCAGCTACAGCCAACATTTCGCCTACTGTAGCATGCAATATTTCATTTATTGAATCTGCACCGGGTGCTGCCATCTTGAATTAGTCAAAAGCAGTCGATTCAAGTTGAACCACCAATCAGAGGGTTTAACCCGCCCCCTGACTTGGTGACGGGTGACGACAGATTTATTTTGCAGCAAGCAAGTTACACCGTGGATAAATGTAAGTATAAATGACAAAATGTAAGTATAACAAAATGTATAAATAACAAAATGTAAGTATAAATAAATAAATGTGATATATATATACACAGGAGTACATGTAACATTTATATATTTAGTGTCTCATTTTGTTATCTAATTATTTATTTATCCAAGTATTTAATCATTCATTTATTTATTTATTTATGGCCCCGATAATCCTCCATAGGGTCCGTCTACCTCATAGCCTTTATATATCTATGGTCTACCCGGTCAAATTGAATCGCATGCCGGTGTGGCGAGATTCCTCTAATACATGGATTTGGAAGGCGGAGACTCGAAAACACATTTACACTCTGAGATTCTTATGAATGAAGAGTGCGTTACAAATAAAATGAATTATTATTAACAATATGAGGAACCAACGTTTTGATAATCAATCTTTTTACGATTTTAAGATTCTGGTGTAACCTATGTTTATAATAGGCCTACATTTACTGTATGCCAGGGGCAATTCTAGGATCAGACCTTTAGGGGGACTCAGCCCCCATTGACAAAGTGACATGGATACAGTGCCTTGCAAAAGTGTTATACCCCCTTGCTAATAAATAATTAAAACTGAATTACAATTAATACATTTATATATTATTATGCGAAATATTGAATGAATGAAAATACTTAAATCTGCGCCATGAAATTAACTACTTCTTGTCCTTTAGTTTTACTGGCAGACTACCAATGTTAAAGATTCTGTAAAGCAAAAGGTCTATAAGACCTTTTTTGTAACGTAAACAATAACAGATCAGTTTAGAACGTAAAGCCCTGGGGTATGTTCCATCCATAGATATATATATATAAAGGCCTTTATATCTATCTATCGGGGAGTTAGGTGGCTAAGTGAATTGGGCTAGTAATCTGAAGGTCACCAGTTCGATTCCCAGCCGTGCGAAATTACGTTGTGACCTTGGACAAGGCACTTCACCCTACTTGCCTCGGGGGGAATGTCCCTGTACTTACTGTAAGTCGCTCTGGATAAGAGCGTCTGCTAAATGTAAATCTATGGTTCCTTCAACGTCGCTAACGCAAGTCGTGCTAATACGAATAAATCTCACTTGGGTAAACGTCAATTTAGACTTAAGCTGTTCCACTAACAGGCAACGCTAATTCAAGCTAGACCTCAATAAGCTTAGACTGTGCAGCCCAGATCAGGCGATCGTCGAAAAGAGGAGTTATGTCGCAAAAATCAAAGCGTAAACCAGCAGAGTGGTGTTGTTTCAGCAGCGTAAATAGATTTGTTGAGTTTTTTTGGGGAGTTGTCCCCAAAAAGGGCAATGTTGCCGCAATTAACATTACAAGGGAGACAAATTGTCAAACCATTACGACCGTTAAATGCGTAAATTGTAGACCTACCAAATCTAATTAACATATATGCATTCAGTGATTTATTGATAATTTGTGTAATTTGATGAGCTGTCTGAAACCGTTCTGACAGTAGGCTAACCTATGGCCGATATTCTCAACAGGAGATTGAGAATAATAGCCCAAAAAAGAACGTGGCATCAATTGAAAATTGTAGGATAAAATTCAAAACACTGATGAAGGCCATGGTTAATTGCACTTGATGCGGGCTAATAATGTTGTCTTCACATCTTGATCAAAATTAATAAATTACTTCAAAATAACTTTGCCACACGCATGTATTAACTGATGACTAAAGGGGATTCACTGAAATAACTCACAGATCCAGCACTGACTTTTAGATCAGAAGGTGCATATTTAATCCAAATCCAATTATTACGGTGCCAAGTGTTGTCACAGCCTCACTTTGGGAAAGCATGCCCTAGTGGGAGCATAAGCATGCTGTTGGGCACAGCATCTAATCGTCTTCTTTGGAAAGGGCAACATTTGGAACACTGTCATGTAGGGGCAGCATAAGATAAATAAGACAAGATAAAATATACTTTATTAATCCCTTGGGGAAATTCAGGTGTCCCTCACAGCTCCCCCAACATGTAGCTAGCCACAGACAACACGATACAACACAAACAGGAGTTTCGAGAGCCGTTCCGCGGATGCCGATCTGGAGCTAAGCGGACAAGCTGGTCAGGAGGGCGGCGACTGCGGTGGAGACAAGGATGCCGATCATCCCCTCCGCCATGTCCTGGCAGGACTGTCCAGCAGCCTCCGTAGCGTGCGGCTCAGCACCCTACGGATATGGCGCTCCATTGCCAGTCCAGCAGTTTAGCAGTCCCTAGACAGACTGCCACTCGCCGCGCCATGGCAACCAACTCAGCCATCCAAACAACATTTTTTGTTGGTGTCCGCTCCGCTCCGGCTGGCCTCAAAAACAGGTCCAACTGGCCAGCAAGACCACAAAAAAAACATTCACCAGCACACCATCCTAACACAAAAAAACTCAGTTCTTTGCATGCAGGAATTTACTCGACGGAACTGTCTTTTGAGATTCTGTTTTCGCCTTTTTGAAATTCTTAGCAACACATTTTAGTTCAGCTTGACTTTTAGCCTGACACGGATCAGGCTAGTTCCGAAGTATAAGTTACCTTGGTTACGTAGCTAGAACTAAAATAAGCCACATTAATGGAACGGAACTCTCGCTAAAGTAAGTGAGTTTTTCCTTAATCGACGTTGTTGGAACACCCCCCTGAACTACATCCGGTGTTGTCGCCCAACTGCTTTCCACTCTAACTGGTTCCCCAGCTGTGCGTTCACCCATCAGTCTTCCTGTATCACCTGATTCTGAGGCTGGACAAAGAGGACGCTTTTAGGAGTGGGGACAAGGACAGATTCAAGGAGTCAAAGAACAGGTTTAGCAAGGCTGTGAGGGAGGCTAGACGACTGTACTCAGAGAGGCTGAAGCGTCAGTTCTCTGCTAACGACCCTGCTTCTGTCTGGAGAGGGCTCAGGCAGATCACCAACTACAAGCCCAGAGCCCCCCACTCCACTAACGACTCACGCCTGGCCAACGAACTGAACGAGTTCTACTGTCGCTTTGAAAGACAATTGGAATCCCCTGAACTATCCCTTCTCCCCCCCCCCTTCCCACCAACTCTGTGACGTCACTCTCCATTCAGGAAGGTGAAGTAAACAGACTTTTCAAGAGGCAGAACCCATGCAAAGCAGCTGGGCCGGACGCTGTCTCCCCTGCCACCCTTAAGAACTGTGCTGACCAGCTGTCTCCGGTGTTCACCTACATCTTTAACACCTCCCTGGAGACATGCCATGTGCCAGCCTGTCTCAAGGCCTCCACCATCATCCCTGTGCCCAAAAAGCCCAGGCCAACTGGACATAATGACTACAGACCCGTCGCCCTGACCTCTGTGGTAATGAAGTATTTTGAGCGCCTGGTGCTGGCACACCTCAAATCAATCACAGACCCTCTTCTGGACCCCATGCAGTTTGCCTACAGAGCCAACAGGTCTGTGGACGATGCAGTTAACATGGCCTTCCACTTCACCCTACAGCACCTGGACTCCCCAGCATCCTACGCCAGGATCCTGTTTGTGGCCTTCAACACCATCATCCCCGCCCTGCTTCAGGACAAGCTCTCCCAGCTGAACGTGCCTGATTCCACCTGCTGGTGGATCACAGACTTCCTGTCTGACAGGAAGCAGTGCGTTAAGCTGGGTCTCTGACTCCCGGTCCTTCAGCACCGGATCTCCTCAGGGCTGCGTCCTTTCTCCTCTGCTCTTCTCCCTGTACATGAACAGTTGCACCTCCAGTCATCCATCCGTCAAACTCCTGAAGTTTGCGGACGACACCACCCTTATTGGGCTCATCTCTGGTGGAGACGAGTCTGATAGGTGGGAAGCGGCCAACCTAGTGCAGCCAGAACAACCTAGAGCTCAATGCTCTTAAGACAGTGGAGATGGTTGTGGACTTCAGGAAGAATACAGCCCCACTCACCCCCATCACCCTGGGTGACTCCCCAGTCAACACTGTGGAGTCCTTCCGCTTCCTGGGCACTATCCTCTCCCAGGACCTCAAGTGGGAACTGAACATCAGCTCCCTCACAAAGAAAGCACAACAGAGGATGTACTTCCTTCGGCAGCTGAAGAAATTCAACCTGCCAAAGACAATGATGGTGCACTTCTACACAGCCATCATTGAGTCCATCCTCACCTCCTCCATCACCATCTGGTACGCTGCTGCCACTGCCAAGGACAAGAGCAGTCTGCAGCGTATCATCCGCACTGCTGAGGTGATTGGCTGCAATCTGCCTACTGACTTAATGACTTTACTTTAATGACTCTAATATTCTGCACTACATTACTGCATCTTGTACATTTGTATTTTTTGTCATATTTGTATTTTTATATTGTAAATTAGGCAACTAATATTTTATTGTATATTTTATTGGGTGTGCACGACTTCGTCGGGGCATCCTTTGTTATCTCACATATATCTTTATTATTAAAGTTTATTTTCCCACCCCTAAAACTCGGTCAATATTTGGACTACATAGAGAACGACCCGGTCAAACGTTCCGTCTTGGTAGCGATTGAGTTGCTTGTATCAGAATTTACGTTCCGATGCATAGTTTAAGCTTAAAGTACATTTTTGTGCCGAAAAGTGAAGCTAATGTGGCTAACTTGCTAGCCACAGTCGTTAGGTGCGTTCGACATGACCTCGCTTCATGCAGCGCTGCAGCCGGCTGCAGGCGGCTGACTTGAAACAGTGAATTCTGGTTAGACTTTTTGTCCGACTTGAGACGGCGCCGAGGCTAGGTCACTGTGACGTAGCCATCAAAGTACCGTGAGATCGATTCGAGAACTGCCGGCTGTGTAGCCGAGCGCATTTTCTCAAGAGCAACTGCACGGCTTCAAATGACGACACAGCTATTTCATGATTGGCCAGACTCACAAACGACAACTTTGACGCTTGTTTTGTAATTATTCTGACGCCTTCAGTTTCGCAAATGCTCAAATCCGGACCAAACAATTTGATTGAATAAAACATTTGTTGAAGAAAGGGTTTTGGGCCACCTCTTCTACTAACGGAAAGACTAAGTTTAATTATAAATAAAGTAACATAAGCAAACAGCGCTTGATCGGCCATGACTGACATCAACGCAGCAAACCACGAGAAGCTGGAATGTCCAACTTCACAGAGCCGTTTTCAACTCCTCCCCGACTGCAAGCGACTACTCTCGCCGGTCGTTTCATGCAGCCGCAGTCCATGTCGAACGCACCTGTTGACGTTCCTACCGTCACGAAAACACGCGTGACTGCCAGGCTGTAGAAGAACATTCGTTTAGCAGCTCGTTAACTTCTGGGAGATAGCTAGGCTAACTTGAAATACCAGAAGCAAAGAAGCCAGGGTGATAACTATTTACAAATTTAACATTGTCATACACAACAACATTCTGAAATGTTATGTACAATATCATATATGCTGATATTATTAAGTACATATATTTTCGGAAACAGTAGTCTGTAGTTAGCATCATGACATTACCCTCTGTTGCCCGGGCGACATGCGACACATACGACAGCGGTCTGTGAGTATCTGTTTTCAATTGTTAAAATAACCATTCCTCACAAATAAATGTTTGTTTTGGTATTTATTAGACATGACATTGCAAGTCAACGATTTGTAATGCCCCAAGCAAAGAGGCTATGGTGATAGCTAACTATTTACTCATTTTACATTGTGCTATGAAACACAATTTTTAAATGTAGGCGGCTAAAATATGATGGCTCTATTTAACTGTACGCTGATTAGAGCTAAGCTAGATCTACTTTCGGCAACAGTAGTCTGCTATTTCAGAGAGGAGTTACCTCTAGCTGCTACACCGGCACATCTCTACTACTGTATCTGTTACCAAAAGTGTTAAACCTAGCTCTAGCTAGCTACAGCTAATTTGCTACCTTGTAGTCTTCCGTTCGAAACCGCTTCTGGGAGGTACCGTACAAATCGTCCAGCCACCAGCTTGTCCAGCCACCAACGCAATCGCTAGCTACCAAGACGAACACTGTAGTATACAATTTACCGGGGCAGCTTCTCCACAAAGGGCTATATCGCATTTTGCGTTGTTACTGACAATGATCGCTATTGAGCTTTTTATGCATGAGCGATTTTCTACTAAATAAATGTCAAACTTATTTAGGTTTTTTGGGGGCATATTTTCAGTTAACACATACTGTTTGAATCGTGATTCCATCTGAAATATTGCCAGTGATAACGTTGTTACAGTAGCTTCTTTCCAAGGGTGTTGGTGAATTATGCAATAGCCTATGCTAAATGCTTGAAAATATCACTAGAAGGGAAAAACTTAAAGGGACGGACCCACCTGCAACCTACGCAAACAGGCACACCCTCACAATTTCCCCAGAAATTGCATGCTCTCTAGTTTTAATTATAATTCCACTTTAGTATAGATAGTATAGTTATATAGTATAGATATTTAGTATAGATAGTCCACATATTTAAATTTAAGGTTACTATATGTTTATTGTTTGGCAATATCCTGCCAAAGCAAATTCCTTGTCTGTGCAAACTTTGATGGCCAATAAATCCCTTTCTGATTCTGATGCGTCACAAATTCACAAACATATTACTGGCGATTTTCAAGTCGGATCTCATATTTGTTGCGGCGAAAATTAAAGTATAGGCTACGTGCGCTCTACATTACACCCATTCACGACAAAATAAATGGAGACAAAATAAAACATTTGCAGGCTCGCATGATTTGGGATTTGATCGCACTAGAGCAAAAATATTTCTCCAAATCCCATTGCTTCACACTGCGAGCTATTCTTACTCATACAAAATTGGTTGAATCATTACGTATTTATTAACTAAGTTGGCCTTCAGGCAAGGGCGCAACCATGGTTTAGACATTGGGGGGGTCCAAATGAAAACAATTATGGGGAAGGGTTTTCAGGGTTTTTTCCTGCATAGAGAATATTTGGGCGGGCGCCTACGCCGTTTTCCCAAGCGACTATGACAAATCCCGAGCGCCTAAAGGCCTAATTATGCTTCTGCGTTTTTCGAAAAACGCAGAGGAGGGAACGCCCTCGTCTCCGTGGAACGCCCTCTGCGTGCTCTCCGTCAGCCCTCGGAGAGCTTTTGACGGACTGACGTGCACCTCCTGAATTTTCTAACTATCCGTCGAAATTACGCAGAGCGACGGAGAGCGACGGAGACCCCCTTGGCTGTGATTGGTCCGTATTAAGAAGTCAGGGGCGGGGTTGCCGCTATGGGTTGCCGTGACCCACAAGACCAGGGGTGGGGAACGTCCGACCTGCGGGCCATATGCAGCCCGAAAAATCATTTGGTCCAGCCCGCCATGACATTGCAGTGCAGGCACCATATTATTATTATTCGTTGGCAGCAGCACTATTTTAATATGTGGAAGAGGACCGTGGAGGCGCTCAGCGTCGCGTTCTTGCAAATCAAGCCCCAGTACGTTGTTGGTTTGGGCTATACCCGGAATGTTTACAACGTCTGGCTCCGCGCCTGATTAACACTCGGATCGATAAGCAGTCTCTAAAATGGTAGCAATATAAAAACATATAGCCTACGATCCCTTTCCGTTATCATAATAACCCCCCAGAAATGTTCACTGCACACCCAGTCAAAGCAGGCTGCCCTTCCAGCTAGCATCACAAACATCACCAAAGAGATCGAAGCAGTTTTTACAATTCATATTTCAGCTAAACAGTACATGTAAATCGCCATTTGAATTCAAATGTGACGAGAAATGGGCAGTGTAGTCGCTGAAACTGTGCATATTTTATTGATGAAACGGCTCATTTGTAAATTTGCTCCGAGTTTTCGATAACCTATAGCTAGCATCGCAGTGCAGCGCCACCTACTCTTCTGGCGGTGAATTGTTTTCAGCACCCACAGCCTACGGAGAACTATAAACGAAGTATATCCGTGTGTATCCGTGCGTATCCGTGAGCCCGCCCACCCGAAAACGGAGACGCAGAAGCATATTGAGGCCTTAAGGCAAAAAAAGTCTGCCATGAAAAAAAGCAACAGAAAAAAGCTGTGTTCATCACACGTGCAATGCATGTCAGCGAATATGTTCTCAATGGTATGTTTCAAGTAGGCTCAGTGATGGGCAGTACTATCTTAACTACATTTGTTAGTAGCTTGGCGGTAACGTCGCTATTTACAAAACCAAGTAACCTTTCAGTAGCTAAGCTATTTTATTGATCAAGTGGCGCAGTAGCGTCCTCGAAAGCTAATTTCTCCAGCACATTTCTGATGTTCATACATGACAGCGCTTCCCTGCAGCCATCAAACACACAAATTAAGAAGACAAGATGTTTATGTGTCGACGACCAGAGCCATAGAAAAAGAGAGTTGCGACACTTCCATAGACTCCCATTGTTATTGAGGAATGCGGAAGTAAAGCGTGTCTGATGCGACCAATAGTTCCTAACATCGTATTTTCCACCGTTGAACCCCATTCATTTTCAGTGTCTCCGAAGTTGGTTAGCTGGTAAATTGACGAAAATCCTGAATTTTTTCATATTTTTATCACCACATATCAATTGTTATTAGTAGTATTTCATATAGCTAGCTTTAGATAAAAAAAGGTTTGCTTGTTAGATTCTAAATGCAGTTAGAGCTAGTAGGTCTAGTATCTAACGTAGAGCTAGAGAGCACGGGTTTCATAACCAAAGTCCGTTGGTTTGTTGTCTGTCATATTAGTTCTAGTTATTGGTGTTCGTTGGCATACAAAGTTAGTCTTCTCTTATAAGCATATAGTACATCTGATTAGAGCTAGCAACAACGAATTGCAGATCGTTCATCTAGCTCTTAACGCTCGGCAGGAATTTCAGGTCCACTCACTAGCTAGTTAGCTCAACTAGATGCATCTACTACTGCATCAATCAAAAGGATAAATGACCTTGTGATAAGATCATCAGCAGAAGTGTGGATGATGAGAGTAAACAGAAAGTATAACTGCATGGATAACTTTAATGGTTATTATCCAAACAGCAACAAGGACAGGTAGGCTATTGTCGGCTATGTATTATAAGTTCATGTATGTTAATAAAGTAGCAGACATACATGATACAACAAACCAGTAACCAATTGACTATGTGTTAATATACCGTTAATATATATATATATATATAGCCTAGCGTTATATATATATATATCGGTGAATCGAGTTGGTGCTACTGTCTGTCCCGCCGAAAACCATTCAAACAGGTTGACAGCACTGGGGGGTTTTTAACAACAGCGAGCTACCGGAACCACGTGACAAAAAAGCTCTAGCTTTTTTCCAGCGTTTCACTGGCAGTGAGTGTTCACAATGTTGTATTTCACTCCATTTTACTACAAAAACGTCAGGGAGGACTTCCTTTTGTAGATATGAGTCAGCCGAAGATAGCCAGAATGTCGGATTTCTTTAACCGAGCCTGTTTCAATTGGTAATTTGCCTGAGAAAGCGACTTCCGTTGGCCAGATTAATTGAAAACCATTCAAACAGGTTGACAGCAGTGGGGTTGTTAGGAACTATTGAGAGCTACATGAACCACGTGATCACGTGTCGACGAGATAATAGCGTGTCGCAACTTTCTTTTTCTATGGCTCTGTCGACGACAACACGCCGTGTAAAGCGCATGCTTATGCCTACAGTAACTAACGTTACAGCCGATCTCACGAGAGCGTAGTACAGCGAGGGCTGTCAATAGGTGCGTTCGACATGGACTGCAGCTGCATTACACGACCGGCGAGAGTAGCCGCTTGCAGTCGGGGAGGAGTTGAAAACGGCTCTGTGAAGTTGGACATTTCAGCTTCTCGTGGTTTGCTGCGTACTTGTCAGTCATAGCTGATCAAGCGCTGTTTGCTTACGTTACTTTATTTATAATTAAACTTAGTCTTTCCGTTAGTAGAAGAGGTGGCCCAAAACCCTTTCTTCAACAAATGTTTTATTCAATCAAATTGTTTGGTCCGGATTTGAGCATTGGCGAAACTGAAGGTGTCAGAATAATTACAAAACAAGCGTCAAAGTTGTCGTGTGTGAGTCTGGCCAATCATGAAATAGCTGTGTCGTCATTTGAAGCCGTGCAGTTGCTCTTGAGAAAATGCGCTCGGCTACACAGTCGGCAGTTCTCGAATCGATCTCATGGTACTTTGATGGCTACGTCACAGTGACCTAGCCTCGGCGCCGTCTCAAGTCGGACAAAAAGTCTAACCAGAATTCACTGTTTCAAGTCAGCCGCCTGCAGCCAGCTGCAGCGCTGCATGAATCGAGGTCATGTCGAACGCACCTACTGTTTCAAGTCAGCCGCCTGCAGCGCTGCATGAAGCGAGGTCATGTCGAACGCACCTATCGTCTCATCTCCACTCACACTGCGCCTGCGCGGCCAGTCTGACTAGATTGCAGCAAAATATTAAAACTTTGTATTGGCGGCGAAATATCAGAACTTTGTATTCGCGGGTATTGAAAGTAGCTACTAATGTATCAAGCTACTTTTGACAGGTTTTTGTAACTTAGCTTGCTACATTTTTATGAGTGGTAGCTTCTGTGTAGTGAAGCTGAATTTATTGTAGAGTAGCTTGTAGCTTAGCTCACTACACATATCAAGTAGCTTGCCCATCACGGAGTAGGCTACAGCCGAACCCTCGTTCTGTTTTGATCAAAAGTAATCGAGTTGATAAGCGTGTCTTCTTGTCTGATCAATACGCAACTGTGAGGTGCGCGAATGGACAGAGTGCCCAGTAAACTGTCGTTCCGCTGCGAGTACCAGCCGACGTGCATCGATACACCTGTACAAATGCAAATGACATTTTCACTCAAAATGCTGACAAAAGTTTGATTAACGATTTCCAAAGCAGCCTCCATTGGTATTTTGAACCTGGAATGATAATATATAGCGTAGGCACGAAGAAAATTAAAGAACATTTCAAAACACCTGGGAATAAATACATTTGGTGCGTTCGACCTCATGCAGCCGCCTGCAACCCGGCTGACTTGAATCAGCCAATGGCATTCTCAGATTCAAGGCAGCCGGCAGCGGCGCTGCATGAAGTCAGTCCATGTCGAATGTAAGCACCATGGGGCTTGGACTATTGTCTATTAACCTATCTATTTTAATCTAAAGTGAAACTGATTTCCTCAAGCATTATTTGTGAAATGGTAAAAAATTAATGATATAGATGTCTGCTAATAAGGTGACACGGTAACAGTGTTTTTTTTTGAGCACCGAAGACCCATTTTGTTGTTATTAAGTGCATTGCCTACAATTCTATAATATATATGAAAATTCACATATTTAGAACATAGTTTTGAGGACTACATTGACCATTTGAATTCACATCTAAAGGAATAGTGTAATTTCAGTGACTGTTCCTCCACTTTGTTTTGGTGAGTTGCTTACTGTTTACTGACCTTAAACACACCTACCAATTACAATTATGCTTTCCCAGTAGTACTGTAGCAAATATGATAGTGAAGGACTGAAATGATGTGTCTATTTCAATATGTAATGATGGTATCCAATTACACAAATCTGTGTTCTAGAGTCGCAGAGGTCCGATAATATCAGCTTTAATGCAGCAGTTGGAAATCAAAAAGTACAGAGCTCTGGGGTTGTCTACGTTTCCCTAACCGCAACAGTGTTAAGGGCTGGTTCACAAAGTCCAACTGGCTATCTGTCCCTGTCCCAGGATATATTATATAGTAATACAAAATGATACAAAGAGGGTTGAGCTTTCTCATGCTCTGGGAGTTGTTCTTGCTGGCGCATCCCACGCTCGGGTGCCATCTCAGCCCAGCTTCAAGGTTGCTCCTAAAATGAAGAGATTAAGGGCCAATCCCAATACATCCCCTTACCCCTTCCCCCTACCCCTTGGTTTTGCGCGTTCGCGTGAGACCTAGTGGTGTCCCAATACTCTTTTTGAGCTAGGGGTAGGGCTAAGACGAAGGGGTATACACCCCTTGAAACCAAGTGAAATCGAGACCTTACTTGAAACCAAGGGGTATGCGAATACTGCGCGACCGGCAACAATGGCGGCCAGATCATCCCGAGAGTCCGATAAATTGTATATTTGCGGCTTAATTCTTGTTTTGTGCTATACACAGTCCTGTACATATATATTTGCAACCATTTTCCTAATTGAAACGTTTCTAAAAATCGCTAGTTTGCTACGATAATGTTGCAGTGTTAATTTGCACAACAGTCCCGCATTTCTCTTACTAGCATGTCTACAGTTTTAAGTAAACTCCATTAGCAGCGAATTTCGTTAATGTTAATAAGCACAATATATTCTTTAAGACTGAAGGGTTGAGATTTTTTATGTCTATTCCAATAGGCCTATGTAATGCTAGTTTTCAATGACACAAGTCTGTGTTCTAGAAAGAGTGGTCTGGAGTCGCAGAGGTCCGATAATATCAGCTTTAATGCAGCAGTTGGAAATCAACAAGTACAGAGCTCTGGGGTTGTCTACGTTTCCCTAACCGCAACAATGTTAGGTTCACGAAGTCCAACTGGCTATCTGTCCCTGCCCCAGGATATATTATAGGCTACAATGCCGTCATACAAAATGATCAAAAGAAGGTTGAGCTTTCTCATGCGGGAGTTGTTCTTGCTGGCGCGCCCCACGCTCCGGTGCCATCCCATCCCGGCTTCAAGGTTGCTCCTGGCTCCTGAAATGAAGAGATTATGGCACACAGTACAGCCTGTTCCCCACTCCCTAAATGAGACTATGTTTAAGCCTAAGCAAACTTCTAAGTTAAAACATAAAACATTACTTTAATAAGCACAATGTATTTAAGACATGCATCCTTTATAAAGTTGTACGAACATTGTTCCTGTTGCCATATCAACCGGTGCACAGTGCCCCGTGATGCATTGGGTGGTTAAGATACCACACATACTGATAACTTGAACTAGCCTATAGATAATGATAGCCCTTGATAGAATTGGTGGCACACAGATGTCTGGAATTATAGAAGGTGCAGTGCCCGTGATGCAGCTGGTGATGACAGTTCATGTATTGTGCTGTAATGTATTGTACATTCTTTAAGACATGCATCCTTTATAAAGTAGTACGAACATTGTTCCTGTTGCTATATCCACTAGTGTACAGTGCCCGTGATGCATTCGGTGATTAAGATGCCACAAATATTGATAACTTGAACTAGCCTATAGATAATGATAGCCCTTGATAGAATTGGTGGCACACAGATGTCTGAAATTATAAAAGGTGCAGTGCCTGTGATGCAGCTGGTGATGACAGTTCATGTATTGTGCTGTAATGTATTGTACATTCTTTAATAGCTTCCAATGGAAAAAGACCACATACCCAAAGCATGTTTATGTAAATATTTTAATTAGAATAACTAATGCTGTACTTGAAAAAATGACTTTCCCTTTAACAAAAAAAAAGATGTGCTGTGTACTCCAAGTCCAAGTTTTTTTGTATTTTGTCTCAAAATAAAAGTGTGTATTAACAATGAAAAGTACAATAGTTTAATGTTATTGAAATCAGAGACTTGAAGCATGAAACTTAAATCTTGATTATAACTATAAAAAGCAAGTCTGATTATTTACACTGAAAACTTTGACTGGAACACAGAGGAGAAATAAACTGTGAGGTTCTCTGACATCTGTTATCTACCTAATGGACACAAAACATAAATGAATAGGCTAATATTGCTTCAAGCAGATTAACAGGAGCTGAGCAAAATGGCACAATTTGTGCCTTATGGAGAGGGGCAAGTGTGCAAAAAAGAAAAGCAAATAAATAGAAATACGAATCTCTACAATTACAATAGGCTGCCTTCGCAGCTTTGGTGCTTGCCCCCTTAATTATTAATACAGGTATGGGGTGTGGATCAAGTAAGAGATCAAAATACTTTTCCCACAATTGGTCAGTAGTGTATGCAGTGTTGGATGTATTATTCTATGGGTGTAATGGGATGCGTATGTATGTGTAAAAGTGCTACAGATAAAGACAAGGCATGTCAGTAACATTTGTAGATGTCACAAAGTGTATGTAATAGGATGGCGTTTTTCTAAACTGTAACAGTGCGTTCACATTGCAGCGTTTTTTAACGCTCCTCACCGCTTGCCTTCTCACAGTACACCACGCTCGAGGACGTGTCGGGGGCGTGTCGGAGATTAATGCAGAGCTGTAGTTCTTAAATCACTGTTATGTAGTTCGTATAATGTCATGGCAAAATGTGCAGACAAAATACAACTTTTAAACACATTAAGAAAAAATCTGATACACTTTCTAGATCTGACATGATCTTATCTACTGCACACAATGGGTTATCTATTTCCACACTTTTTTTTAGGCCGAGTAAAAGATTAAATGCCTATGTAACCGGTCTTGTGCCGGTGTTACAAGCCAACTGGTTTTCAAGACAACTGGTTTTTCTACGCGTGCACGCGCTGTGTTCCCTTCACATCTGCCGTGGCTGTCTGTCTCGGTCACCAGATTCGTCACACATTCACAAACATATTACTGGAGTTCTTCAATCTACATTTCATATCCATTGCGGCGATCGTGACTGTTTAAGTGAGCACTACATCCTAACGACGTATAAAGAAACACATTCAAGAAAATATATTTATAGAAAGATCCCAACGACCTGGATTCGATCCCTGTTGAGCAAAACGGTAGTTCGACGCTGGTCGGTAGCTTATCCGATAGAGCCAACGAATGTGTAAAAATGTTAAGTCATTTAGGCTATTAGTCATGACGTTACATCGCGTCTGTGTCCAAAACACCTTTTGGTCTAGGTGAGCTGAGACAACTGGTTTCCTCGGGCGGATATTAAAGCACTTACAAACATATTTAGCAAGGCTTTTTACCAAGGCTGCGACCAGACACCCCTGACGCATTTTGACAAAAACAAATGTACGTTTTGTGACCAATATACAGTAATGATCGTACTGTGAAAATATACTACAAACATTGTGAACACATGAGCCATAGGACGAGTGGAATACTAGTAATGTTCTACCCACAAACAATGGGAAGCAGCACTGTTGGATACCTGACGTCCAAGCCACGCGATCATGACTGTATAAGTGAGCACTACATCCCAACGACGTGTGAAGGCATACATTTAAGAAAATATATTTATAGAAAGATCGCAATGACCTGGATTCGAACCCTGTCGAGCAAGACAATAAGATATGCATTATGGTGACTTAACCTACAGAGCCACCGATCAATGACAAACTTCGGTTATGAAAGCCCTTTCCCATGTATTTTATTACAGACACCTTTAATTGACAATTAACAATCAAGCAAAAACGTCAAGTAAATTCGGTATAAAACGAATATGTGGCAACTAATGCGACACTTGGTCATTAGAAATAGGGTATATTTCGCTAAACACCAAAGAAAGAAAGAAAGATAGACAGATAGACAGATAGACAGACAGAAATACATTGACCTCAAAAGGTGGAAGAATTGCTTGGCTACAAGCAAAACAGTGTTTTGCCACCACATTTCACCCAAAAAGAACGCTACATATTAAAAAGACGGGCACAGAGTTACCAACTGATGGGTAAGTCACTACTATCTTTTCTCAACAAAGTGTGTAGAATAATTGAGGTATGTTGCTCTTGCTCGCTTTCAAATCATCTCTTGGATTATTGCTAAAATTAACTTTTGTTACAACTTTTTCACTCATACTTTTAAATAACAAGGATTTTTGTTTAGTAGTTCATAGTAGTTTCCTTTTCCAGTATTTACAGCTTTTTTATTTTTAATATTTCAGCTTCAGGCTTTCAGCATTCCTACACATTCAGCAGGATAAGCATTTTCTAGTTTCAAATGTTGTCAATGTAATCCCTAGATGGCCAACTGTACTACCTGTGCAGACGCAAGTTGGATGAGGACAGACACCATTTGGCCAAGGTTGTGCTGACACCAGAGGGAGCCAATAACATCTTTGTCGAGTTCCACGACAGTGCAATTGGGGCTCACTGTGGCATTGACAAAACCCTTGATGCAATTTTACAGAGATACTACTGGCCTGGTATGAAGGCAGATATACAAAAATGGGTGAGTGTTTTATTGCTCCATTTTTATGAGGAGCTTATTATTTACATATTTACATTAAAGTGTTGCACATGTTTTCACTTTATTAGATTGCCCAGTGTGTTGCCTGCCAGAGAAAGAGGAGCTCCATCAAGGAGAAAACACAATACAAACCCATAGAGGTAATACACATTCATTTTAACATGTTATATGGAAGTATTGTTGGTGTTGAGCTTTGGTTTGCATTCTAAAGGTGACTGAGCCCTTTGAGCTTGTCGGAATGGACTTGGTGGTAAAGAATATACAATACATTACAGCACAATATATGATCTTTCATCACCAGCTGTATCACGGGCACAGCATTTTCTATAATTCCAGACATCTGTGTAGCACCAATTATATCAAGGGCTATCATTATCTATAGGCTAGTTCAAGTTATCAATATTTGTGGCTTATTAATCACTGGATGCATGTCTTAAAGAATACATTGTGCTTATAAAAGTAATGTTTTATGTTTTAACTTAGAAGTTTGCTTAGGCCTAAACATAGTCTCACTTAAGGGAGTGGGGAACAGGCTGTACTGTGTGCTCTAATCTCTTCATTTCAGGGGCCAGGAGCAACCTTGAAGCCGGGCTGAGATGGCACCGGAGCATGGGGCGCGCCAGCAAGAACAACTCCCGCATGAGAAAGCTCAACCTTCTTTTGATCATTTTGTATGACGGCATTGTAGCCTATAATATATCCTGGGGCAGGGACAGATAGCCAGTTGGACTTCGTGAACCAAGCCCTAACATTGTTGCGGTTAGGGAAACGTAGACAACCCCCAGAGCTCTGTACTTGATTTCCAACTGCTGCATTAAAGCTGATATTATCGGACCTCTTCGACTCCAGACCACTCTTTCTAGAACACAGACTTGTGTCATTGGATGCATCATTACTTATTGGAATAGACACAAAGAATCTTAGTCCTTCAATGGGCAAGCTCAATTTCCACCGGCAAGGGATACGTCTACATTTTGGGAGGTGAGAGGACGCTGGCGCGTTTGGCTGCCGCTTCTCCCTCCTGACATTTGTTTTAATTTGCTTCCTACGGCCCTTACCTGGGTCTTTCGACTACGCATCGCTGCTTTTTTTCCTGCTGCATTTTCGGCTTGCAAACCCTTGCTGGGTGACCACTGGCACCGTTGTGGCTAGCCATTGCTGGGTAGGACCGCTGCCTTCCTGCAGTCAGCCACCGCGTGACAACCGCCGCTGTCCCCCGACAGGTTTCCACCTGCTCCCGGCTAGGACCGCTGCCACCGTAGCCCAGGCTCGGCTACTCCATCCGCCATGCAGCGGCTGGTATTCCTCTGCCTGCAACTCTGTTTCCATCTGTCACCGCAATCCACCTCCTCCGTCAAACCGGCCATGGCTCTACGCTACACAATTTCGCAACTTCTCCGGCTAAATCCTCAAACACCTCTCACCACTGCAATTAAAACCGCTGGACGACGCCGCTACATTCACAGAGGCTCCCGTCGATGGTTTATTTTCAATTCCACAGAGGAAAACAGTCTCACTTCTCTCTGGACCGACCACAGCTACCGCACTTCCTCATTCCGTCATCACAACAATACGCGTCATCAGAGCAACCTTCCGGTGAACGGCTTCAACCTCCGCCCGGTACCCACTTCCTCCACACACACTTCAAAACTAAAGCCTCTGAAAATAGCCCTGTTCAACACAAGATCCCTCAACAATAAAAGCCTCATCTTAAATGAATTCATCACTGGCAATAAACTGGACTTACTCTGTCTCACTGAAACCTGGCAAAAACCCCTGGACTACCTTGCATTAAATCAAACCACCCCTTCTGAATATTCATATATGGACAACCCACGCACTAAAGGCCGGGGGGGAGGAATTTGCTGCCATTCACCGCCAAAACCTCAACCCTCGGCCCCTCCCCATCCCTGCTGCACCATCTTTTGAACACCTGGTTTTTAAACTCCCCGGTCAAAAACCTATTATCATTGCTGTCATCTACCGTCCTCCAAAACCCAACCCATCCTTTCTGTCAGATTTCTCAGACTTCTTCACCCAACTGTCCCTCATCTCTTCATCCATTTTACTCCTTGGCGACTTTAATATTCACATTGACTCCCCGGACTGCAAAGCTACAACCGACTTTCTGATCTACTCAATTGCTTCAACCTGACCCAACATGTTAATTTCCCCACCCACAGCCATGGACACATTCTGGACCTGGTCTGTTCCATCGGCATCCACATCGAACATCTCTCACACACCGACCTCACCATCTCCGACCACCTAGCAATCACTATAGAGATCAACACTCCCACCCCACAACCCAAACAACAACGCTCTATTACTTTCCGCAATCTCAAATCCATCTGTCCAATCGCCCTCTCCACATGTATATCAAACACTCTAGCTGACTCCAACCTCCCTGAAAACCCAACTCCCACGGACCTCATCAACCTTTACAACCACACTCTGTCCACCAGCCTCAACCACCTGGCCCCCTTAAAAACAAAAATGGTCAAATTCTCTCACTCTGCCCCCTGGTACACTCCTGAACTTCACAAACTCAAAAAACAACACAGACAACTGGAACGCCTTCGCAATAAAACTGGACTCACTGTACACACCCAAGCCTACAAAGAGCACACCCTTCTGTACCGAACTTCACTAAACCAAGCCTGCTCCACCTTCTACTCCATGATCATCCACTCCGGCTCTTCAAACCCCCGCACTCTGTTTTCCACCATCAACAAATTCCTAAAACCAATGGACAATATCCCACACTCCTTCACCCCAGACAAATGCAATAATTTCTTATCATTTTTCCACTCAAAAATTGAAAACATTCACAGCCAGCTCACCACCTCCTCTCCCACCTCCCCTGACCCGGAACTCTCAGACCCCCTACCTGCAGACCAAGGTTTCTCCTCTTTCTCACCCATAACACCATCTGACCTCACCAAAATGATAACTGGCATCAAATTCTCCTCCTGCCCCCTGGATCCCATCCCCTCTGTCCTTGTCAAAGCCTGTCTCCCTAATCTCACCCCGCTCATCACTGACATTTTAAACTCCTCCCTCACCACTGGTATGGTACCCCCTTCTTTCAAGCTTGCTGCAATCACACCCATCCTCAAAAAGCCCGGCCTGGACCCTGAAAACCCTGACAACTTTCGACCCATCTCAAACCTCCCATTCCTCTCCAAACTGCTTGAACGTGTTGCCATCCAGCTCAAACACCATCTCCACTCAAATCAACTGTATGAAACATTTCAATCCGGATTCAGAACTCACCACAGCACTGAAACAGCTCTTCTCAAAGTTACCAATGACCTCCTGCTCGCATCTGACTCTGGCTCACTCACCATTCTCCTCCTCCTCGACCTCAGCGCCGCCTTTGACACCATCAACCACACCATACTCCTCAGTCGCCTGCAATCATCCATTGGCATCACCGGCTCCGCACTTTCCTGGTTCAGTTCATACCTCTCAGACAGATTCCACTTCATTTCCATCAACAACTGCACATCCAAAACCATCCCAGTCACACATGGTGTCCCCCAAGGTTCCGTTCTGGGTCCCCTACTGTTCATCCTCTACATTCTTCCCCTTGGTCACATCATTCACCACCACGGACTACAATTTCACTGTTACGCCGACGATACCCAGCTTTACATTTCCACAGCAACCATCACTCCTGCCATTCTCTCCACCCTCACAACCTGTCTCTCTGCAATAAAAACCTGGATGAACAACAACTTTCTCAAACTCAACTGCAATAAATCAGAAATCATCATCATTGGCCCCAAATCCCGCCTCCCCTCCACCCAAGACATCTCACTTTGCATTGATGGACACACAGTCACTCCCTCCCCCCTGGTCCGGAACCTTGGAGTCATCCTTGATCCCACACTCTCCTTCATACCCCACATCAAAAACATCACTAAAATATCTTTCTTCCACCTCCGTAACATTGCACGCCTCCGACCCATTCTCTTCCCCCTCAACTGCAGAAACACTCATTCATGCCTTCGTCACCTCCAGACTGGACTATTGCAACAGCATCCTCTACGGCCTCCCCTCCACCCACCTCCACAAACTCCAATATGTTCAAAACTCGGCTGCCAGATTACTCACCCACACCCGCTCTAGAGAACACATCACTCCCATCCTCAAACAACTTCACTGGCTCCCAATACAGCAACTAATTCAATTCAAGATCCTGCTCATCACCTACAAAGTCCTCAATAACCTTGCCCCTCCCTACCTCACCGACCTCCTCAAACGTCACTCCCCCACTCGCCAACTCAGATCATCTAACACCAACTTTCTGACCCCCATCACAAGATCAAAGCACCGCACCCTGGGAGACAGAGCTTTTGCCATCTCTGCCCCAACCCTCTGGAACTCCCTCCCCCCTAATATCCGAAACTCAGACTCCATAAACTCATTCAAAAGCAAACTCAAAACTCACCTCTTCACGAAAGCATACGACCCCTGACCCCACCCATACCTCACCTGACTCTATTTTTAAATTTGTTTTTGTGTTTTTTTCTTTTCTTTTATGTATATTCTATGCAATGTAAAGCGTCTTTGAGTGACCACAAAAAAGCGCTATATAAAACTTATCAATTACATATGTGTAATGGTGGACTATTTCACAAAGTGGCTCGAGGTCTATCCTCTGAGAACTAAGACGGCTGAAGAGGTTTCCGAGTGCGTCTTGGATTTTTTTTTACAAATATGGTGCACCCAAGAGAATCCTGACTGACCGTGGCAAATAATTTGTCAATAAAGTAGGTCCATAGTAATATTCCTGTCTTTTTGGTCACATCAATTCACCATGGTATTCAAAATATATTATCCTCTTTATGAATATTCTAGATCAACCATGACTTGTGTGAGAAGCTGGGGATTGACAGAAGCCTCTGTGCGCCCTACCACCCACAAACTAATGGTTTGGTGGAAAAACTAAAAATTCAAGGGTAAAAACATATATACTTTGTTCACTAAATGTATTCTGATAACATATGGCGAATGACTGATTTCCTTTTTTCAGTTTAAGGGTTTACAAAAAGAAATGGTGCAGGACCACCCCAGTGACTGGGATAAATACATCCGGTCAACTGTTTTTGGCCTCAGGACCAAAATTCAGTTGACCACCAAATACACCACATATTATCTAATGTAAAAAGGAAATTGGCTATGGGGGTGAATGACAACTTTGTTGTGGGAGACAAAGTCCTAAGGATAAACATACGGGAGGAGCAACGAAAAGGCGGGAAGATGGAGGCTGAGTGGTTGGGCCCGTATGTCATCTCCAACATCGAGGGGAAAAGTGTTGATTTGACAAATCCAAAGGGAACCACCATGTCAAAAATCAGCATTGACCATTTAAAACAATATGTGGAACCAGAAGAGCGGATCCCACCCCCCGGGAGACGCAATCAAGACGCGCGATATGCACATATCTCTGCGATATTGAAGGGTTGAGATTCTATGTGTCTATTCCAATAGCCCTATGTAATGCTAGTTTTCAATGACACAAGTCTGTGTTCTAGAAACAGTGGTCTGGAGTCGCAGAGGTCCGATAATATCAACTTTAATGCAGCAGTTGGAAATCAACAAGTACAGAGCTCTGGGGTTGTCTACGTTTCCCTAACCGCAACAATGTTAGGTTCACGAAGTCCAACTGGCTATCTGTCCCTGCCCCAGGATATATTATAGGCTACAGTGCCGTCATACAAAATGATCAAAAGAGGGTTGAGCTTTCTCATGCGGGAGTTGTTCTTGCTGGTGCGCCCCACGCTCCGGTGCCATCTCAGCCCGGCTTCAAGGTTGCTCCTAAAATGAAGAGATTAAGACACCAAATACAGCCTGTTCCCCCCACCCTGAGTGAGACACAATGTTTAAGCCTAAGCAAACTTCTAAGTTCATAAAACATTACTTTAATAAGCACAATGTATAATGTTAATAAGCACAATATATTCTTTAAGACATGCATCCTTTATAAAGTTGTACAAACATTGTTCCTGTTGCCATATCACCCGGTGCAGTGCCCGTGATGCATTGGGTGGTTAAGATGCCACACATACTGATAATTTGAACTAGCCTATACATAATGATAGCCCTTGATAGAATTGGTGGCACACAGATGTCTGGAATTATAGACGGTGCAGTGCCCGTGATGCAGCTGGTGATGACAGTTCATGTATTGTGCTGTAATGTATTGTACATTCTTTAAATGTAGATTGAAGAACTCCAGTAATATGTTTGTGAATGTGTGACGAATCTGGTGACCGAGACAGACAGCCAAGGCAGATGTGAAGGGAACACAGTGCGTGAAAAACCAGTTGTCTTGAAAACCAGTTTGCTTGTAACACCGGCTGGAATCCAGAGTTGTCTATGGTCCATGTTGTATTTATAGTGTTTACGCTCATTTTTATTATTAATGTATTGTAATAGTTTCAATTTCTGCAAGCTAGCTAGACTAGGACTAGCAATTTGCGTACATCGACTAGAAAGAAAGTAGGCTATAAGAAAAACGTTGACATGTGTACTAAGCTTTTATTATATTACTCAAAATCTCTGCATATCAATCGCTAGATTATGGCTAGCGAGTGGCTGCCAGCCAGCCAGCATTTCAACGTTGGATGTCAATCTTGTGCCGGTTGAGCTAGCTAGACTACGCAGCTAGCACAGAAGAAAGTGTGACGAAACTGAATTACAAAAGTACTATACAAAATACATACCGGGACGCCGACAACCTCGGCAACCCTGCGCCAGGTATAGTTTTTTTGTTAACGTCTCTGTAATCGAACAGAGACATATCATACAGCATTGGGTGAGCGGACACACAGACGATGAGTTGCTCTTCCATCTTGAAATTGTCAAACCTAGAAAAGTTTACCATGACCAACAGTTGCTACGTTACAGGAAACAAGAAACCAATCCGATTGGCCAACGCTAGCATTTTTACGCTCCTCATTTACATAAAGTTCAGAAAATCCAACTTTCGACGCTCCGCTCGCCTTCCCACAATGCCCTACGCGAGCGTCAACGCCTGGTTTCATTGAAAATGAATTGGAAGCCGACGCCCAGCACCGCCCGCTACGCTGCAGTGTGAATGCACTGTTAAAGCTAACCAGATCATGTTAAACTGTACTGCAACAGTACAGTGGGGACAGGGGAGCGGGATGTGGGAAACTATCTAGCTTACTGTAATACAGTAACAGTATCATAGCAACAGCAGACACTTTCTGAAACTCACGTATACTGTACCTAGCTGGCTAATATCTGGGAGAAGTGAATTGAGCATGGGACAGAAATACATTAAATACGATCATTTTAGTAGGCTAGTGATTATGATGATCAAGTAGACTACAGTAGCTCACGGTCTGTATCTAGCCATCTAATTAGATTACCGTTAGTCTAATGTACAAATGTTACATTAAATGACTTTGTGTGAAGAGGGGAGAGACTAGGTATGAAGTTCAAAGTTTTTACTCTGACATTGGTCATTTCGTTGCCCTTCCCTTTCCAGGCCTGCCCAAGGTTTACTCGGCGCGGCTTTCTTCCTTGGAACTCGACGCTACTGTTGCAGTTCGACTAGCCAACTTCAACGCTCTTGACGGATTATCTTGGCTGGCATAAACTATTAACGTAAGTCAATTATAATGTCTCACTACCATTCACATTGTCCTACATGTGTCACTTTACTCGATAGGTTGACTCTGTTAGAGAGTCGTGTCCAGTCGCTTGAGGGAGAGAAAATGCTAGTAACTTTAGATGCGACTGGCGCAACATCACCGACAGTGAGTCCTAGCTCATGATCAGCCCCACCGGTTTCACCTCTGCAGCATGGTGGGAGTGGGACTCCGCAGACGTTAGTGATCGGTGACTCCATCACTCGTAACATTAGATTGGCGCAACCAGCGACAGTTCATTGTGTACCTGGGGCCAGAGCAACCGACATAGAAGCTAATCTTAGGGTGCTAGCTAGCACTAGGGCTAAGGCAAAGGCCACAGCTAAGGCACATTGCGCACACACTGATGATAGTCTCTGGTCCACTGCCTGTTAGGGAGACTGACAAGATCTACAGCAGACTTGTCTCTCTTAACCGCTGGTTGGTTCGCTTCTGCTCAGACCAGGGTTTAGGATTCGTGGATAATTGGTCTAGTTTCTGGGCCAAACCTGGCTTCTTGAATGGTGACGGACTCCATCCGAGCTGGAGTGGTGCCCTTCTATTGTCTAGGAATATTGATGCTAATTTAGACCAGGCCGGACACTCACTAGAACAAGCCAGGCCACAGTCTCTTAGAGAGTCTGATAGGTATGTTGATAGTCATGTTATGAGCTGTTGGGGGCCCGATAGCTTAGCTTGTAGTGTAGCCAGTGTGGTTTCTGATGTTGTTTTCCCCATTGAGACAGTGTCGGTCCCCCGTCCCTTTTCCAAATTTCAGCCTTCAATTATTAGGAATTCTACAAATTTAACATGTATTCAGCCTTGCTCCCCCGTTGCTCCTCCTATTAAGTTTTCTGTTGACAGTGCCACTTTCTCAGAAGAATTGTCTACTTTTAAAGCTGCCAAAAACCCACACTGGAAGGTTGGGCTCCTAAACATCAGGGGCCGTATTCACAAAACATTTTATCTTAGCGCTAAGAGTACTCCTAAGGAGCACTAAAAGTTCTTAGTAAGGAGTTATTTCTTAAAACCTATTCACAAAGCTGATAAGTCCAACTTTTACTAAGGAATGGGAGGGACTCCTAAGCTAAAACTAGAGGGCGGTGTTGACCCTGTTGCTAAGGATGATGTCATGTTCCTACCTTCTATGCCCACAGTGATTGGCTGAGAGGAATTGAGAGCTAAGAGTGAATTTATGATAGAAATACTTTGGGAAATAGCTTGTGCTATGTGCAAATAAAGATTTATGAATACACATTTCTTATTTTTCTCTGATTTAATATAAAACCAAGAATATACTAATGCTATTAGCTTATTGTCTGCCAGGTGGGCCTACTGACAAGCCTGCCAGCTCATTAGACAATCAGTGGATATGTAGGCCTATATAAAAAGCATTTTAATTTTAGGGCTAGAATAACCATGGCTGAATCGGACACATCTGCTGCTAAACGGAAGAGAAAACCCAACTGGACCAAGGAACAATTATTGTTCCTTTCTCAACTTGTGGATGAAAGGAAAGCCGTTATTAAAGGAAAGTTTGGAGTTGGGATCTCCACAAAAACAAAAAAAGAAGCATGGCAGAGTATTTGCATGCAGGTTAATGCTGCATTCCCTCTCCTGACGAGAACCGAAGAGGAATGTGAAAAGCGGTGGTATTGTCTGCAGTCTCAGGCGAGGATAGAGATTGCAGACTTCAAGCGACAAACAACTGCCACAGGTACAACATATTTTTTCCATATAACTCAATGTATAAATCCATACAAAGAACAACATGTGTTTAAATAAATTAACATTGCTGTACATTTCATCACAGGTAATCTGTAATTCAAAATATGTATTGCATTTATTAGGAGGAGGCTCAGCACCAAAGGACTTATCTCCTATTGCCTCAGTGGTATATAGTGTCCTTGGATTTTCTGACACCAGCATAACGGGGATGGAGGGGAGCATTGATCCCGCAATGCAACTACTTGTTGAACTTAACAGGTAAGTTTTTCTAATTTTAAGATTTGACTCGTAATGAATGATTCACAAATGCAACAAAATCATAATTGTATGATTATCATGTTTAATCAAAGTCTCAAATAATGTCTTAATATAAAACATAAAACAAAAAACAAAAGTGCAACTGCTATTCATGAACATATAATAAATAAAATAAAAACTCTAAATAATAATTAAAAATAAAGCTCTTTCACAGAGCCAGAGGTGATGATCACAGCAATGCTACTGCCCCCCTCCCTCCCTCTCGCCCTCCTCCCTCTTACCCCTCTCCCTCTCGCACCCCTCCCTCTTCCCCCCTCTCGCACTCTTCCCCCATCTCCCTCTCGCGCCCCTCCCTCTTCCCCCTCTCCCTCTCGCGCCATGGACTCCAGGCCCTGCGTCTGCTGGGACTCCAGGCCCTGCGTCTGCTGGGACTACAGCTGGTGGTTCTGCTGGTGGTCCTGCAGCGTCCCTGTATCTAGAGAAATTAAGGCTGAAGATTAGTCTTCTCAAAAAACAGCACAGCCTAGTCGAGGCACAGGAGAGACTTGTGCATTTGCAGGAGGAATATTATTCAAAAAAATTGAAAATACTGAATAACACAGAAACTAATGAATAAATTAATGCAATAGTTTAAAACAATGTGTGTATTGACTGATTTTTGCAAATGCAGATTAAGCCTCACCAATTGTAATTGAAATACATACCCAAAGTGCGTATTTGTGAAATGGTCCCTGTATGCCAACCCACTCTGATTGGCAATAGCCATTCCGCCTTCAGCAGCCTCATCATCATCGTCATCATCACCACCATCACCACCCTCATCTTCATCATCTGGCTGCGGAATATTTCGCCTTTTGCAGAGGTTGTGCAGAATGGCGCACACAGTGATGACCCTGCTTGCCTTTTCAGGGGTGAGGCGGATTTCCCCATGCAGAACATGAAACCTCCGCTTCATCTGCCCGATGCCTCTCTCCACGACATTGCGGGTTTTCTTATGTGCTCTATAACATAGTATAATACACCGGGTTCATATAAAGCTTATTCAAATGCTCAATGACGCTTGATAACGTCTTGAGTGAGAATAGAAATTTAAAGTTCACTACAGCCCTTTTCCCCATGGGCTATTTGTGACATATGTTATGGGCTATATCAAATATCCTTTGTGGTATCATTTACAATTAACGTGTTTTCTCAATATGTCTACTGTTATTAAAAGAAAGCAAACATAGTATGGGCTTACCTGTTGTAAAGCAACTGAGGTCCCGGTTGAGGGTTCATGTATGGGGTCAGCAGCCACGTCCTGCTGGCATATCCACTGTCACCTACCAAGTGACTTCCAGCTGGGACATGATGTCGCTCGAACAGCTGCCTCACACCGCTCTCGTGCAGGATCCGCGAATCGTGTGTTGCGCCTGGCCACTTTGCTACAATATCCAAAATCAGGAAATTGGGATCGAACACAACTTGTGTATTGATGCTGTGATACTTCTTCCTGTTCACAAACACGTCCTCTTCTTGAGAAGGAGAAATTATGCGCACATGCGTCCCGTCAATTGCTCCTACCACACCGGGTAGCCCAGCAATAGCCATGAAATCGGCTTTCTTTTTATTTATTTCCCTCACACCGGTGGGGACGCAAATGAACTGCCGCACTATGTGGGGTCTTGATAGGGCATTCAGTGTCTGGTGCAAAATTCTACTGACCGATGGCTGAGAGATGCCAATATCATCTCCGTTGCACAGCTGCATTTTACCGGTGGCCAAGTAGCGGAGAGTTGTTAGAACTTTAATCTCCGGTGAAATCGGATGGTTTCTATTAGTTGGCGATGTGATGGCATCCCTGACCAACTCTACCACATTCAAAATGCCATCGTGATTGAGGCGATACCTTTTTAGAAGCTCACCATCGTCGAATCTCTACAAAATGTTGCCTGCAGCAGCCATGTTAGGATCCTTCCTGAATTACTCTTAGTGAGATAGGAGTCCTCGAGAGGACTCTTAGCTTTTTATAGATTTAGGAGCTAGTTTTAGCGCTAAAATGCTTTGTGAATTACACTTATCTTTAAAAGTTAGGAGTCCTAAAATTAGGAGTGAAACGCCCCTTATTTTTGAGAGTTACTCCTAAATCAGCACGTTAGGACCTACTCTTAGCCTTAAAATGTTTTGTGAATACGGCCCCAGATCTCTATCCACAAAGGCCATTTTGATTAATGATCTGATATCTGAATGCAGCCTGGACCTGATTGGACTCACCGAAACCTGGCTAAAACCTGACGAATATTCCCCCATGAATGAAGCATCGCCTCCCGATTTTGCGTACTCACATATCCCTCGTGTCTCAAAGAAAGCTGGTGGTGTTGCTATGATATATGAAGCTAGCTTCAACCTCAGCCTAAAATCTGTAAACACCTTTAAAACATTTGAAATAATTTGCATGAAACCACCAACTATTTTAAAAAGGACTATTGCTACTACTCCTGCCCCCCTCCCTCATTTTGTATAGTTACTCTATACCGGCCCCCCGGCCCATATTCGCTCTTCCTAGAGGAATTTGCAGATTTTAGTGCTGATCTTGTGACATATACTGATAATATCTTAATTATGGGTGATTTTAACATTCATGTGGATGACCCAAACAATCCTTTAAGTAAGGCCTTTACTGCACTAATGTATTCCACAGGTCTCACTCAAGTGGTTTCCAAACCTACCCATCTTCACTCGCATACGCTGGACTTAGTACTCACGCGAGGAATCAAGATTAGTGACGTCACTGTCCACCCCCACAATCCTATATTATCAGACCATTGCCTGGTTACCTTCAAAATGGATCTCTGCCAAAGCCTTGGAGGCACTCAGAAAATGTATACTAGCCGCTGCATAACCCCAAACACAGCTCTGGAACTGGCTAATATTAGAAGCTGCACTAGAAGCACTTGACGTCCCAAATAAATCATTAAATGCTAAAACAAGGGATCTGAATGTGGTTCTTCAGCTATCCCTAGATTCTGTTGCCCCACTCAAACCAAGGAAAAGAAAAGAAACTGGCTCCATGGTATTCAGAGGAAACCCGCACTCTAAAGAGGTCCGTTAGAAAACTAGAACATAAGTGGCGTACCACTAAATTGGAGGTTTTTCGCCTGGCCTGGAAGGACAGCCAAATGGAGTACAAACAAGTCCTCATCAGATCCAGATCAGAATATTTCTCTAAGTTGATTAGTAAGAACAAACACAATACTAAGTTCCTATTTGATACTGTTGCAAAACTCTGTGTTAATACTGTTCTCTCTCCCAATGATTTCTTGGAATTCTTTGACCAAAAGATCTATGCAATAAGGGACACATTACAGACTTGTCTTGGAGGAGTGGCCATCGACACTCAATCTTCCTCTATACCCAGCGTGCTAGATGTCGAGGCTCTCACTAATTTTAACCCTATTTCTCATTTTAACCCTATTTCTATCGAAGCGTTCATCAAGTTGATAGATTCATCGAAACCCACCAGTTGCCTTCTCGATCCCCTCCCTGCCAAACTTCGTAGGGAACTTCTCCCTATTATTGGACCAGCCATGCTTAGTATTATTAATGAATATATTGTAACTGGCCAAGTCCCTGACGATTTCAAACAAGCAATTATTAAGCCCCTTCTTAAAAAACCAAACCAACTTGATTCAGGTTGTCTCAGCAACTACAGGCCAATTTCAAATTTGCCATTTCTCTATTTTTTTGGTTGAAAAAGCTGTGGCACAACAGCTTACTGAGCACCTTTCCTCAAATCAGCTTTATGAACCTCTCCAGTCTGGATTTCGTCTGCACCACAGCACTGAAACTGCTTTAGCTAAGGTAGTCAATGATCTACTATTAGCCTCTGACGCGGGTTCTATTTCTGTGCTGGTTCTCTTAGACCTAAGTGCAGCTTTTGACACAGTGGATAATGCGATTCTTCTGGAACGTATGGAGAACTATGTTGGAATTTCTAGTACCTCACTTCAGTGGTTTAGATCCTATCTATCTGATAGATCACAATACGTCCACTATGATGGCTGCTCATCCAGGTGCTCCACTGTAAAATACGGAGTACCACAGGGTTCAGTTCTAGGCCCTCTGTTGTTTTCACTCTACATGTTGCCTTTAAGAAACATAATTAGAAGCTATGGGGTAAATTTTCACTGTTATGCAGATGATACTCAGCTTTATATGTCTTTAAAGTCTGGGGATTTACCATCTGCTATGGAAACATGTGTTTATGGGTTGAGAGCTTGGATGGCAACACATTTCCTTCTTCTCAATTCGGATAAAACAGGTTCAAATTTTTGGTCCTAAAAAATACAGAAATCATTTATCCAATCTGACTTTAGACGGCATCAAAGTCTCTCAAAGCCAACTGGTAAAAAATTTAGGAGTCACAATGGACCCGGACCTTTTGTTTGAGTACCATATTAAGCAAATTACTAGAACTGCATTTTTCCATCTACGTAACATTGCCAAAGTACAAACATTTCTCTCAAAAGATGATGCTGAAAAACTAATACATGCATTTGTTACATCCCGATTGGACTATTGCAATGTGTTGTTCTCTGGCCTCCCAAATACCTACATAAAAAAGGTACAACGGGTACAAAATGCTGCTGCTAGACTATTGACTAGAACCAGAAAGTTTGATCACATAACTCCTATTCTCGTCTCTTTACACTGGCTTCCTATCCAAACCAGAGCTGATTTCAAGGTTCTACTACTAACCTACAAATCTCTGCAAGGATTAGCACCGCTGTACCTCTCTGGTCTCCTTGCACCCTATCGCCCCGCAAGGTCACTTAGATCTCAAGATGCCGGCTATCTGGTGGTTCCCAAAATAAATAAAAAACTGTTGGAGGCAGGGGGCGTTTTCATATAGAGCACCTCTTCTCTGGAACAAATTACCTGTCTCAATTAAGGAGGCTGATACTGTTTCGGCATTCAAAATTAGGTTAAAAACTTTCTTGTTTAGTCAAGTCTATGGCTGCTAAAGGTAAGTATGTGTGTATATACTTTCAATGTAAACTTATGGTGTGTGTTCTTTATGTGTATCACATGTAACTTTTACAATTTTAAATTGCAAATGAAGCTTCTATATGTTCACGTTGCCCCAAATGTAAGTAAACCTGTTACTGTATATTGTTATAGTTCCGCTACTAGTTGGTGTCGACGGGGGACGGGGCATTCTCACCCTTATACTATATATATAACTTATTTTAGAGTTCTTTCCCCTGGAACAGATTTTATGTTCCAACCGAGGGGGGCTGGCGGTGTCTTAGTGTCTAGGGCTGCATCAAATACCCTTTTTTTAAATCGCTGCATTAGTCCACACTTGACCGGTGGGGATCTCATTCTAATATGATTGTAACTGTTAGCTGCTCCTGGCATTCTCTAATCCCTGCTTTCCTCTCTCTGTCCCCCCTCCGCACATCCCCTGTGGTGTGGGGGGTTTTGAGCTGTCAGCACCTGCCTGGTCGTCGGTCCGCCAACGCTGGACCTGGTCACCGACCGGAAACTAGTCTCCGTGACGGGCAACAGCGAGTTTCCCGATCCCTTTCTACATCTACCAAGCTGGACAATGGATTTTGGTATTTCTAAACCCATTGGCACTTCCCTGTTGTATTACTATGTTTAGCCTGTGTTCTGCTCCTCTCTTTCACCAACCGTCTCTGGAGGAGGGGATCCCTCACTGAATTGCTCCTCCCGAGGTTTCTTCCATTTTTTCTCTTGCATTGAGTTTTTCTGGGAGTTTTTCCTTGTCTTCCTTGAGGGTTTAGGTTGGTTGAGGGGCAGTTTTATGGGCGTATGTGAAGCCCTCTGTGACATGCTTGCGTGTAAAAAGGGCTATACAAATACATTTTGATTTGAAGAAGATAAATTAACTGTTACTGTACAGCTAGATTTCCTCACTGTTAGTTATTAGCTATTAGTCAGTTTTTATGTTGCTCAATTGACATGACTACATTACATAAGTATTTCATGAGTAGGCTTACAGTGCAGTGGGCAGTGTTGAAGATTTTTAAACAACATTATAGGTGTGCTATGTGTATCATTATTACAGTATTTAATTGAAACAGTCTAGATTGAAGTATTTATATAATCCAATGCACATTATGTCTTTTGTACAGATCAAGATGGAGAAATTAATTTTTTCCCCAGGAAGGATATAGGTGTCCTTCAGAAGTTAGGGGCACCTCTCAGCAGGAGGGCATTCATTTCCACCAGGCTCGCAGGGTGACAGGCAACAGGGTCTCCACCGAGCTGTTCCAGGCCCAGGGGATGACGGGAGTAGTGCGGTGGAACTTCCAGAGGCTGGTGGATCTGAAGCAGCCTGATGTGCTGCTGCCTGGTGTGTTTGACCCTGTTTTGATGGTGGAAATCAACAGGGCCTCACAAATCGTGACAGGGCAGGCCAAATACCCAGCACTCCATGTGACCGGCAGGGACACAGGGAAGAGGTTTGGTCTCCAGTACCACGAGCCAGGCTGTCGCACAGTTCCACTGGACTTGGAGAAACACAAAACTGTGAGGACAGTCCCAACAGATGTGGCTGAGGGGACAGACCACCAAGTCACTGTCATCTGTTAAAGCTGTGGTCTTCCACGTCACTCCAGCCCCTGTTTCCACTGTAGAGGACAGAGAAATACATTTCTCAGGTAATCCAGATATTTATCCTTCCCTCCCTCCCTGTCTTTATCTTTCTCTCTCCCCCCTCTCTCTTTCTCCCCCCCCCCTCTCTCTCACACACACACACATTTACTTAAAAACTTCTGCTTTCTATGATAATTGTCACTTAATGCCATTTTACTTCTTCCTTCAGACTACTGATATACAAGACCTGGCTTCACAGCAGCAGACCCCACAGGCTGTCCTTTTCCACCCGCCCTCTTTTACCACAACCAAGGAAGAGAGCTCTACAGATGCCCTGATGGACACAGGTACAGTAATTTAAATGTTACACACTTGTACTAAGTCCATGTTTAATTAAGATTTAACATAATACTTTACTACTGCAAAATAACTTTTGTAGTTCTGCCAAACACATCACCACTGCCCCGTACAGCATCTCCCTGTGCTGCCCGCACTGGACCCATAAAAACAGGAGGCCGCATCTTCGTCCTGGATCACAACCGATGGACAGATCCAATGAGAGCTGCTATTGATGAGCTCCTAGCCAAGCACCACGGGGAGAAAGACCGTCTGAAGAGGGTGGATGCTGGCTATGCTGCCATGGTGCAGAGTGCCTGCACAGATCCCAACAGCCTGCTGCACCCAACAACAAGGCAGCACATCTCTCGATATGTGAAACATCTTGCCAAGCTAATCAACACCAGCTCCTCACTCAACACCAGCCCAGAGAAGCTCCTGGAGACCCAGCAGCTGTGGCAGCGTCTGACTGTCGAAAGTCAAACAGTCAGCGTGCCAGTCACTCCTCTGCCTCCTGCTCCTGTCAACCCACCCACTCCTCTGCCTCCTGTAAACCCACCTACAGTGGGTTCCACTGAGGATGCCCCACTGACCAAGGCTACAGTAGAGGTCATGGTCAAGGAGATCCTTGAAAGGCAGCAGGCAGCAATGCAGCAGCAACAACCTAAACAAACAAGGACCTGCCTCGCATGTGGACAGCCAAAATCCCGCTACCTGAAAGATGGCTACTCTGTCCATTTATTTTATCAGACTGGAGAGGTGAAGTATTTCTGCTGTTCGAATAAGGTCTTCATGTCCTATTCAGCTGAAGGCCTCACCAACCCCAGGATGGCCTTTGAGTATTTTGCTGTCACTGCCTTCTTTCAGCAGGAGTTGGAGGCCTCAAAGCAGAGAGGGGCAGAGAGAAAGAGGGTAACAGAGGAGAGAGGAAGTCTTTGGAGCTGCACCCTACTGGCCGTCTGTGCAGGTTCTGCCATCAGCCAGTGAAGCAAGGCCCCAACAGTCCTCACAGTCATGCCAACTGGAGTAGCTGGAAAGTACATTTACTGTCCCTCCAGAGTTTTGTCCCTCTACCAGTCACAGGGCATGGTAAAGGAGATGACCTGGAGGGAGTTTCAACAGTCTGTCTTTTATGAGGCTGAAAAGGTGGATGGGTGAGAAGGGCAAGTGATGCACTCGCTCTCTCTCACATTTTTTAGTGTGTGGTACATTGTAGGTATTATTTTAATTGACTTCACTTGCCGTATCTGCCATTGCTGAACATAACATCACTGTACATATTTGTTTGATCACTGTATATATATATATCATTGTTTATATCCATATCTATGTACATTGCTGCACATAAACATTACTGTACGTATTTTTGTTCATAGCTATATTGTGGTGTGTTGTGATGTTATTGTAATTATTTACTGTAGTTACAGTCAAAATTGCTAAGCCAATAAAAAGCACTGCAGGTTCTCAAATTAAAAATATATGATAATCATCCAAGTGGTCTGTGAGAAATGCATTCTACATACATTCAGTTTTCTCACACATCTATTTGTAAACATAAAACATACTTTTTTATGAAAGAGGATTCAAGGAAAGTCCTTCTCTTGAATTTAGCAGGAATAAACCAAACTAGAGAGCATAGAATTTCTGGGGAAATTGTGAGGGTGTGCTCGCTTGCGTCGGTTGCAGGTGGGTCCGTCCCTTTAAGTTTTTCCCTTCTAGTGATATTTTCAAGAATTTAGCCTACTCATAGGCTATTGCATAATTCATTAAGAACACCCTTGGAAAGAAGCTACTGTAACAACGTTATCACTGGCAATATTTCAGATGGAATCGCAATTCATCAACAGTATGTCTGCTAACTGAAAATATGCCCCCAAAAACGTAAATAAGCATGACATTTATTTAGTGGAAAATCGCTCATGCATATAAAGCTCAATAGCGATCATTGTCAGTAACAACGCAAAATGCGATATAGCCCTTTGTGGAGAAGCTGCCCCGGTAAATTGTAAACTACAGTGTTGGTCTTGGTAGCGATTGCGTTGGTTGAATTCGATGTAACGTTCCGTTGTACGGTTTAGGCTGAAATTAAATATTTTTTTTATGAACAGATTGACAAGTTAAGGCTGTGGCAATGATGTTCGGGTTAGTAGTTAATAATAATAGTTATTATCACCTATTATACCTTTAAGGGAGTGCCGAACATGTTCTGTCTGACTTCCTAAACAGCTGTGGATGTTTTTGTTAGCTACACAGTGTCTCGCGTAGGCTACAGCGTTGAAGTACTGGTTTGAAACCACAGGTAATGATAATTTCACCAACAAATCGTTTACTTGTTATCTAATGTGGGGGTGGTGAGGATTGTATTGGCTTGTGTTGTCACCACGCTTTGCAGAATGCTGTAGTGTACATACAGGGGTGGTCCCCGGGCCAGGAGTTTTAGAGAAAAAGAGGGAAACAAAAGGTGGACTTACGGAGGAAGGGCGAGGAAGGGTCATACTACTTCGACGCAACGGCCACGGTTTTCAGCTCGGATGTTATACATACTCACTACGCACTTACACACACGCGCACTCTCACACACAAATGTTTCTTACCATCCAGAATAAGACCAAGGGACCCTTCAGTGATCTCCAGTTCCCCAACCCTCTTCTCCTCCCCTTTACCAACAACTTTTGTCGGAACCGTCCTTCATCACCACGGAAATCTCTCACCTCCACTCTCCCTGTGCCACCAACACCAATATGAACTGAGAAGCAACAAGAAGTTTCCAGTCGTCCAGTTAAATAAGAAGGCCCTCCTCCTTTCCCCGCTCTACTGCTGTATTTATTTTCTGTATGTCCTCTTTCTTTGTTTTGCCTTTTCTCTTATGTTAACCTTTATTGTGTTAAAAGATCTCTGGAATTTTGCATGTTGCACCATTTTTTACCTCTCTTGGCTAATATCACCGGGCTTCGTGATTGACACCTGTTTGCATGATGTCACAGTGGCTTGACTTGCCTTTTTATGGCTTTGATTTGCTCAATTCAGGGCCTGGTCCTGGTTTAATACTATTCAAATGCATCCTGTGAGAGGGGCGGGGGTGTGTGCGAAGGGGGTTCTCATTACTTGCATTGACGTCATCATTTTTACTGGGGGGTTGAAGGGAGGAAAAACATGCTTAAGTCAAAGCAGCAAGAGAGTTGATTATATTCTTCAGTATTTCAGACATCCCAACCCGCAGAGACTCAATTCCAGGAGGTGGTTCCTTCGACAACGGCACCCACCCCGCCCCCCCCACCCGGGGACGACAACATTCGGAGGGTTGATTTAACTCCTCAACCAGCACGTACACCCCCCCGGGGGCGCTATCAGGACGCGCAATGTGCACATATCTCTACCCGAAATTAGTTTTGGAGAGTGTCTTGCACGCTTAAAATACAATAATCTGGATTTCCGGATAATCTGGATTTCCGGGAGCTTTGTATGGCATTTGCGGGTGTCCGGAGCCGCTATTGAAATGCGGGAGACTCCCGGACCTTCCGGGAGACTTGGGACGTCTGGTATTTAAGTTTGAGCCCTGTTATTCTTAAATGCCCTTAAGCCCATCCTGTATGCTTCTCTTCTCCCATTGTGGCATGTTCAAATATACAGGGGGTTGAGATATAGGGCTAAACTGCACTTTGAAAGGGGAGTTGATGGGCGTATGATGTATAATTCTGTATATTTAGTGTAAATACCGTGTAAAATAGTGATATCAAGAGGAAAAAAACTGATGCTATTTAGGTTGTACAAATTGAGAGGGAAGCTAGTCATGGGCTGGCCTTGGGGAATTGCGCAGCCCCTTTTTAAAGATGTAATTCGGTACCATGGAGTTTCACAGGAGTGTAAGATAATCACCTGACAGAACACAAGACAGACAAGCATATGACTAAATGTTTGACTGCGCGGAACAGGTCTTTTGTTAAAACTTTGGCTAAAACTCTGGCTGGAATATGCTGCCTAAGAAAAATGTAATCCTACCCGATGAGGTGGAGGAGATCAAGAAATCTCTGGACTTCTTGTTTAAACCGTAGCAGCGCAACAGAAGAAAATCATTGATCTGATGGGGGAAATACAAACGCTGAAAAAGCAAAGCTTGGAGAAGTACCGAAAGATCGCAATTCTGGAGATTCGAGTTGCTGACCTCGACCAATACTCCATAATTAACAACGTGGTTATCAGTGGCCTGAGAACCAAACACCGGAACTATGCCAGGGTGGCTGCAGTCACTGGGCACCCTGCTGCCGGAGTGGGTGAAGCTTCTGGGGAGGAGTCGCTGGAACAACAGGTGATTTGCTTTTTGGACAGCAATGGCGTTTATGTTGACAGCGGGGACATACCCTGCCGAGCAATAACAAAACAGCCACTCCATTGGTAATAATCCGGTTCACGAACAGAAAGAAAAAGTCAGAACTCCTCAGACAGGGAAGGAAATTAAAACGCACCGAAGTTTACATCAACGAACACCTCACCAAGAAAAATGCTGACATCGCCAGGAAAGCATGCATACTCAGAAAACAAAACAAGATCCAGGCAACATGGGCAAGGAATTGTAAAATATTCATCAAACTACATGGGTCGACACCGGAGGCAGCGAAAGTGCTCCTTATCAGGGACATCACCGAGCTGGATAAGTTAGATGAAGGAATTAATCAAGAGGAACATAGGCCTACATAAGGTAACTGAATACTATCGGAACTGAACTTATCAAACACAATGATTGCGACAAACTCGGACAGAAACTCATCTGCTACATATGAACAACTGAACTTGGACAATTTCAAATATACAGAACATAACCCACAATATATTGAAAATGACATTGACCCAGATAATAACTTATACATTGGTACTCACAGCCAGTGTGAATATTACACAGTTCAATTTGTGGCAGAAATAACAACAGCAATTGAACAAAAAAAATATGCAGTGGGGATATTCTTGGATCTTAAGAAGGCATTTGATAAAGTAGACCACAATTCTCTTGATTATGAAATTACACAAATATGGAATTAGGGGGACTGCACTTTCTTGGTTAAATAGCTACTTACATAATCGACAACAATATGTTGAATTGCAAAACCATAATTCAAAGTTAATGAAAATTACCTGTGGGTCCCCCAGGGGTCAGTGTTGGGACCATTATTGTTTAACTTGTATAATGTATTGGAGGTGTCTAAAACACTGAAAACGAATAAAATGCATATGCAAATAGGATGATTGCATCCTAATTTCATTTATGGGTCAAATAATGCAGCCACATTCTTAAAATGAAAAAGCATTTCGGCAAATGCATTTTAATTTTGGTCACGATTTGCTTCCATAGCCTTCAGGTAACATCTTGTTTTGGCTTCTTCTAAGACAACTGGTTCCCATAGACACTACCCCAAAGTAGGCTACTAATCACGTATTTGGGATTGTTTCGAGACAATAGCCGTATTTCCCACGACATCAGAGCTCCACAAATTCACATTTGTTTCCTATGCAAGTTTGTGTAGCCTATGGCTGACTGTTTCTTCGCTATATCTTTTGAAATCAATTAATTTTGTATTCTGAACAAATGTAGTGAGCACGTGCACTACATTACAGCCATTCACGCCATAATAAATGGAAGCTAAGAAAATAAAAGATTTGAGTGGGAGTTGATCCCACGATCAAAAACACGACAGGCACTGCAATCCAATGCAATACACCGCAAACTACTGAAGCACATAATGGTAATTCAGTGACACATTTATTAACTATGTTGGCCTTCAGGCAACATGTTGTTTTGGTTCTTCTGAATCAACTAGTTAGTACCCGAATGAAAGCTACTCATCACGCATTCGGGGTTGTCTCAAGACAATATCCATATTAACCACGATATCACAGCCCCTTAATGACACCACATATTGCATGTCACTTTGTTAGATTGCCCAATGTGATGACTGTCAGAAAAAGAGGACCTCTATCAAGGAGAAAACCCAGTACAAACCTATAGAGGTGAATTATCTCATTCATTTAAACATGTTTTAATTATTTTTTGAATGTGTCTTGGAGCAGTGAAATATCTAAAACATGCAGGGCAGGGAGGCCCAGGATCAGGTTGTAAAACTTTAAATGTTACACTTTTGCTTGCATTGAAGGTGCATTACTGTGTTTTCCAATTTCAGGGCTTTGAAAAAAATGGTGCAGGACACCCAAGCAACTGGGACAAGTGCATCAAGCCTACAGTGTTTGGACTACGGACAAAGAAGCAAATGACCACAAAGTATTAACCATATTTTTTGATGTATGGAAGAGAGGCCCGTTATGCATTGCAAATTCCAGTGATTTGGCAACCATATCTATGTATCTGCTTTAATGTGTTTGTTGACATTTTTCTACACCCATGTTACAGATAAGTGATGAGGACTTCAATGCACTCCTGGAGAATGAGGATCTTTGCAGCCAGATAGCTAACCTAGAAGATGTGTACCCTAGAGTGGAGGCGAACATTAAAAGAGAGACAAGAGAAGGTGCGGAAGAGGAAGCTTTCGAAGGGGGGAGATTACAGCTTTATGGTGGGGGATAAAGTTCTGAGAAAGAACATTCGTCAGGAACAGAGAAAGAGCGGAAAATTGGAGTCAGACTTACTGGGTCCATTTGAAATAACGAAAATCGACGACAAGTGCTGATCTGAAAAACAACAAAGGAAAGATCATGGAAAAGATCAACATTGACCACTTAAAAAAAAAGGTGGAACCACAGCCACGCATCCCAGCCAAATGGATTGCCACGGCTTCCACTCCTCCTTCAGAACCACAGCTTAGCCCTTTCAGCTGTTACAGTTCCCCAATCCCACACTTTCACACCTAGTCCACGAACAGACCCCATGTCCTCTGATCTCAAGATGGTCGACTCAACTGACAACAGACCCTCAATGTCAGTCACTCCAAAGGAATGTAAGTATAGATGCAATTTACTTCTAGCGACAACATACTGAATACATGCAGGAGTGTCATGTCCCACAGTAGGACTTGGGATTTTTCGGAAATTGATGCTGCATTCAATTACCTTTAAGGCTTTTGTAAACAACTCTGTCTTGTAATTTTCAGTAATAGCTGAAATCTGGTCAGGTCAACGGCAAGGTGTGCTGTGGAGCAAAGTCTTTGCCACTGACCTGCAGAATCTGGTCCCCGGAAAGGAGGTGGAGAGTGAGGTAAATACATGCTGCTTAAAGCCTTTTCCTTTACATGCTTGGATATATTTGATGGGAAATGTAACTACACAACTTCCACTGAAGGTTTTGAATGCATTAAATCATGCAGCAATTGGAAAGCAAGATCCAACTGAAGGCAAGACTTTTCATGTTGACGCCTTCAAAATGACAGCGATGTGGCAAGGCTCATACAGGGGATTAACCAAGGTGAGTATTTCAAAATCTGTTCTTGTATCATAACAATACACAAGTATTCATTGATTATTAGTTCATTTTCAGCTTGACCCAATGGAATATGACGTACTGATAGGACCAGTCTGTGACAAACATCACTGGACTCTTGTGGTGAGAATTTACATGCACTACCAAGGAGCAAAGTATAGAACCATGGGTGGTTCAAATGGGTGTGCTTGATGTTAAAGTCATTAATCATCCTCTCAACATGACTTAACGTCTTGTAAAGTTCATCTATCCAAAGCAGAAAAGGGTTATTTACATGGACCCCCTAGGTGAAACCCCTGACCACATCAACAAATGCAGGAATATCACGAGGCAAGTCATAAACCAGTGGTAATATCATAAAAAGTTGTAGGCTACAAGTAGCAACAATATTTTGCTGTTCTATAGAGCTTTCATGAGACGCAAAAACGTCCACATCTCACGACAGGCTTGTGAGAAAGTAAGCCATCCATGTCAGCTTGACTCAACATCCTGTGGAGTATTTGTCTGCAAGAAGGTATGAGTACACCTGACCATTTGTTTATAACAGCTATTGAACATTATTGATTGTACTTATCTTGTGTAGTTTGCAGAGCTCATTTTGTCTGGTGGGGGCCTGGATTTCCTGAATGATAAGGAGGCTATCACTCAGTTGAGGATGGAAATACGTTGCAGACTGATCACGGAATCAGGTTTGAAGTTCTTGTCTAACAAATGCATCCGAAATAAATAAAGAGGCGCATGATGACTGGGTAAGTACACTTAAGTTCTGTTACAATTGTATTGTAATACCAATATACTTCTCTTTAGATCCAGTGTAAAACATGCAGCCTTTGGTTCCATTGGCTCTGTGTTGGGAAGCCACCATTGGGGCAGGACTTCTATTGTCCTGCATGCACTCTCTAAAGGAAGAGTACATGCAGCAACATCAGCCCAGCTAAAGCACGGAGGAATGCAACCAAACTCCCCGTTGTCAATGACGAGTCCTGCATAAAGTCTCCATTTCCTCCAATCCTTGTGCCAGCATTTTCTTGTCACCCTCACTCCTTGCCCCTTCCCTGCTTACCCCTGTCATCTATCCAGGCTGCTTGAGCTTTTGCTCGGCCGTAACTTAAGGTTAAGAAATTAACCAAGGTTTTCTGATATATGAGTGAGGTATCTCACTATGGGACACGCCCCTCGCGCTGTCCCCCAGAAGCAATTTTACACTACGCCAGTCGTGACTGGCCAATAGACGTGACGTCTGCCTTGCAGAGGAGGGACTTCCTCCTACTACATAAGTCCCGTTGTCACGTCATCTCTTCAGTCTATAGGCAAAACACCTCTTCTCGCTCCGGGCAAGGAGGGTGATCTTGTGAGATACCTCACTCATATATCAGAAAACCTTGGTTAATTTCTTAACCTTAAGTTTTCTTTCAATATTCGCTCGGTATCTCACTATGGGATATAGTAACTCCCGTATTGCCAAATAAGTACCAGTACACAAAAACCTGTCAAACAGGCATGTTTACTGATCCAACGCTCAAGACTGTGTGAGACAGATTAGGCGCAGTAACATCCAACCTGTAGAATCTAGTGAAAGTGTGAGGCGTTGCCCAGCTGGCAGCCGCACATATCTCTTCCACTGAGACCCCCTGGAACAGTGCCCAGGATGCGGCCATACCGCGAGTTGAATGTGCGCGTAGGCCAATAGGGGGTTCCAAACCCTCGCTATTATAAGCCATGGCTATAGCCTCCACGATCCAGTGTGACAAACGCTGCTTCGAGAGAGGCTTTCCCATGTGTGACGTAGCACATGATACAAACAGCTGCTCGGATTTCCTGAATCCAGCTGTCCTATCAACATAGACGCGTAAAGCCCGTACCGGGCAGAGCGCATTCAGCCGTTCCTGCTCCTGAGAGGAGAAAGGAGGAGAATGGAAAGCCAATAGCTCAATAGGGCGGTATGATAACGCAGAGTTAACTACCTTGGGAACAAATGCAGGATTCGGTTTTAATAAAACCTTTGAGTTCCCCTGTAAGAACTGCATACATGCCGGGTTAACCGACAGAGCATGGATGTCACTCACGCGTTTAGCCGAGGCCAACGCGAGCAACAATGCCGTCTTAAACGAGAGCCTTTTAAGCTCTATCTGTTGTAAGGGCTCAAACGGTGGGCGTGACAGCGCATCAAGCACCGTAGATAAATCCCACGGAGCAGTCAAGTTCCGCGACACCGGCCGAAGACGGCGTGCACCTTTCATAAACCGGCAAACAATAGGATGTTGGCCTGCCGTTTTGTCTCCAAACCCTATGTGACAAGCCGATATAGCGGCCAAGTACACTTTGATGGTGGAGAAAGCCTTGCCTTTATCCAGCAAGTCTTGTAGAAACGTTAGAATAACAGGTACGGGGCTCTGGAAAGCTATTTCCCCAGCTTTCACACACCATTCCTCGAACGCACGCCATTTTCCGTCATATGCGTAACGTGTAGAGCAGGGGTTTTCAAAGTGTAAGACAGTGAGCCTCCCTTGAGAGAACATCAAGTCACCGGGGCCTCCCCCATTTTAACGGGGTCATAGAATGATTTTTTGGGCATATTTCACACTGTTCCTTAAGGTCTCCCAATAGGGTATCTAACATTGGTTGGGCTGAAAATGTTCCGGGTGCTGTTCTATGCGCCCTAATGCACCCTGTGAAATAGCCCTGGAATAAAACAAGAGGGTTTCTTCTTTCTATGGTATGCTCATGAATATATAGATAAGCTGCGCGCTGATTGGTTGGTTTACAACGAGTGAAGCTGCGGAGCGAAGCGCAACATGGCCAACAGTAAGCCTACTTACCAGGGGTGAAAGTAGTTTTGTTTTCTTGGTGGTACTATGATGCAGGTTTAATGCGCGCGCCAAGCGCGCGCCGAAAATTTCACTTAGCCTAATTATTTATTATTTGTATATTTACTGTATTATAGTCTACTTATCAAGCATTCACTAGGACTTCTTATCACTCTAGTATCACTCTTTAACCCACCTGTATCTGTTTTTGCCTGTCTAAATGTCACACGTGATATTTAACCTCTTCTGGGTCCAAGCGCTCCGCTCGTCCAGATCTAATAACAATGGCGGAACCTGTTAATTTATTTACGATCACGTCCTACTTTAGTGATGCACCCTTGCTCACACAGTTTGTCATTGCATTTTATTTTTAACCAGTCGTTGTCTTGGGGCCCCAATCCAGCTCGGCGCCCCAAGCAATTGCTTGTTTTGCTTGCCTTGTCGCGACGGGCCTGTGCGTGTGTCGGAATTTCTTACCGGTACGGCGTACCGGCCAGTACCGGCTTACTTTCACCACTGCTACTTACTGAAACATCGAAGGTGGAGACTTGAAATAAAAACGTACAAATAAACCTATTGTGTCTGCACAACACTGTTTTCAACAGATTGACAAGACATCATTTGAAATGATAACGTTAGCGTAAGGGGTCCCATTATCGTCCACCGAAAATAGTTATGCCAACTTCTCCTTTTTTCGGTAAAATGTTAGCTCCATTTCCTGTTTCCTATCTGTGATCCAGGGGGCGGGACGGATTTGGACATCCCAATCTGCCGGTATCAGGATCACTCTGACCTAATGATTATTTTCCAGTAAGCATATATTTTAATTTTTTTTAATAATTAAAAAATATATATTTGCCGCCACCCCTGAAACGCTTTGCCGCGCCTCCCCTGAAACTCTCTGGCGCCCCCCAGGGGAGGCGCGCCTCACACTTTGAAAACCTCTGGTGTAGAGGAAGCTCTGGCGCCCTGAATAGTCGTGATGACATTCTGTGGGAGACCAGCAGTCGTTAGGTTCATCCTTTCACGGGCCAGGCCCACAGAGCCATGCGCTCCGGATGAGGATGGAAGATCTCTCCGTGCGCTTGCGTCAGGAGATCCCTGCGTAAAGGCAGAGGCCAAGGCTGGCTGTACAGCAGCTGGACTATTTCTGCCAACCAATATTTCCCCGCCCAACGGGGGGCTATAAGGATCAGTGCATGACCCCTCTCTCGCACTCTGGCGAGAGTAGGAATGATCAGCTCTAATGGGGGAAAAGCTTACAGGAGGACGCGAGGCCACTCGTATGCCAGAGCATCCAGCCCCAACGGGGCGCTCCGACCGGTTAGGGAATAGAACAGAGGACACTGAGGGCCTCATGTACGTACATTCGCAAACGTAGCGGTATTTGCGCCATGGCCAACCCGCAGATTGCGCACACTGTGATACTTCAGTTTACGTCGTATTTACGAAACCTGCAGGTCATCAGGTAATCAGCGCCTTTCTCCGCCCACTATAACGCACATTGCGAGCATTTAAACGCGCAATTGAATGGGCCTCCTTCTCGCTGTCATGGATCAGCCGAAGTCCAAACAGCGAAAAGGAAAATTCAGTGACAACGAAGTGGATATTCTAGTTCACGAGGTCACAGCAAATTTAAATGTAATTCAAGGCCGGAATTCAACACCAACACAGAAAAATGCCATATGGACAGAAATTACTAAAAAAATTAATGCAATATCATCAACACGCAGGCAAGTGGAAGATGTGAAAAAGAGGTGGCAGGATATTAAACGTCGAACTAAAGAAAAAGTAGCTTTCAACAGATCACAGGCAAGGAAAACTGGTGCAGGTCCCCCCGAAGTACAGGAATTGACAATGTTTGAAGAGGTTGTACAGCAAACCCTGGCTGCTGAACAGGTGGAAGGCGTGGAAGGCATTGATACTGCTGAGACCACATTAGAAAATGAAGGTAAGTCTGATTAAGATTAAAATAAGATCATTGATATCTAAGATAAGATAAGATAGTCTTTATTGTCACTGTACAGTCACCCATACAACGAAATTGGGACTATCTATAAGAAATTGGGAAATCTATAAGCAAACATTTCATTGTTCCCCTTTAGCAAGCACATCTTCAAATGTTGGCGCTACTGCGGCATCCAGTGAAACCTCGTCTCGACCCTCTGCACCCGCACACATGGATGACCTGGATAAAATGCTTTTGATTGAGCAAAGGGGCCAAACGAAGGCGCTACAGCATATTTCTTTAGATGTGCAGCAGATGGCCACTCACATCAGGGATATGAGGCGCGACAGTCGGCAGGTTAAAGATCTTGTGGTTGCAGTAAATGGGATGACGCGAGCTGTCACTAAGTTATGTCGCCAGCAGCAGGAGACTAACAACTGCCTCAAGGCAATCATAGCAGCCATGACCGTAACCTCCAACCCTGCACCACCCAGCCCTGTGCCATCTCAACCTGCACCACCCTGCCCTGTGCCATCTCAACCTGCACCACCCTGCCCTGTGCCATCAACTGTACCGACGCGTTGTCTGAGAAAAAGAAAAACTGAGCAAACACAGTCAGATAAAGCAGCTACTAAAAGGAGATAATAAATACAAAATTGTGAAAGACGCAATTGCTTGTCTGGGTTATTTGTAATATTTTTATCCTCCATTTTCATTGGGTGTGCCACGTCATCGACGTGGCCATCCTTTGTTATCTCACATATATATTATTATTATTATTTTTGCCCCCCTACTCCTCGGTCAATATTTGGACTACATAGAAAACGTCGACGTCCAAAGTTTCGTCTTGGTCTCCATTGAGTTGCTTGTATCAGAATTTACGTTCCGTTGCACAGTTTAGGACCATACAACGTTTTTGTGGCATAAAGTTGATTTTGTCGGCAAAGGGTAGACTACTCAGTTATAATAGCCTACGTCACAGCGTCGGCACATGTTAGCAACGACGCATTAGATACGACGTGCATAGAAGACTGTTGCAGCACAGAAAGGATCGTATCGTGCCCCCCACTAGCATCCGTCAATATTTTGATTACTTAGAAAACGTCATGTCAAAAGTTGGTAGCCATTGAGTTGCTTGTCTTTTTATTTACCTGGCTAACTTGCTAGCCACAGTCACTGACGCTACTAACGTCACGAAACACGCGTGACTACCTCTAGCCTAACATTAGTTTAGCAGCTTGTTAACTTCTGGGAGATAGCTATAGGCTAACTATAGCTTTAACGATACTGCAAGGCAGCTGCAGAAACGCCACAAGCAAAGAGGCCAGGGTGATAACTATTTACTAATGTTACTTTCTGAAGTGTAATGTACAATATAAGCTAATATTATTGAGGAACTACATCGACTTTCGGAAACGGTAGTCTACTATTTCACTGAAGCATTAGCATCATGACATTAGCCTATGTTGCCCGGGCAACACATACTACAGCGGTCTAGGCTGCATCTGTTTTCAATCGTTAAAATAAACATTACTCACAAATACATTTTCGTTGTACGATTTATTATGACATTAGATTACAAGTAAACGATTTGTTGGTGAAATAATCATTACCTGTGATTTCAAACCAGTACTGCAACGCTGTAGCCTACGCGAGACACTGTGTAGCTAACAAAAACATCCACAGCTGTTTACAGTAGGGAGTCAAACGGCGACAGAAAATGTTCGGCACTCCCTTAAATCAAAAGTATTTCAATAGGTGAAACTGTCTGACTACTAACCCGAACTTCATTGACACAGCCGTCAATCTGTTCATGAAAGCAATATTTAATTTCAGCCTAAACCGTACAACGGAACGTTCAACCAACGATCGCAACCAAGACTCGAACACTGTAGTATACAATTTACCGGGGCAGCTTCTCCATAAAGGGCTATATCGCATTTTGCGTTATTACTGACAATGATCGCTATTGAGCTTTTTATGCATGAGCGATTTTCCACTAAATAAATGTCAAGCTTACTTACGTTTTTGGGGACATGTCATAAGTTAGCAGACATGGAGCTACTGTTTGAATCGCGATTCCATCTGAAATATTTCCAGTGATAACAGTAGCTTCTTTCCAAGGGTGTTCTTAATGAATTATTATGCAATAGACTATGAGTAGGCTAACTGCTTGAAAATATGCAGGCACACCCTCACAATTTCCCCAGAAATTGTATGCTCTCTAGTTTTTACATGGTTCAGTGGGTTATACAACTCATTTCAACAAGGCATAATTTCACATTAGGTGAAATATCTCTGGACAATATCTTCTCGCAGACGTCTGCCTCCAGCCATTTCATGTTGTGGGTGTACCCCACCAAATGCATCCATGTCTTCCGGTGGCTCCTCCATGTCTTCTGGAATGTCCAGGGGCATGCCGTGGCGAATGGCGATATTGTGCACAATGCAACAAGCGACGACGATTTTGCACACTTTTTCTGGTGTGTACATAAGCGCTCCACCTGTACGGTCCAAGCAGCGCATCCGGTTTTTCAAGAGTCCAAATGTGCGCTCAATCACCCCCCTCGTCTGAATGTGTGCCCGGTTATAATTCCTCTGAGCTGCTGTTGTTGGGTTGTGTATTGGGGTCATTAGCCATGGTTGTTGGGCATACCCACCATCACCTGCAGCAAAATGTAGAACATAATTAAAAGATATTGAAGATACATTAAAGTGTGGTATTAATGCATGGGGTGTTTGATAATGTGTGCAGATACTGCAGATGGCTAGATAAATAGATGTACCAAACAAAAAAAACAATGCTTACCAAGTAGCCACGTCTCTCCAAAAGCCTGGTTGCACAATCTTTGATAGATGGCACTATTGCGGAATATGAAGCTGTCATGGACAGACCCAGGGAATTTGGCCACAACGTTTGTGATCAGCATGTCTGCGTCACATACAACTTGCACATTCATGGAATATGTATGTTTTCTGTTTCTGTAAACGTGTTCGTGGAGTGACGGGGGGACAGTTGGTATGTGGGTGCAATCAATGGTTCCTATGACGTTCGGAAAGTTGCAGATGTCAAAAAAGTCCTGCTTGATGCGTGTTATTTCGGCATTAGTGGTGGGGAAATGAATGTATTCACTAGTGCGCTGTAGCAAAGCGTTGAGTACTTGTGCTATGATACGGCTGAGTGCAGACTGCGATATTCCCACTGCTGATGCTATGACTGATTGAAATGATCCTGATGCCAAAAATTGTAATGTAGCGAGGAGTTTAACAACTGCTGGAATGGAATGTGAACGCTGAGTCGAAGATTCGATGTCATCTTTGATTTGTTCCAGTAACTCTAATATTGCATGGCTGCTTAATCTGTAACGCGTAATTATTTCTTGTTCACTCAACTCAAAAAGTGTGATCCTTGTGCCAAAAATCCTTTGAGCTCGTCTCCTTTGCCTATGTCGCCGTCTGGCTCGGATTACTGCTGCCATTTCACCAGGAAACATCAGCGAGTAAACCTGCATCCTGGTTTACGCCTGCTTTTCAAAAGCGGAGAATTTTCACCGCAAATTGGAAGCACGCTTTCACGGGAGGTTTCTGTACATACCGCGGAATACATAATTAGGCGCAGTTTACGCATCTCCTCCCATCTCTTTATGGGAACTCCCACTTTCCCCTTGACACTCCCGTGAATGCATATGCATGACTCGGAAAAGCGCAATTTGCCATTTTCAGTTCCCGCGACACGCAGTCTGCGCTTTTCACCCAGTGCGGCATGTTTGTACATACCTCGCCATGTTTTTACGCGCAAATTGCGAAACAAATACGCCTGAAGTGGGCGCAAAAGCGTTAGTACATGAGGCCCTGAGTGCTCTCCTCTGATGCAAAGAGATCGATCTCCGCTCGACCGTATCTCTCCCATATCTGGGCCACGACCTCGCTGTGGAGTTTCCAATCCTTGTAGCGAGGGTCGCCCCTGGACATCAAATCTGCTCCCCAATTCCGTGCGCCTGGCACGTGTGTTGCTCTCAGAGACAACAGGTGAGTGTCGCTCCACATGGTCAGTTTGTGTGCCAACGTGTGCATTTGACGGGAGCGTAGCCCCCCCTGTCGGTTTATATATGCCACTACCGTGGTGTTGTCCGTCCTGACTAGAACATGTTGCCCTCTGAGGAAGGGAAGAAAATGTTTCAGCGCCAGCGACACAGCCTGAAGTTCCAGGCAGTTTATGTGAACAAACTGCATATGTGAACTCCACATGCCATTTATCGATCTGCCCTCGTATACGGCTCCCCAGCCTGCTCGAGAGGCATCTGTCGAAAGGACTTTCCTTGCCAGGATAGTTCCCATGGTAACGCCCGTAGTTAAAAAGGGCCCGCGTCTCCAAGGGCGCAGCGCCAATGCGCACGCCATGGAGACCAGAACTTGGCGATGGCCGTGGCGGGTCGGGTTCAGTTTGAGTGATGCAACCCATCGCTGAACCGGCCTCATATGTAGGCGGCCAAGTGGGACTACTACCAGCGCCGACGCCATCAGACCTAATAGTCTGAGGCACGTTCTGAATTTCAACATCGTCCCCCTGCAGAAGAGTGCCAGACAAGCCTGAAAGGCTTCCACCCTCTCCGCGGATAGACGTGCTTTGAACGTCACTGAATTGAGGCACAAGCCTATGTACGTTATGTTTTGAGTAGGAATCAAAACACTCTTTTTCACGTTTATTGTGAAACCCAGGGCCATAAGGTGCGATATTAGCAAGCTGGTTTGCGCCTGAGCCTCTTGGGGTGACTGTGTGGCTAGAAGCCAGTCGTCTATGTACGTTGCCAAACGCATTCCCTTCTCCCTGAGAGGCGCGATAGCAGCCTCCGTGCACTTCACAAACACCCGTGGGCTTAATGAAAGGCCGAACGGGAGAACCAAATACTCGTACGTTACACCCTGGAAGGCGAACCTGAGATATTTTCTGTGAGGCGGATAAATTGGGATGTGGAAATAGGCGTTCGTTAAATCTATGCTTGTGAACCAGTCTCCTGGGCGCACAAAGCGTATTAGAGCGGCGTGTGTCAGCATTCTGAAACTGTACTGTCTCATGTATCTGTTCAGAGCGCGTAGATCTAATATCGGCCGTAGGCTCCCTCCCTTCTTTGGGACTAGAAAGTACCTCGAGTAAAAACCGCTTTGGTTGTGCTCTGGTGGCACTATCTGAATTGCCATTTTGTCTTTTAGGGAGGTGATTTCCTCCTGTAAAACACTGGCTTTTTCTCCCCGGGCCTGCGACTGCAGTATCCCGTTGAAACGAGGAGGAGTGGACGCAAATTGGAGTCTGTAGCCGGCGGTTACAGTTTTTATAACCCAATTCGATGCACCACATGCACGCCACTGTTGGGCCCGGCCAGACAGCGGCCCCAGCCCCGCTGGTTCCGCTGTCATGCCGGGCAGAACGGGCATGGTGGGCTGCGCACACGCGCTCATATCCACCAGGCACCGTTTTGTTACATTCTGTTCCTTTTTTCTGTTTATCATTTTTTCTGTTTTCACGTGAAGCTGCGCCCTTGGCTCGTAGCCTGGATGCGCGCTTTGAAACATTTTTAATGAACACTTTGTTGGGGAAGGGGGACACATGTGTGATTTTGGGCACTGGTGTGTGCTTTTGCACTCGCATGCGTTTGTGAGACACAGCTGCGGCTCCACCGAGCTCTCTGCAGGTCTGACCCTTCTCTTCTTTGTCTGGTCGTGAACTGTGAAGGCCGAACGGGCTTCTGCACGCCTTTTGCAGGGCTTGGAACATGCCCTTTGTAACCCGTCCTGGAACTGGGTTTGGAACAGAACATCTAGGGGGGACGGTGACGGCGTCTGGCCGGGCCTGCCGTACCCCCCTGGCTGCAGCGCCCTAGGTAGCGCGCCGTTTCTTCATGGCTCCCTGAGTATCCGAAGGGGCCGTACGACCACCCTGCTTCGCCCCGGGTGCGGGTGGCTTCCTCCCCCACGCACCTCTATGCTCCGGCGGCTTGTTCTGGCCCCGGCCGGCCCCGTGGGTTGGTTGGGGCTGACGATTCGGGATGCGGTAAGCCGGCGAAGGGGCGCGGGGCTGGGTGAACACCTGGCTAGGTGCTTTGGTGGGGAAAGGCGCTCTTCTGGGTAGACACAGTCGCAGCGCCTCACCTTCCCTCTTTTTCTCCTCCCATCGTTTCAGCATAGTTTCGTACGCTGGGCCAAACAAACCTTTTGGGTCCACAGGCACGTCGAGGAGTCGGGTTTTTTCCCTCAGAGAGAGACTGGACAGGTTCAGCCATCTTGCTCTTTCTTGGGCGACCATCAAAGCCATGGCTCTGCCGGACGCTTGGACAGCGCTCCTGTGAAGGCGCAGGCACAGGTCCGTCACGACGCACAGCTCAGCCCACACGGCTGGGGTGGGTAACGTTGACATGTCGACCTCCAGCTCTGCCTGGTAAGCTAGCAGCAGCGATGATGCGTTGAGTGCTCTCACCGTCGTGGCCGTCGCCTTGTAGCACTTTTCAGTCAGTGACGACTGGAAGCAGTCAGCTTTGGACGGCAGTGTAGGGCAGGCCGAAGTCATGGCGGACTTCTGCGTGGGGTGGAGGTGCGACGCCAGCAATGGTTCAACCGGAGGCAGATGGGAGAAACCCTTTTCCTCCATACCGGCCCAATCCAACGCCGATCCACCCTGTACAGGGTTCTTAGCTGAGAGAGGCTTGCTCCAGGACCGAGTCGCTTCATCCAGGCACTCGGGAAAGGCCGGAAGCAGCAGGCTGGTGGAGGCTTTAGCCTTTGGGAGCCGCTTGCCCTCGTAGCGGGAAGTTGCGGTCTCTACCGGGGGCTCAGGCCACTCGATATTCAGCTTCGCAGCTGCCCTTTTGCAGGCCTCGTGGAGATCCATGCTGATGGCCGGGTTCGGGGAGCTGGTGCACATGCCGCCTACCACCATAGGCGACGCGGTGCGCGGGGAAAAGGAATCATCCTCCTCGTCCTCATCAGAGCCGAGGCTAATGGATTCCTCTCCCGACTCGTAGTAACCGCCCTCGGCTTCGTCAGGCTCTGCCAGCAGGCTAGCCTCGACGTTGTCGTATTGGGTTAGCGCGAGCGGCTGGGAACCTTCGGTGAGGTCCACCTCCGATCCCCAGGTGGTGCCCGGTGGGACGGCGATCCCCCGGGAACCTTCCGCTAGCTCCAGTAGTGGTGGGTCGGTTACCCCCATTACGGGATCTTCTGCGAACAGTTTCGCTTGTTTGTTCAGTCGGCGTTTGCGGGTTTTGTGTGAAAAACGCGCGCAGTGCTCGCAGGTAGCCGGGGATGCTAGGGCCGCCTTGGCGTGTTCCAGCCCGAGGCAGTGGATGCAAGCGGAGTGGCTATCCGCTCCCGACATCTTGTTCCCGCATACGCAGGACTTTGTCAGAGGCTTCCCCGAGCCCTCGGTTAGGGTAAGTTCAGGCTCTGACTGCATGTTTGCTCTCCGCTTATTAACAGCCGCTGTTTAGTGACAGGCCAGCTAAATAAAGTGGATTGCAGCTAGTATGTGTACTAGCAGCTACTGTATGGTGACAGTCTAGCTTTAGCTTCTCAACTCAGAGGTTTGCTGTAGCGATGTAGGCTAGCGTTCGGTGACCGAGGGGTTAGCTCGCTCTGTGAACAGTTAAGCTAGGCCGTCTACAACTTCCTTCCAAGAGGTGCTTCTAGGAGCGAGAAGAGGTAAAAGACTGAAGAGATGACGTGACAACGGGACTTATGTAGTAGGAGGAAGTCCCTCCTCTGCAAGGCAGACGTCACGTCTATTGGCCAGTCACGACTGGCGTAGTGTAAAATTGCTTCTGGGGGACAGCGCGAGGGGCGTGTCCCATAGTGAGATACCGAGCGAATATTGAAAGAAAACCCACTAGGACTCTCAGCCACACCCCAAGTTCAATGCCTGGTTATTATGCATCAGGCATGAAAATACCTCACCTTTCGGCGAGATTTTTTTTTGGCTGATGCATGCACCCTTCACATCATTCATTCCTGGGCATCCCAGTAATCTCACACTCGTCCTCTCAGGACCCCAGGCTCGGCTCTGCTACCAGCTCTGGTGTCTCGCTGGTGTGTTACTGAACTGAAATTTAGAAGATGTGTGACACAGCTGGTGGACATCAGTCCCTTCCTGTCCATCTACCTGGCTTCCCTGTTATGTTGTGACAATCACATGGCACCAGTTTGTGGCATTTGCCAACTCGGATCCGAGTTGACCTTGGATTTGGCATTTTCTTAATGAAAAACTGTTTAGCCTGTGTTCTGCACCCCTCTTTCACCAACCATCTCTGGGGGAGGTGATCCCTCACTGAATTGCTCCTCCCAAGGTTACTACCATTTTTGTGTCCATTAGAGTTTTTCCCGTCTTCCTTGAGAATTGAGGTTGGTTGAGGGGGGCACATGTGAAGCGGTCTGTGACACTACTTGTAAATAGGGATATTCAAAGGAGATTTGATTACTTTTTATAGGACTTAATACAAACATGTGTAGCGCTTCACATAATAAAGACAATATGATGGCAATACATGCAGAGCTGCCAACTCTCACGGTTTCGCCGTGTGACACACGCTTTTGCATGTTTTCACACGCTCTCACGCCACACAACCAATTTCTCACGCCAAAAAAATATATCATATTTTGGGCCAAAGCGCGTTCGTTCCTTCGGGAGAATTCACGGTGCATCAGACCGTGCATTAAAAAGTGCCGTTTTCAGTTGTCACCCTCTCTTTCTCAAACACAAGTCCGTGTACAGGTGTTGCCACGGAGACAACCCTAAACAATCATTTTTTGTTGTGGAGAGCAAGATTAAGCTGATGCGAAAATAATGAAATGGATGGGGAAAAGATGCCAGGAAGAACTGAAAAAGGCAGGTAAAAAAGAAAGATCTGTCACTTCATAAATCCTGCAAGGGAAGAATATGTTTTCTCAAAAGCCCTAAATCTTTCAGGTCCAAATCAAATTTGGGTTATAATTTCCGGAGAATATTACAATACGAGTCCAACAAAATGTTTATATTAGCCTACAGAAAGCTCAAAAAACTATTTTGCATTGAGATTAATGCAAAAAAATTGCAGTCGCATTCATGTGAAGTTCGGATTTCACCTCGCCTCAAAACCATGTCTAGTTCCTAGGTTCGGGTTAAACCTCGATTTTTCGACGTATGGCTCGGCCCCTGGTAGGGGATGGGCTGGCTTTCGCCATTACACTGCCAGGCTGAAAATGGGTCCCACTCCGGTCCAGATAGTAGTGTATAATATCGAGTGTTTTGTGTTTGTTTGAAATAAAATACAAATGTATGTATTATAGAAACCTCAGTTACCTGGATGCTAATCACAAATACATTCGACACCTTCAGTACTGTGTTGCGGGTATAATATTACTACATAATATACAGGCTACTACTCGGCAGTGTTCGCATTAAAGCTGATCGTATTGTCTGGGTTTACAGCGACAATCTTAACACATTTTTTAAAATTGATTTCAAAAGATATAGCGAAAAACAGCCATAGGCTAGGCAACACAAACTCGCATTGGAAACGAATGTTTCCATGATATGTTATATATCCAGTAATATGATACAGGAAGACTGATGGGTGAACGCACAGCTGCGGAACCAGTTAGCGTGTAAAGCAGTTGGGCGACAACACCGGCTAGCGCATTTCCTACTTAAAGCAGCTTGCACACTGCCCCAACAAACTAAAACAAATCCCAACATTCTAAAGTTGGCAGTTGTTGGTGACTGTCTTTAGAATGTCCAGTAAACCAACTTGCAGTTTCACACTGCTCAGACAAATCCGTTTTCACGTGACGTCACGTTCCAATGGACACGCCCCCCTGGAGGGCAAAAAAGACTTACCGCTGCCCGCCATCCATTATAAAGTCATACAATTACATTTAGTCTGCTGCTTTTGTTTAGGCATAATGCCGGATAGTTGTTGTGCTATCGGATGCACTAATTGCAGAGGAGTCAAGCCTGTGCTGTGTTTCTACATAATTCTGTCCGATAAAGAAAATGTAGAGAAGATTGTGGAATTGTGCCATTAATTAAATGTAACTAGCCTACATCTGTCTCCGGGGAGGGCATACAATGGCAGACGTCCAAATGTACACGTATTTGCAGTAACACTTAATCAAAGCTAAGCACAAGTAAAGTTAAACACAAGTATATTCATTATCGTATGTTTATCCATAAAACACATCTTTATGTAATCGGTTTGAAATAGTTTGTTGTGTATCGAGGCGACCAACTGCAGGGGTCGTCGTACTCGTAGTGAGATAAAGTTGGCTAGTTAGCTAAATAGTTGGGTTGTTGCGTTTGTCGCCGATACTTGCAGTTTGTGTCCATATCTTTCCTTTTCTTTAGCTGAGAGGTGATCCAAACGTGGGAAGGTAAATTTGCCGGCTTTTGCTGCGTTTCAATGGTGTGAGCCACTATCGCCAGCAGCTTTCTGCCCTCCAGGTCACCAAGCATGTCACGTGACTGAACTATGAATAACAGATATATTTTTTCCAGTTAACTAACTAGCTACTTTTTAAATTGTGTGTTGTAGCTCAACCCAGAATCACATAATTTCGTGAAAAATTATCTAATATTTCATAACATGTTCACGAAATTGGCACTCTTTTTGTGACTATGCCATGTTTTTTCAACCAGTGCATTTCAATGGAGATAATATTTTGTGACCTTGAATAGATTCTCTCTTCCCATAACTCCAGGAGTAGCCTACATCTTCGCGTTCTTGGATCCAGAAACCAGCCATTTTCAGATTTTAAAATCAGTTATAATTATGAAGTGAGTAGAGAGCTAAAATCGACATCAAAGAGAGCTCAAGGACGTTATGTACGCGAAGTTAAGTCTAGTTGTCTAGGTAACGAGTTGTCAGAATGTTGCAGTTTGTTGGAAATCGCTCTACAATCAGACGTACTACAACTTTACCCGATCTGACTGAACATGTTGAACTCTTCCGACAGTACCCGACAATGGCCAACAAACACAAACTGCTGGCCCACACTGATCCGACTGTTGGTGTTTGTTGGCGTTTGTTGTAGAATGTTGGCGTTTGTCAGGGCAGTGTGCAAGCTGCTTATGTCGCTAGCTACTTTACCATCAAGTTAACATGATAGCGCATATTACCATCAATTAACTGGCTGTGAATAGCAGCGATACATCGAATAGTCTCCGCTAACCAACCCTCTGGATCAGAACGTTATTTATTTTAGGCTAAAATGTATTTGATCTAAAATTGATAGCCTACCTAAGGTAGAGCTAGAGCTAATCTATCCTGATATTTCAATTAGTAGCTATATTAGCCCACCAAATAGTATTTGGTAGAGTGCGTTTACAGTCAGTAAAGAGGTTATTGTAGCCTACAAATATGTTTTAATTGAGTCAACAAACAACGTACATATTAAGACAGAGACGGCTTAAAAAGACCTAGACCAGCTGTAATGCCTGCATACTAAAAGCAACTGTCGGTTAGGTGTGCATCGGGTAGGCTATGTCTACTGGTTACTTTTTGAATAACTGCTGTGAAATTGTAGTAATTAATTAACGCACCGATAAATGTTCAATATGATCTGCTGTTTTTACATCACCCACCTGTCATTTCTGAACCCAGTGTATTGTCGAGGGTTAAACAACAGGTGTATATGAGAGTTAGCCATAGCCTAGGACGTGTCAGATCCACAACCGAGTTATCTCTACTGAAGTATATTTATTGTTCCGGTGGATCCCTTGCCTGTTGCTCAAATTCATTTCAGTAGCAAGGGCACATCGCCACTGATGCTAGGCATAATTGGAAATTCCCTTCCATGAAGTTATGGCACCCCAAACCACCTTTTTAAAAGCACTAACCCAGATAGCAAAGTTAGAAATAGCAAAGGAAAAAATTAAGCCTATTTGGGTGTATTTTGGGCATATTCAATTCATTTTCAAAGAAACTTGTAATACAAAAATGTTTACTTTTCATGGGTATTTTCATTGTGTTAAGTTTCATTTTGATAGGAGTAAAGGAAAAAAATAGCCACTTTGGGGTGTAATGTTGCCTGGCCTTATTGGCACATCTCTCGGATTGATGAGAATTAAACTTATTTCCACAACTAGGATTTCTTAGGACTTTTAGTATGTTGTTCTGGACACCTCATAGAAATGATCTATGTAAAACAATCTTTTTTACAATTAGTCTGTCGTAAAACGTCACTTTGCCTGGATTTAAACTTATTTCGCTGTGTTGTGTCTAAACTTAACAGTGTGTCAGACTAGAAGTTTGTAAGATAGGGTTTACAGCCAGTTATTATTGCGAGTGAAACTAGGGTCATTGTATACACAAATAGAGGCGTGGCTACGCGCTGGTCTGCATTTAATGCAGCTAGCACACCTGTGGCAGCCTCGCCTGGCAGCCTCGGGCACTAAGACAAAGGGAGTCTTCCTGCGGGAGTCATCCTATTTTATTCTTTTCTACCTAGAACACATTTATAGCTAGCATGTGCTTCTTTAGCATTCCCGTTCACTGCAACACCCGCAGACGTAGAAGTAGATATGTCACAAAGTATATACGTTCCACTTCTAACCTTAGCTACCTCTCCAGATCTTCTCCACCTGCTCTCTCTCTTTCTATATGACTCTGGAACTGCCAGTCTGCTGTGAAAAAGGCAGACTTCATTCCAGCGTTTGCCTCTGTGAGGGAATGATAGCATTATACTGCTGATCAATGCTGCTATACCAATCAATATCTAATATGAATATGTAAACACACATGTTTTGTAATGCTAATAACTAAGATACAAATATTGAATGTGATCAATTGATTTAATAAAGTAACAGATAAGAAACATTGAAATGTAACTTTGGTGTGTGGACAAGAATGCAGAGGTCAGGCAAACTGACTTGGGAGGCGAGATCGTGACGCTCAGGGACTGGCGTGAGCACAATGAGCTAGTCAGCTCATGGGAGTAAAAGTGTCAACTTGGGAGATAAGGTGATGCTGGGAAAATAACTCTTCTCTGCTTCAGGACGAGTCAGACCGGACAGTTCTTACTATGGATAAAATGTCCCCTTCCCCTGGAGACCCTGCCCCCCCCCTTCTCACTGAATGTCCCCTTCCCCTGGAGACCCTGCCCCCCCCCCTTCTCACTGAATGTCCCCTTCCCCTGGAGACCCTGCTTCTCACTGGATGCCCCCCCCCTTTCCTTGGAGCCCATCTGCCCCATCTGCCCCTTTACATCATCTGACCTAGGAGTGGTCTTACCCTCTCCCCTTCCCCTTGAAGACCCCACCCCGTATATCATCAGGACCTCGAGATGACCTGCTCTCAACTCTGGAGAACTCAACCCCCCCCCTTGGATTGCATCAGACCTGTGGGTCTTGTCCACCCCCCTCCCTGAACATCACCAGACCTGTGGGTCTTCTCTGCCCCCTCCCTCTCCTAACATCACCAGGTCCGTGGACTGCCCACCTTGCGCCAGCATGAACGCCCTGGACATTTAATTGGTTAACAATAACCACCCCAAGGTCTCCTGACCAATGGCCACTCACCAGACCTCCCTCTCTGGGGAGTACAAGATCTGTCTCCCAAGGGCGGGGAGACAGAACTTGGGAGGGGCAGAACTTTCTCTGATTTTCTGTCACGACCACTTTCTCAACGAAGGCCTTCGTTCGTTCTAATCTTATACTCTGTTTTGGTGGGGCGACTGCTGTTGCATCATCGACTGATTCATTGTACTAGACTACGGACATCTTGTTGTGTTGTTTTCATTGTGTATCTTGTGATTGCATCATTACTAATTAAACTACAAATAACTTGGTCCGATGCTTAACCGTGTATCATTCTTCCTCTCAACACCCAGTTTACACTATCCTTAACACCTCCCATGCTTCTCTTGATGCCCTTGCGCTAACAGAGACATGGATCCTCCCTGAGCACACTGCAACTCCTGCTGCTCTCTCTGTCAACCACTCGTTCTCCCACTCTCCTCGCCTAACCGGGCGAGGTGGTGGGACAGGTTTGCTTCTTTCCCCACATATTAAATGCACATCCACCCCACTCTCTACGTCTACGTCTATTACTATGTTTAGCCTGTGTTCTGCTCCTCTCTTTCACCAACCGTTTCTGGAGGAGGGGATCCCTCACTGAATTGCTCCTCCCGAGGTTTCTTCCATTTTTTTCTCTTGCATTGAGTTTTTCTGGGAGTTTTTCCTTGTCTTCCTTGAGGGGTTTAGGTTGGTTGAGGGGCAGTTTTTATGGGCGTATATGAAGCCCTCTGTGACATGCTTGCGTGTAAAAAGGGCTATACAAATACATTTTGATTTGATTTTGATTTGACTCTCTTTTACTGCCAAATCATTTCAACACCACTATGTAATGATAACCGATCCTATCAAAGCATTTTTAATTGTCCTCTATCGCCCACCAGGGCCCCTAGCTGACTTTGTGGAGGAGCTGGACATGCTCCTCAGCGCCCTCCCGGATGATGGAACACCGCTGATACTTCTTGGGGACTTCAACACCCACCTCGAAGGAACGCAGGCTGTTGACTTCAAGTCCCTCCTGACCTCCTTCGACCTGACATTGCTCAACACACCAGCGACCCACCAGGCAGGAAAAACAGCTCGACCTCGTCCTGACACGTAACTCTATCACTGACCTAACCTCTGTAACCCCACTACACATCTCTGATCACTACTTTATCCAATTCTCTATCTCTCTCCCTCCAACTCCTCCTACCTCCCCTTCCATTGTAACATCCTCCCTCCCTCCTATTAACGAGTTCATGTCCCACCCCACCAACACTGCCACTAACATGCTGTTATCCACAATAACTGAATCACTGGACACCCTCTGCCCCCTGTCAACTAGGCCTGCGCGATCTTCTCACTCCTGCCCGTGGCTCACTGATGTTATTCTTGAAGAACGTTCCACCCTTCGAGCAGCTGAGAGGAGATGGCACAAGTCTAACGACAGTCTAGACCAGACATGGGCAAACTACGGCCCGCGGGCCACATATGGCCCGTTAGGTTTTTTAATCCGGCCCGCCGAACTTGTCCAAATTATAGTAAAAACCTCATTTTTTCCCCTTTCCCTACAATGCCCACGTTTCCCCAATAGATGGCGCACTCAAAACACATTGACCGTTGTTGGAGTGGCGCGTATTTCTCTTTATTTCACTTTAATTTTCACTTCGTTTCACGTCACCATTAAGCCCTTCTGTGAAAATGAGCGGACCAAAGAGAAGGAAAGTGGACAGCGAATGCCGAGTGTTTAATAAGGAGTGGACAACAAAATACTTCTTCACTGAAGTCCGATCAACGGCTGTATGTCTGATATGCCAAGAAGCTGTTGCGGAAGAGTACAATATAAGCCGTCACTTTGCCACGAAGCATGCAAACTATGCTAGCAAGCAGTCAACACAAGAACGGGCGGCTACTGCTCAGAGGTTGGCAGCTAATTTACAGAGTCAACAGAACTTTTTTCACCGACAAACTGCAATTCAAGAGTCAAGTACCAAGGCAAGTTATTTGCTGGCATTCAAATTAGCAAAGGCTAGCAAGCCTTTCTCCGAAGGCGAGTTTTTGAAAGAGTGTATGGTAGAGACAGCAGGTCTCTTGTGTCCGGAGAGCAAAGCCAAGTTTGAAAAAATCAGTTTAGCACGCAGGACAGTGACTCGCCGCGTGGAACTGATTGACGAAGATATAGTCAGTGAGTTAAAACAAAAAGGCGGAGTCCTTTAAGTTATATTCACTAGCACTGGATGAAAGTAACGACATAAAAGACACTGCTCAGCTCCTAATTTTTATCCGAGGGATTAACGACAGTTTTGAGATAACGGAGGAGCTTTTGAGCATGGAATCACTGAAAGGGAAAACGCGAGGAGAGGACTTATATGAACAGGTGTCTGCTGTCATCGAGAGAATGAAGCTACCTTGGAGTAAACTCGCCAATGTCACCACGGATGGATCGACAAATTTAACTGGAAAAAACATCGGGCTGCTGAAAAGAATCCAGGATAAAGTGAAAGAAGAAAACCCTGACCAGGATGTTATTTTACTTCACTGCATCATTCATCAGGAGTCTCTGTGTAAGTCTGTATTGCAGCTTAATCACGTTGTGGATCCAGTTGTAAAACTTGTTAACTTCATACGAGCAAGGGGACTTAATCATCGTCAGTTCATTACGTTCCTGGAAGAAACTAATGCGGATCACCAGGACCTACTTTACCACTCTCGCGTCCGCTGGTTAAGTTTGGGGAAAGTGTTTCAACGAGTCTGGGAGCTCAAAGACGAGATTCGCTCATTTTTTTATTTAATGGGGAAATCCGAAGAATTCCCCGAGCTGAGCGACACAAACTGGCTTTGTGACTTTGCGTTTGCTGTTGATATATTTTCACACATGAATGAGCTGAACGTGAAGCTACAGGGGAAAGATCAGTTTGCGCACGACATGTACACAAATGTGAGAGCCTTCAAATCCAAGCTGGTTTTATTCTCCAGGCAAATGTCAAACAATCTTTCGCACATTTCCCCACACTAGCCGTGCAGAAAAAGGCCGCCCGAAATGCGAAGAAATACTGCAAATCACTGGACGATCTGCACAGAGAATTTTGCCGTCGGTTCTGTGATTTTGAAAAAATTGACAAGTCACTGCAACTGGTGTACTGTCCCCTGTCACAAGACCCCGAATCAGCACCGCCGGAGCTGCAATTGGAACTGATCGATCTTCAGTCTGACTCCGTCTCAAAGGAGTAGTTCAAGTCTCTTAAACTGAATGACTTTTACGCTTCACTTAACGAGACCGCGTTTCCAAACCTCCGGAGGACGGAGCAGAAGATGCTGGTGTTGTTTGGCTCGACCTACGTGTGTGAGCAGACGTTTAGCGTCATGAAAATCAACAAAGCCCATCACAGATCCAAGTTAACTGACCAACACCTCAGATCTGTCCTGAGAATTGCCACAACAAAACTAACTCCAGACTTTGATGCACTGGCAAAAAAGGAGACCAACAACACTGTTCCCACTGAAATGGTGAGTTTTTCTGCTGTGTTATGAAAAAATGCATATGGAAAGTTTGGAAGTGCGTCTTTTAATTAAGAGCAATGCGCATTTACGCACAGCAGCGGTACAGTAGCTTAATTAACACGCCGCACATCGCTCTTAATTTAAATTTTCAGCTGCAGGTAGGATATTTAATACAGCCTATGTCTGTGTGCTTGGCAACGATACACGTGTACTGTTTGCGCGTGAAGGCGAGGGCGTCCGTGGCGAGTTTGTAGAGCGCGAGGTCAGGACAATCCATCCATAATTTTGCGGAGTTTAACACAAGTAGATATTATTGAGCTTGAGTATTTCGTTGTGTAATAATATGTTTTGAATGTTGAAAGTGATTCCATTTTTCAATAAATGTTGATTTCTTTAACTTTGCACCTTCGATTGAAACTTATTAAAAACAGACGCAATCTTGATAAATCACAGTGCGTATGTTATTTTAATCTATTTACATTTCCTCCTCCCAGTATCTGCGAAATAGTATGTAAATGCCATATCTTGCATATTCCTTGAGACAAATTTATTAACTGATAAGGGCTATTTTTCACATTTGAAAGACAGTTAATAAATTGGGTTGTAGTGTTCTTACTGTGCTATGAGGTTTGCACACACTACATTTAATGCTTTAGTATATCCGGCCCAAACACTCCCTCCAAATGCTCCTGGCCCGGCCCCTCTGTCAAATTTTAGAACCCATTGTGGCCCGCGAGTCAAAAAGTTTGCCCACCCCTGGTCTAGACCTTGATAAGTATCACTCCCTCCTCAAGTCCTTCTCCGCCCATATAACTGATGCTAAAACTCACTACTTCTTGAACAAAATTAACTCTGCCTCAAACCCTCAAACTTTTCTCTACCTTCTCCACCCTTTTTAACTCCACTCTGACAGCAGACGACTTCTCCTTCTTTGAGAAAAAGTTGCTGACATTAGCAGTCGGTTCCCTGAACCAACCTTTCCTATTCACTCACCCTCTATGACTGACCCTACTAAATGTCTCAACTCTTTGTCTCCCCTATCTGAGGCAGAGATCTCTGACCTCATTCTCTCTGATCGCCCAACCTCCTGTCCCCTTGATCATCCCCTCCCCTCTCTCCCTCCATCATAACATTTCTTCTCCATGTCCTCAACTCTTCTCTTACTTCCGGCACTTTCCCCTCTGCCTTAAAACAGGCCAGAGTTAGACCCCTACTCAAAAAACCCTCACTTAACCCAGCTGTCTTCCAGAACTACAGACCGGTATCACTTCTACCCTTCTTTTCTAAAACAATTGAACACGCTGTATCTAACCAACTGTCAAACTTTCTCACTCAGAACAACCTGCTTGACCCCTACCAATCGGGCTTCAAGACGGGCCACTCCACTGAAACTGCCCTCCTGTCGGTCACCACAGCCCTCCAGTCTGCCAGAGCGGCCTCGAGGTCATCCGTCATCATTCTGCTGGACCTCTCTGCAGCATTTGATACGGTTAACCATCAGATCCTGCTCGCCAGACTCTCCGAGATGGGCATCACTGGCACTGCACTTCAGTGGATCTCGTCATACCTGTCCGGAAGATCCTACCAGGTCTCCTGGGGAGGCGATGTGTCTGACCCCCGCCAGCTCTCCACTGGTGTCCCACAGGGCTCCGTCCTTGGACCCCTCCTCTTCTCCCTGTACACCACCTCGCTTACACCAATCATCACCTCCCATGGCTTCTCCTACCACTGCTACGCTGACGACACCCAGCTCTACCTGTCGTTCCCCCCGACCGATCCGGGGATCTCAGCCAGGATTGAGGCCTGCCTCACAGACATCTCCGCCTGGATGACCAAGCACCACCTCCACCTAGATTCACCCTCTACAACATCCGGAAGATCAGGAGATACCTGTCCGAGCACTCCACCCAGCTGCTGGTCCAAGCACTTGTCCTCTCCAAGTTGGACTACTGCAACTTGCTGCTCGCCGGGCTCCCAGCATGCGCAACCCGCCCTCTCCAGAGGATTCAGAACGCAGCGGCCCGTCTGGTCTTCAACCTACCCAGACGCTCCCATGTTATCCCGCTCCTCGTCTCCCTTCACTGGCTGCCCGTCACGGCCCGTATCAGATTCAAGACCCTGGTACTGACCTTCCGAGCGGTGAATGGGACCCACCTTCAAGAATAGGCTCAAGACACTTGTTCCGGGAATACAACGGTACCTAGGAAAGATCTGCTGGACATGATGTTAGTTTCTTCCAGGATCACAAGGACTCTTACTTAGAGACCTGCTGCTCTTGTTGGTTAGCTGTAACTGATGACAATTCTTGTACTCGCTGTGATGTAGTTTACTGTTTGCTCTTCCACAGGTACACTCGGGCACTTTTAGATTCATGTTGTCCAATTGTAACTTGTTTAACTTCATGCTCTTATGATTCTTCCCGTTGGCACTTATTTTGGTTTTTTCACAATGTATGATTCATGTTTGACTACTTGCAATGTTGGGGATATCTCGTTGTTATGATCAGTGACCTATGCACTTTTGTAAAGCTCTCTCTTGGAAGTCGCTTTGGATAAAAGCGTCTGCTAAATGAATAAATGTAAATCAATTTGACTACTGTGTTTCAAGGTTCATTGCTTACCCCATGTCTTTGACTTAGCCTTGAGGTGGAGGCCCTAGGCTCAGGGGGAGGAAGAAGTTCCTCTTCCTGCTGAGTTTAACACCATAGCAATTTAATCAATTCAGTCATATTTGAAATGAGCACCTTAAGGACTGGCGTATGAACATTAGTTTCACCGTTACCTCTGTATGGCACAGTGGGACGACAGTGCGTGGTGGTGGCAGCAACACCACTGTATTTCCCGTCACTGCAGAGAACAGTAATACATTTCACTCCAACAATATTCATAAATAATTGTTGAATTAACATGGTCACAAAGACTACTTAAAACATACCCTGTACATATGGCTGGGTGGCTGAGCTGCTGCCACCAGGGTCTGAACAAATACCCCCTTGCACTCCGTCCATAATTGGCCGACCCTGATTGCTGGAGAGGGCCAGCTCCTCAGCAGGAGTGAAGTCCTTTGGAGGAGGGCTCCCTCCAGTTTTCTTCATGTCACCTTTCTTCCTGTTGGCTGCAAGCAATTTCATTGTTATATAGGCCCTTTGTATACCAATATCCTACAAAAGGGACTGACTCAGACAATTCAGCCTAAACTTGTTGGCCTTAAAATATGTGCAAGTATTGCCTACTGCTACTTACTGGTTTGACTGATGTTCTTGTACTTATTTTTTATTAGTTCCCAGGAACGTTTGGCACTGCCAGGGTTGCAACTAAAATGTTACAACAACAAAAGTTTAACGTTATGGAACGCACAAGTGTAATTAGGTCACATCTTGTGCCCGGGCCAGTGATATCAATAAGTAAATTAACGTAGCCTACGCATTAACCGTGTCTGCGATTTTCTGCCAGCTTTCTTTTCTTGATTTGGCAGCAACAACGGTGTTACTTTTAGCCAATATAATATTTGTATACGTTTCATAAGATTGCATTATAATTGTCTGCTCCTCCATATGCGGCTCTTGTTCTGTCCATGTTTGCGATTGGATATACGGTGCAAAAACCGCCCCTTTATGTGAACGCGCATGTCTCTAGATTGAAAAGATCTGGGTCGAGTTAGAGAGTTGATAACCACCGTCGTGATACCACGTATCGTGATTGCGATTGTCTCGCTTTGTGTAGCCGGGTAACTGAAAGTAATCCAGAGCATGTTGATCTTGATTTGTAGTACAGGCCCCCCACATTTGGTGCACAAAGCTGAAAGCTGCACAAATTCAGATTGCTTTAACCCCAGCTGATTTTTAACGTCTTTGAATTTGTGATGGTTTACAAGGGAAACACTGAAAAATGTGGTTACACTCTGCAGCAGGTCAAAGTGATCCCTGGCCTCTGGTATGGCCTGACAGGTTTGGCATAAAACTAAGAGCTGGGCCTTTGTTAAGGCGAACAGTTCGGACAGGAGGTAGAGCTGGGCCTTTGTTAAGACGGACAGGAGGTAGGCTTGTATCAATATAAATAGTTTTATTTAAGTACATAGTTCTCTACATGCCGCACAACAACGTGCCCCAGTGCTTTAGCTCACACAAACATAACAGAAAACATGCAAGACTAAAGCAGCGGCTTGCACCGGCATTCTGCGAACAAACATACATAGACCACATCGTTAACAATCCTAAACAATTCTTTAACAATCCTAAACAGTTACATTTCATAGGACTACCCCAAACGCAACAACTCACGCGAACGTTGCTTTGGGACACGGTTGTTGCTTGTTGGTGACAGTTTGTTTGTACTGGCCACTGGGAGGTGAGTGTTATCGTGTGTGAAAATGAGCAGTAAACCTTCAAAGAAAAAAGACGTTGCAGCTATAAAAAAGAATGGGAAGCCAAAATGTCATGGGTTAAAGCAGTCGCCAATGACGAAAGGAAAGCGTTTTGCACAGTATGCCGCCGAGAACTATCCATTCCATTATGATTTAACTCGCCATGAAGACACAGACTTGCACAAAAACGCTGTGCTAGCAAAAGGAGCTAGCAACATTGTTTCATTCTTCGCCACATCTACACCTGAAATAGACAAAACTGCCGCAAGTGAGGTAGCCTATGTAAACCATACCATCAACCACGGTCTTAGCTAGCTATAACAGCACTGACTGCACTGTTAAATTAAATGGGACTTTATTTCAAGACTCATGTATTGCTATGAAGATGCACTTGGGCAGAACCAAAGCTGAGATGATCACCATGAATGTTTTAGGACCAAGCACTGTGGGGAAAATGGTGTCTTGCCTTTCTCCAGCTGAAGGTGAGCCTGTCTATTTTTCACTTGCCAGCGATGCCTCGAATAAGGGAAATATATATTTTTTTAGGTTTATGATATGGCTATTGAAACCATTTCCATTATTGTTGGTCAGCTGTTGGCGCGCCCGCATGTGCACGGGCCTGGAAAAAAGAGAGTTAGTTGGCAACCCTACTTGTACACCACCTACAGCCCCACTCATAACTGCCGCACCATTATATGATTATGCTACACACTTGAGCTTATCAAGCCCATGATGCACTAGCTGCTCTTCTATAGCAGCAGTAATGCATTCTGCATCAAATTATTTCAGTGTTGTCATTGCAAGTAAGGACTCTTTCAACTCTTTCTGCAACATAACAAACACAAATGGCCAACTGTTCAGTATTGCCGTATCTGGCTTCATCTGCCATAACTGAAAACACCACTGTCTCGTTTACCTCCCTGACAATATTTGCTCTAACTTCTTTAGCACAGCACTCAATAATCTCATTTTGATATGCACGGGATAAGTAAGTGCTGTGTGAAGGGGCTGAATAGACCAATTTTGACCCTACGTCACACGACTGTCAAGCTGGCTCAACTGCATGTGTTGGTTGCAAAAGACTTCTCCCGGGTATAATACACTTGGAGTGTCGATCAAGTCATCATATATCTCTGTTTACTGGATTACAGGGCTTGACATTAACTTTTTGAGGCACTTGTCCTTTGTACAAGTACATTTACGTTTCACTTGTCAATGCACAAAAGTCACTTGACTCCGATACCTTTAAATAGCCTGACCAAGTGATCGGGCAAAACTAGCCTGGCTACAAAGGTCGATTTCACAGGAAAATGAGGAATGAAACAGGCTCGGTTTAAGAAATCCAAAATGCTGGCTATTTTCAGCAGGCTCGTATCTACGTTAAGTAGTCCTCTCTGATGTTTCTGGTGTAGAATGGAGTGAAATACAACATTGTGCACACTGCCAGTGAGCGAGGAGTCTGACTGAGGCTAACGTCAAAACAGTGTAATGGGGACGCAGTCTCACTCGAATTGCCAGTTTAAACAAATCACAAAAATAATCGGACCAGCTGGCTAAAAGCAGAATTCCCATATCTCTTGAAAGCTGCCCTGCTCAACTTTTTTATATGTCGAATTGACTGTAAATCTGTAAAATTATGAACTTTGTTACATGACGCGAAGACATGGCTGCCACTCGTATATGCAGTCTGTTCCAGGCGACAATTTCTCACTCAAATGTCAAGACTTTCGTGACCCAAATCAAAATGCTGATGCGACAGATCAATGGGGAATCACTTTCTCTCTCTAAGGCTGTCCTCCTCTGACTTTTTTGGTCTTTTTAAATCTAACTATTTGTATTATCCGCGTGGTCCTTTTGCCGTTTTAAATGCTATCCTTTCACGGTTTTCTGCAGCCACATTGCGCGCGCATCCTGAATGTTTACAAACATTAAATTGGTCTATAGCAGCGTTACTCATAGCGCGGCTCGCGAGCCGCATGCGGCTCGCGAAGCCTCTATGTGCGGCTCGCATGGCAGTAGGCCTACAACTACTATACAGTGATATGATGTTCCCTGTTTTTCCAAAAAAGGGTCCTATGTTCCCCGGTGGTTCATGCGCCGTAGCTGGGGGCAGAGCCGCTCCAGACCTGCCCGACTCGCTGGCTCCCCGCGGGGAGAAGCTCCAGTGATGCCCGGCGCAGTCGCCTTCTCGACCGCTCTCGACCGAGCGAAATTGTTAAGGATTGCTTTTTGGCTTCTGCTGAAATATTGTTTGCACACTTTGATAACAAGGACGCAATTCTAAAACAAATAAGAGGATTACAATTGTCTGATTCCACGATAATGAGGCGGATTGACAACATCGGAAAAGACGTGAGTGACCAGCTGTGTGCGGATCTGTCAGCAGCACCGTGTTTCAGCATTGCGGTGGATGAGAGCACTGATGTGACAGATGTTGCTCAGTTGTGTGTTTGGGTGAGGTTCCCAAAAGAGAACCTTTTCCGAGAAGAAATGCTGTGCCTACTTCCACTGCTTGGCCAAACGAGGGGTGAGGACATTATGAATGCACTTCTGGCATTTTTTAATGCAAAAAATCTGTGTTGGTCAGGTCTAGCAAGCGTGTGCACAGATGGCGCCCCCAGCATGCGAGGAAAAGAGAAGGGACTTATTGGTCTCATGAAAAAAAGAGAAGAAATACCCATCTTTATCAGTTTCCACTGCATCATACACCAAGAGTCACTGGTATCAAAACTGAGAAATAACACATTCCAAAGTGTGATGCAAACTGTGGTTCGTGTGGTCAATTTCATCGTCTCCAGAGCGCTAAACCACAGACAGTTCCGACAGCTAATCGAAGACTACGACACAGAGTATGGTGACCTTCTGATGCACAGTGAGGTGAGATGGTTGTCCCGTGGAAAAGTGCTGGAACGGTTTCTGAGCCTCCTCCCTGAGATTCGCACTTTCCTGGACACCAAAGGCAAACCGGAGCCAGAGCTGGAAGACCCAGGCTGGATCACACAGCTGGCCTTTCTGACTGACATCACCTGTCACCTGAACACTCTCAACTTGCAACTTCAGGGAAGAGACAAGCTTCCAAGCAACATGTTGAATGCAATCAGAGCCTTTCAGAACAAAATAACTGCCCTGTACATACCTGACAGAGAATTCATTCACTTCCCCAAACTCAGAGCTGTCACCACAAATGACCCGTCTCTGCAGCAGCACTTCAGCCACAGAGGATTTGTGAATGTTTTGGAAGAGCTGAGGGGGGAATTTGAATCCAGATTCAGTGATATGAATGAGCACAAGGAGATGTTCAACTTTATTGAATACCCCTTCAACGTGAATGTGTCATCTCTCACTCCAACTATCAGTCTGCTCTGCCCTACTCAGCGTGCTGCTGTAGAAAGTGAAATGATTGAACTGCAGACCAGAGACATTCTCAAAGTTGAACTCGGAACAGGTGTTGGTCACTTCTGGAGTTTGGTGTCTGAAGAAGATTTTCCCACTCTAAAGCCACTTGTGCAAAAAGTGATGTCCTTCTTTGTGAGCACATACACTTGTGAGTCAACATTCTCAACCATGAACACTATAAAGAGGAAACAGAGAAACCGCCTTACCAATGAACATCTGGCATGCCTCACAAGGATTGCAACAACAAGCTACAAATACAACATGAAGAAAGTCAAGGAAATGCAGGCCTCCTTCCGCTCATCCCGGTATTAAGGTAATTCTGCTTTTAATTAATGTTTTGGCCAAACTGCATATTGTATGTTAACTTTGTACAGGTGTAATAAATCGATTTGGCATGCCTCACAAGGATTGCAACAACATCCCAGCATTAAGGAAATTCTGCTTGTAATGAGTGGTTTGGCTAAAATGCATATTGTGTGTTCACTTTGTACAGGTGTAATAGATTGATCTGGCCTCACAAGGATTGCAACAACAAGCTACAAATGAAGAAAGTCAAGAGACTGCAGGCCTCCTTCAACTCATCCCAGCATTAAGGTTATTCAATAAAAAAAAATCTGCTTGTGTTTTGGCTAAACTATATTCACTTTGTTCAGGTGTAATAGATTGATTTTTGTTGATTGTATAAAAAAATCTATTATTGTAATAAGCACAATAAGCAATTAAAACAGTTAAAAGAGAATTTACTTCAAGTTCATAGCCATAATGGTTTAAAGTTCCTTTAAAATGTGTCCTGTAAGAGAGGTTAAAATGTTATGTAAATGTTAAAAAACGTGTTTAAAGACTGTGAAGTTCATATTTGAAATGTGAAGAAATTGTATATTTTCTGTTTTGATATTTTCTTTAAAAAATGTTTTACCTATGTAAATACTTTGGAATATTAATACATTCTTGTCGAAGCCACGACAAAGAGAGCACTGTGTCAAGCGTGATTAATTACTTCTCTCCTTTTCAGGGTGTTACACAGGCAGGGTTCCCAATGCCTCTGAATTATTCCAGAAAATAATACTAAACAGCTCAAATAGGACACAGTTGAATTAGCCTCTTAATTTCCTTTAATCTGGTGCACTTTACCAGATTGATGCATTTTACATTGAATGGTAAAAAAAAATGTATTGAAGGGGGGTATTCTATGAACACACTAGTTTTGATTGATAATATTTAATTCATTCATTTTTTACAAATATTTTCATAAAAAGTAATAACTTATTCTTCAATAGATTCCATATTATGTTACCCAGTGTCTCCACATTATTCCAGAAAATAGTACACAGTCACACAAGTCTTAATTTCCCTCTCAAAGTGCACCAGATTGATGCATTCTAGGTTAAAAGGTACCAAATTTTCTTCCGGGGGAGCATGCCCCCGGACCCCCCTAAGGCCTGGGTTTCCCCCCACAGTTTGGGAAAAACTGGTTCAGTGATGACATATTAATAAGCATGCATGTTATGTATGACTGGATTTATAGGTTTTGATACTTTGCGGTAAAAATGGCTCTCCTGTTGACTTAGTCCTGTCAGTGCGGCTCTCCTGAAAAAAATAGTGAATACCACTGGTCTATAGGATTGCAAAAAAAGGTCAAACTGTTTCAGGAGTTTCACACAGTCCATAACATTCCCCTGGTTGTGGCTGGAGCCTCCCTCATCATGGCCACGGAATGGAATATTTTGCTTGGTCAAGAATTGTGTCACAGCCACAATACGGGTGAAGTACTCCCGTCTTTCTTTTATTCCTGCCTCATTTGCTGAGTGCAATTGTTGAACTACACTACGATATGAGCAGCACTGTCTTTAACCCTCACGCTCTCCTTAGCGTCTGTATAGGCAGCAAGTCGTTGTGACACTGCGGTGGGTCAAAACGACTTGGAAACAGCACGAGAGTGGCGTAACAGACTAGGATCGGCGAGTCACAACGAACCCTAAGCGGCACAAGAGTTGTGATGGGCAAAGCAAGTCCGACGGGTGCACAGGCTCGTGCACGACGCTGGGAGTGAAACAAAACTTCAAACGGAGGTACCCGAATAGGGATCTTTTTTTTCCGGGGAATTTCCCCCGGTGCTCCCTAGTTTAACTTGAATTACAAAACCATCCCGAGATTGCGCATTACTGTGAATTTCAAGGGCATTTCTGAAAGAGAGGCTGAAAGAGTTCTTTCAAAGAGGGGGGAAAGAAATATGTATCTCCAGTTAGCAGCAACGTAGAAACATGGGGGTAGGCTTCCTGGAAAGGTATGGACCAGGACATGACGCGCATGGCCAGGCCGACGAGTGCACGTGCATTTCTGTGACACAGCGAGCGAGACAAATCTTCAAACGGAGCTACTTAAATGAGGATCTTATTTTCTGGTCTACAAAAAACACTACGCGGTGCTTACTAGTCCAACTTGAATTACAAAAGTATTCCCAATCAAATCCTACGTTTGTGCGTATTACTATGAATTATAACCCACCCACTGTCCTTAGCTCTGTATAGGCAGCAAGTCGCTGTGACTGGTCAAAACGACTTGGAAACAGCAAGAGAGTGGCGTAACAGACTAGGTGCGGTGAATCTCAACGAACCCGAAGTGGCACGAGAATCATATAAGAGACCTGGGGGGTGTTCCATCAACGTCGCTAACACAAATAAGTCTCACTTGGGTAAACGTCAACTCAGACTTAAGCCTCAAGCCGTTCCACTAACGTTCCGTTCCATTAACGTTCCGTTCCACTAACGTTCCGTTCCACTAACAATCATGGCTAACACAAACCAGACTTGCGTAATCTCACTACTGTGGACGCGCACGTAGTATTTAAGCAGCCTAGAACAGGCGATCGTCGAAAAGACGAGAAATGGCAAAAAGAACTCCAAAGTGTGGCCTTGGGCCATTCCGCGGCACCCCATAGCATGCGTCACGGTACCGACTTTGAAAACCCCTGATGTAGAGACTGTTAGGGATAGGGGTAACCCTAACCCACAAGTGGACTATGTGCCACCAAAACATAATTTGACTTTTAGTAGCTCTTTTAATCACTGAAATATTGGGCTTTAAATGTGACCCCTAGCAAGGGTTCAAAGGTCAATATATCAGATAGAGGTTGACAGACATGTGTCAAACTTACATAAATAAACCTACAACCTAAGACCTTTCCAAAAATGGGTTTCAGTTTGTTGTACAACAGAGGGCCCTATTTTGACGATCTGAAACGCAAGTATGAAAGCGCAAGTAACTTTGTGGGCGGGACTCCAGTGTGGTTGCTATTTTAGCAGCGGGATAAATGACTTTTGGCCTGGCGCGAATCTAAAAGAGGTAGCTACATTACTAATGGGTGTGGTTTGGGCGTAACGTGCAATTAACCAATCAGAGCGTCATCTCACATTCCCTTTAAGAACAGTGGCGCTTGTTCCATGGCGGATTGCTATTATGATGGCGGATTTTCCAGGCGCACGCCATGAGCGATTCACTGCTGAGGAGACCGACGTTCTTGTCAGGGCCGTAAAGGACAACGAAATGAAATTGTATGGGGATGGGAGAAACCCACCCAAATTAGCGTCAGTAAAACAGGCATGGGAGGAAATTGCCACAATTGTTTCCAGGGCTGGCAATCCCAGGACACCGAACCAGTGCCGCAAGCGCTATAACGACGTGAGAAGACGGGGTGAATCCAAACTAGCTGGTAATATTCGGTCACGCCGTACGACCGGAGGTGGATCTGCCTCGACTCAAGACCTGACGCCAGCAGAGGAAATAGCAGCGTCCACCCTCACTGCTGAAAGTGTTGAGGGATTTGGGGGCCTTGAAATCGGCACCCAACCCGATACACGTGCTGTCCAAACCCAAGGTAGGCTACACTTACAAATTAAGTTCACATACATAGAGATGTCATGAATCGTTTTAATCATTATGAAAAAAATGTTACACAGCCATACAATAAATCAAAACAATGTAATGGCCTCGGCAGCAGTGTACACGGGCCGAGCAGTGCGCACGGGCCAGTTGAGGGGGGAGCAGAGCAAACAAGTTGCACGAATCAAGATCCTCTATACGCCGTGGCAGCATGGCTAGACCAGAAGACCACCCGTTCCTGCAGCTCCAGCGAACCGGATTTGAAATGCTGGAGCAGGAGCTGTCCGAGATGCGGCAAACTACGAAGGACCGCCTTGACCGGGTGGCGATGTTGCTCGAGCCTCTCAGGAGCATCGCCGCCAGTTTGGAGAGGATTGCTACAGCCATGGAGCGTGGGCCTCCCAATCCAACACCTGCCCCTCTTTCTCCTGCTGTTGTGCCCCTCTCTTCTCCTGTGGTGCCCCTCTCTCCTCCTGTTGTGCTCCTCCCTCCTGTTGTGCCCCTCCCTCTTCCTGTGGTGCCCCTCTCTCCTCCTGTGGTGCCCCTCGCTCCTCCTGTTGTGCCCCTCCCTCCTCCTCCCTCCACTCCATCCATCCGCTTCACCAGGAGCACTTTGTGCATTGCCATGCCTGTCAGAGGACGGAAGAATAATGTGAATAAATAAATATCACAAGACATACTTTCCGATGTTTTGGCCTCACTGTCACTGAATCACGAGGTTATTAATGCATGGTGTTATTTTTGCAACGTAGTCCAACATTAGACCGAGATTACTTTGCTTACCTCAATTTAGACGACGCAGCTCTCCTGTCACATGAGCTGTGTCAACAGCCATGTCTTTAACGGATAGCCGTTGTCCCCTAACAGCCACCCTTCCAATGGGGGATTCTCCTCGAAGATGGCAGGAATGGCAGAGTTTGCCAGTATAAACGAGTCGTGGCTCGACCCAGGGTAATTAGCAAACACATTTCAATCAGGAGAGACCTGGATGAGTGAAAGATGTTTATTACACTTATAAATGTACTACAATTATAAATGTACTACAGTGTTTGGAGCTTAGACCCCACGGGGAATTATAGATCAACGGGCACCTGCCCAACATCCGAAGAAGAATCCCCCACGGAGTCCAGACACTGGTGGCAGTGGCGGCAGCCGACGACCAACGAGTCGAAGAGCAGAGACGAGGAACCGGGTGGCGACGGGGAGGTGGAGGGTCGCGCACTTGATAGCATGGACAAACTACGCAGGGAGAGAATCATATTTAAAGGCACAAGATCATGTGACAGCGTTAATTGATAGACTGGAGCTCTAATCGAAATCAACCCTGATGACGCCCGACATAGGAACTAGAGCGTTCTTAGCGGGGGGGAGAGAGTAGTATATAACCGAGTATGCCCGAGTGCAGGGATCGGTCTTGCCTGACTGAACTTGCACTAGGCTTCATGAGTGATTATACTATTCGCATCGCATATTACCTGCACGTTGATCGAATGGGTTCCCTTGCGGTTGATGTAAATCAGTGCGTTTTCTGATGGGGCATGAAGCTGCACATGGGTGCAGTCTATAGCACCAAGGACACCAGGGAACCCATACTTCTCCCAAAACGCCTGCTTCGCTCTTTCCTGGCTGTCAGGTGTGACAGGGATTTGATGTATTCCCCAGCATGTCGGACTAGACCTGATGTAGCCGAACTTGTAGCAGATTGTGAAATGCCTCCAATGGAGCTCAGGGGTTGCTTGAACGACCCAGACGTATAGAACTGCAGTGCAGCTGTAACTTTTACTGCCACGGGCTTAGGGACAGGATGCATCAGTACCCAGCTCATCTGCCAGGAGATGGCAGACATCTGTCACAGCCTGACGGGTCAGACGTAGCTTACGCCTACATTCCTCCTCACTGAGGGAGAGATAGGTCTGTCTGGGCCGGTAGACCCTCTCCCTCCCACGTCTTATCCTCTGTCCCAAGACGTACTCCATCTCACTGTGCAATAAAACAATTATGAGCAAGCGCAATTTAACTGGTAAGTTGATGAGTAAGGGTTTTAATGAACTTACATTCAGACTTCTTAGGTTGTTGACGGACAACCCACTTTGTCAGGTGTCCTTATATACCTGTGTGTCTTGACACTATTCAACAGTCAAACTGTTTTGATCCGTCATTCCTGCAATTAACCTTAATAATTGGGGTACGTGTAGGCCTACGCTAGATTTAGGCCTTTTTCCCGTCTTCATGGAGAACCACAATGATTTCCCTCGTGGTAATATTTGTATAACCACACTATTTAATATGTAATGTTATTTTGATATAATATTAATAATGTATGGTTTGCAAAAATTGGAACTGCTGCGTCTGTGAGAGAATCAAAGTGTAGCGTTCAGATGCTAACTTAAGTGCGCAAGCTTGTCCATAAGCTTGCGCCCTTAAGATAGCATCTGAATAATGCGCCATTGTCTTTAAACCACCTTTTTCCCGGTCAGTGGCGGAATTGTTTTTCGGAAAATGCTAAATAGCACCAGGGAACGTTTGCACCGGAACACGCCTCCTTTTTCGCTGAACCGCCCCCGGGAGCGCAAGGTCATTCCGAAGTGCGCCCGTGGAGGGGAAAATCTGCTATCCGTCGACTGCAAACTAGGAATGATACTTGCGTCACTGACAAAGTAAATTGCGCTGGGTGCAAGATAGGGCCCAGAGTCTTTAAAATCCTGACCTGCCATTGCAGTGAGGTTTCTTTCCAAGTATAGATTCCAAGACCATTCATAATCTAATAGACTACATCAGTGGTCAAAGTCAAATTATGTTTTTGTCACGGCCACAGCCGTGCCCCCCTGTGTTTGGTTTTGCCCTGCCCTAGTGTTTCCCTGTCTCATTGTCTCCACCTGTGTCTTGTTGAGTTCTCGTTAGTTTCATTGTGTCCACCTGTGTCTTGCTTGGTTCTGTGTATTTAAGTTCCTGTTTTGTGTCAAGTCTTTGCATTACCCTTTGTCGCTACTTGTAACCCTGTCTGTGTCCCAGTTTAAGTAAAAACCCTTTGTTCAACTCTGCCTGACGACATCTGGGTCCAACCACCACTCACGGCGTGACAGTTTTGGTGGCAAATAGTCCTGGCTAAACAATATTAGGGTACAGACCCACTTGTGCATTTGTTTATCCTTAAACAACTTAAAAGATCATTATTTCTCTTTATAAGACATGGTCTAAACAGAGCCCGCTATCAAATTAGGGTCAGTTACAAAACAACAATGGATAATCCTCCAAACTCGACTCCGGTACCTTTGCCCCGACCATTTTGCCGTCTGCTCAAAGCACACCACCTTGGAAAAATCCAATCGTTCACGGAAAACGCAGTGGAACCTCGCAATTTAGCAAAGACATCTAGCTATTTGAAGGGTTGCCTGCGCCCCGCGCTCCCCAACCCACGCACCACCCTCTTAGCCGAAGGAAATGCTAGGAACTGGTACCACACCAGTATGGATATCCTCGAGGACCACTATATGGCCGAGATACACTCCATTAAGGAGACACTTATCCTCAGACGGGAGGAAGATTGGATTCCAGCTTGGTACCAAGCAGTTAACTGGACCATGATTGATATGCATGGAGTAGACTCCTTTCTAGTCCAATGGGTGGCAACAGTAGTTGAGGATATATTATCTATTATATTACCCCCCTCAGGATCCAACAACACTACATCCCATCCCAGTAGCCTCCCTAGACGGCCTTAAGTCAGGGATCCCACAAACCCCTGATACCTCTAACATCCCAAACTCGTCCCATCAAACCTCCACCCTCAAAAAAGCATCCCATAAATCACCCAATCCTACATCGGAGCAACCACAGCCAAAACATCAGCGACTGACACCCCACTCACCGGCATCTCCCTCTCCCCAGACCCCCATCCTGGGGACCCTTTGCCGACAGCTGCGTCCTTCGGAGACCGGGACACTGAATCCCCACTTCCACCCTACCAGGATGAGACGGCGGTCGACACACCGATCATTGAGGAGACTCTATTGGATGGGCCACTCGTTCATCAGACCGCTCTGCCACAAGGAGCACTCCCCACTGAAGGGTTGAGATTCTTTATGTCTATTCCAATAGGCCTATGTAATGCTAGTTTTCAATGACACAAGTCTCTGTTCTAGAAAGAGTGGTGTGAGTCGCAGAGGTCCGATAATATCAGTTTTAATGCAGCAGTTGGAAATCAAGTACAGAGCTCTGGGGTTGTCTACGTTTCCCTAACCGCAACAATGTTAGGGCTGGTTCACGAAGTCCAACTGGCTATCTGTCCCTGCCCCAGGATATATTATAGTCTACAGTGCCGTCATACAAAATGATCAAAGAGGGTTGAGCTTTCTCATGCGGGAGTTGTTCTTGCTGGCGCGCCCCACGCTCCGTGCCATCTCAGCCCGGCTTCAAGGTTGCTCCTAAAATGAAGAGATTAAGACACCAAATACAGCCTGTTCCCCCCCACCCTGAGTGAGACACAATGTTTAAGCCTAAGCAAACTTCTAAGTTCATAAAACATTACTTTAATAAGCACAATGTATAATGTTAATAAGCACAATATATTCTTTAAGACATGCATCCTTTATAAAGTAGTATGAACATTGTTCTTGTGCTATGATGCATTCAGTGATTAAGAAGCCACAAATATTGATAGCCCTTGATAGAATTGGTGGCACACAGATGTCTGGAATTATAGAAGGTGCAGTGCCCATGATGCAGCTGGTGATGACAGTTCATGTATTGTGCTGTAATGTATTGTACATTCTTTACCACCCCAGACTTCATTCGCCACCAGCATTTTGGGGACAAATACCAAAACTGGACACTCACCACCTCCCGACCGATATTATCGTGGGGGATTCCAACCTCTCCAGACTCCCACTAATTCGGGACAACAGGGTTCAAGTGAACTGCTATCCTGGTGCTGGCCTAGCACATGGCACACTTCCTAAAACATAGGACTCCATGGTCACCTGAGGCCCAGAAAGTTATCTTATCATTCGGGATCAACAACCGCCAACAGTCCAATGAGACTCTCGTCAAGAAACAACTGCTTTCGCATCACAGACTGCCACACGCACTCACAAACACATGAAGACAGAGATACACACACGGACACAAACAAACACACACGCAAAGACACGTAAATACACACGCAAACACACACATACACACATACGCGCGCACGACAGTGTGCATTACCAATACACAGAGCCCTTTAAACTTTCCAGAAATGTATCATTGTACACCTGTTGCCTATCATTTAGCTTGGATTCATTTCCAGTACTTGTTCACCGTTCACCATTTGCCTTTCAGTCATCGCTAGCATTTCCATCAGTTTATTAACCTATTTAGATCTTAAATTTGCTGTAATTCGACGTGTTCTTATCGTTGCTGGTTCTTAATTAGCCACCTGTCCGACTAGTTCACGTCATCCTAGACCTCCGCATTTACGTCTATTATTTATAATTAATTACTCGTTATTTTTGGCCACTTCCATCGCTTTATTCAACAATTTTACAACAACTACAACATCTTCAAACCCGTCCTATTGACCGTGGCCGTGTGGACTTTCTGCGAGACCTGCTGCCGAACGCCCGTCAACACACCTCCGTACAATCCCTTGGCATTCCTGTGCCTGCTACACTCGACATTAGCCTACCAGCTGTCCTCCATCACCAGGGCCATCTGTAAGTTAGCCTCTTCCCTCCTTCCCCTGATTTAGTTTGAACATCACTTAATTCTCCTCTTGTACACGCCTTATGCTCACACCTCATGTATGCTTGTATTGTTTAAAATGTCTATGTATGTATTTCCTGCATGTTTGTATTTGAATTAGGGGTGTCACGATACCAAAAAATTCAGTAGTCGGTGCCAAATACCAGTAAAATAACACGATTCTCGATGCCAATTTCGATACCCCGGTAAACAAAATGAAGGATTTTCTAAGATTCCATGTACAGTACTTAAAACTTCGTTATTAAAATATTAGTAAAATAGCTAAATGTCTTAAGACATACAAAACATGTGCAATAGAGCATAGCACATCATAATAAAGTGCAATTAAGCCATGCAGCTAACAAGATTAACATGAGTTTACCTTCTAACCAAGGTAGGCTATAGGCTAACGCTTAAACTACAGCATAGCTAACCTAAACGTTGTATATAACATAAGCCATTGTAACACACGTGCCCACCATCTCAAACATCATGTAACGTGTATTTCAGTATGACAGATTAAAAAAACTGAAACGATGCATTCTTTGGATGTATTCTGAATGTCGCCGAATTTCGCCGTTCGTTGTTGACCACAACGAACATTGATTTAGTATGCCAGATGTTAGCATCGGTGCTGCGCATCTTCTGGAACTGAATCAGAACTCACCTTGAATTCTTTAAACAAATCCGGATAACGGATTTCATTTCAGGTGCTTAGCTAAATTGGAAGTATTAGCTCCCTTGGTCTGAAGACCACGGTAGAATCTTTTGCATAATGGCTTCTGCGGATTAATTAATAGTTGCTATCTTGGTTTTCTGAATTTAAACGTCGACTGGAACACTCCTGAATACTGCCCCCATCAGTTCCAGAAGAGGTGCAGCACCAATGCTAACATCTGGCATCGGCGCTCACGGTGCTTACAAAAAATGGGCATCGACGGTTGTTTTATTATTTTAGCATCGAAAGGTATCTTAAGTATCGGTTCTCGTGACATCCCTAATTTGAATGAATGCTTGCAAATACTGTACTTTCCTTTCTGCCTCCTTCCCCCTCCCTTTAGAAGGGAGGGGGAAGGCCACATCCGGAAAAAAATGATATCAATCAACACCTTGATCAAGGAGAACTCGAACCACATCCCCGTTTACCCCAAAACTCCTTTCCTGTCATGGAAGACGGATCAATTGGACGCCAGCAACTGGAATAGCAATGTGGCAACACTGGAGGAGCCATTTAAACTGCTAGAGCCAGTATCGGTACAGGAGTCAACCAATACTGGCATACTTAACCTCTCAACCCTCTTCATCCTCGACAAAGCCCAATCCTCCCTTCTGTCCAAGGGCTTGTCCTTCGTGCCGCGGTTTGGGAAACCAACCATGACGAAGGAGGAACTATCTGTGGACCTCACGGCATACCACCGCCCGATTGAAGCTGGTCGCCTTCTTGGAGATACTTTGGATGACACGACGCCAATGCAGCCGTTCAAACCTGCATCCCTCTGGGAGCCTCCTACCCACCTCCTACCTCCCCTCCTTCTGGACGTGATGGCTATGGACAGGGAAACCATCTCCTACTCACCCCCGGCATTCCTCCTGACCAAGACAATCTGGAACCAGTGGAATGGGAAGCCCTCCAATCCCTCAAGAAAGACACCTCCATTGTGATAAAGCCAGCTGACAAGGGCTCTTCCACAGTTATCCAATTTCAATTTGCCATTCTCATTTTTTTTGTTGAAAAAGCTGTGGCACAACAGCTTACTGAGCACCTTTCCTCAAATCAGCTTTATGAACCTCTCCAGTCTGGATTTCGTCTTCACCACAGCACTGAAACTGCTTTAGCTAAGGTAGTCAATGATCTACTATTAGCCTCTGACGCGGGTTCCATCTCTGTGCTGGTTCTCTTAGACCTAAGTGCAGCTTTTGACACAGTGGATCATGCGATTCTTCTGGAACGTATGGAGAACTATGTTGGAATTTCTGGTACCTCACTTCAGTGGTTTAGGTCCTATCTATCTGATAGATCACAATATGTCCACTATGATGGCTGCTCATCCAGGTGCTCCACTGTAAAATACGGAGTACCACAGGGTTCAGTTCTAGGCCCTCTGTTGTTTTCACTCTACATGTTGCCTTTAGGAAACATAATTAGAAGCTATGGGGTAAACTTTCACTGTTATGCAGATGATACTCAGCTTTATATGTCTTTAAAGCCTGGGGATTTACCATTTGCTATGGAAACATGTGTTTCTGGGTTGAGAGCTTGGATGGCAACAAATTTCCTTCTTCTCAATTCGGATAAAATTTTTGGTCCTAAAAAATACAGAAATAATTTATCCAATCTAACTTTAGACGGCATCAAAGTCTCTCAAAGCCAACTGGTAAAAAATGTAGGAGTCACAATGGACCCGGACCTTTAGTTTGAGTACCATATTAAGCAAATTACTAGAACTGCATTTTTCCATCTACGTAACATTGCCAAAGTACAAAAATTTCTCTCAAAAGATGATGCTGAAAAACGAATACATGCATTTGTTTACATCCCGATTGGACTATTGCAATGTGTTGTTCTCTGGCCTCCCAAATACCTACATAAAAAATGTACAACGGGTACAAAATGCTGCTGCTAGACTATTGACTAGAACCAGAAGTTTGATCACATAACTCCAATCTCGTCTCTTTACACTGGCTTCCTATCCAAGTCAGAGCTGATTTCAAGGTTCTATTACTAACCTACAAATCTCTGCATGGATTAGCACCGCTGTACCTCTCTGGTCTCCTTGCACCCTATCGCCCCACAAGGACACTTAGATCTCAAGATGCCGGCTATCTGGTGGTTCCCAAAATAATAAAAAAAACTGTTGGAGGCAGGGCGTTCTCATATAGAGCACCTCTTCTCTGGAACAAATTACCTATCTCAATTAAGGAGGCTGATACTGTTTCGACATTCAAAATCAGGTTAAAAACGTTCTTGTTTAGTCAAATCTATGGCTGCTAAAGGTAAGTGTGTGTATGTACTTTCAATGTAAACTTATGGTGTGGTGTCGACGGGGGACGGGGCATTCTCACCCTTATTCTATAAATAACTTATTTTAGAGTTCTTTCCCCTGGAACAGATTTTATGTTCCAACCGAGGGGGCTGGCGGTGTCTTAGTGTCTAAGGCTGCACCAAATACCTTTGTTTAAATCGCTGCATTAGTCCACACTTGACCGGTGGGATCTCATTCTAATATCATTGTAACTGTTAGCTGCTCCTGGCATTCTCTATCCCCCGCTTTCCTCTCTCTGTCCCCCCTCCACACATCCCCTGTGGTGTGGGGGGGTTTTTGAGCTGTCAGCACCTGCCTGGTCATCGGTCCGCCAACGCTGGACCTATTCACCAACCGGAACTAGTCTCCGTGACGGGCAACAGCGAGTTTCCCGATCCCTTCCTACATCTACCAAGCTGGACAATGGATTTTGGTGTTTCTAAAACCCATTGGCACTTCCCTGTGTATTACTATGTTTAGCCTGTGTTCTGCTCCTCTCTTTCACCAACCGTTTCTGGAGGAGGGGATCCCTCACTGAATTGCTCCTCCCGAGGTTTCTTCAATTTTTTCTCTTGCATTGAGTTTTTCTGGGAGTTTTTCCTTGTCTTCCTTGAGGGTTTTAGGTTGGTTGAGGGGCAGTTTTTATGGGCGTATGTGAAGCCCTCTGTGACATGCTTGCGTGTAAAAAGGGCTATACAAATACATTTTGATTTGATTTGAGTTATCATGGACCGCCACCTCTACATAATTATTATAAACCAGTATTATAGGCCTTTGGAAAAGCCCATCTATGAGGAAACGGCCACCCTGATCAAGGAAACACTGACCAAGGTCATGCGGGAGGGCTTCCTCGCCCAGAAGCTTTAACATCTGACCAGTCAGGATCCTCCCAGACCAAGGCAATTCTACCTCCTGCTGAAAATACATAAACCCCAAACTTCCTGGACAGTCCCACACCACATGCGTCCAGGCAGGCTAATTGTTTCACTCCCACACTGCCGCCCTCCTGGACTTTTATCTCATCCCAGTTATATCAGGGATACGTATTACTTCCTTTCCAGAATTAAGAACTTCCAAATATCAGATGGAGACTTACTCTTTACTATGGACGTGGAGAGCCTCTACACAAACATCGACACGGACAGAGGCATGACAGCCGTACAAAAGTGGCTCCAACGGTTCCCCGACAGGCCAGATGACCACCTTTTAACCCTGCTGCACTCTGGTCTCACAAGGAACGACTTTCTCTTCGACGGTAAATGGTTACTCCAAACCAAAGGGAAGGCCATGGGGAAGCGTTTCGCACCAGCGTACGCCAACATCTATATGGCGGAATGGGAAGAATCAGTTTTCCCCAAATACCCGAAACTGCCATCTTGCTATTTCAGGTTCCTGGACGACATATGGGGTGTCTGGCCTCACTCCCCGGAAGAGTTGAAGGACTGGGTGGGAATCCTTAACTCACACCACCCCTCCATCCGCCTGAAAGACACCGTAGATAGCACATTGGTGGACTTCATGGACGTTACCACGTTCAAGAGTGACACATTCCAAGAAACCGGAACAATTGATACCAAAGTCTTCTTCAAACCCACAGACACCCACTCCTTGCTGCATAGGAGTAGCTTCCATCCCCAGCACACCTTCAAAGGGATACTTAAATCCCAACTCATCAGATTCGACAGAATCTGCTCAAGACCAGAAGACAGAGATGCGGTAACAAACATCCTATTTGCAGCACTGAGGAGGAGCTACTCCCGGACGTTCCTCCGCAAGGTATGAGCAGACTGGCTGTCCGCTCCCAAGGAACACACTCCACAACCTACACAAAGAACAATACCAATTATCTCCACCTTCTCTGGGTATACCACGACACTGCACCAACCTTTAAAAAACACATGGAGGAGATGACTACGGATCACCCGTGGACAACTAACCTACGGGTTATATCGGCATTCAGGAGGAATCCAAACCTCCAGGACCACCTGGTAAGGGCTCATTCCAAGGACAGTACCCCTCTAAACCACAAACTGTGTTTACGTCATCAGATGCCACACCTGTGGCATGCAATAAGTGGGACAAACCTCCAACTCAATTGCTGCACGTCTTTGCACCCACAAATACTCCATCCGGACCGGGTGTAAGGACACTATCTTGGGGAGCCACTTCAAAAAACCCGACTTGAAGAACATGTGGTGCCTAAGTGCCTTGGCGCACAACGCAGCTTGGACCACAGAAGACAGACGGCGGGTGGAATATTCATGGATAAAGAGACTCATCTCCAGACACCCAGTGGGTCTGAACGAAATCTGAAACCCGAGTCTTGTTGTATATAGTTCTACCCCTTATTGATGCTATGTTCTTTCCATAGTGCATATTTTCCCTTTTTATTGTAAATAGTTCGACCCCTTGTTAATATTCTGGTCCTTCCATTGTACATGTTTTTCCATTGTATTGTATACAGGGCCCTAAACTGCGACCGAAATGGTCACATTTGCGATCTTTTGCAATGCCATTGCGACCAAAATTTGTAATGGGTCGCAAATGTATCACTGATTATTTGTGTGCTTACCTTAGGTTTTAGGATATATGCTATGATTTAATATGAGCATTTGTTAAAACAGTAATGTGTATTTTAAGAATACGTTTTAAAACATACTCTGAGCATTCAACACATCAAGTTTGTCCTCCTTTTCCTGCCCACCGTCGCAATTTAAAACTTGCGCTGACTTCAGGCAGTGCCAATTATTCAGTAGGCTTTCAGATGCCGAAGAGAAAGACCATACGTGTGCAGAACTCCCCTTTGTCAGTAAGAGCAGCAAAGACCAATTCCATGCCTTCTGTAAACTCTGTCACATAGACGTGAGTAGTAAGGGGAAATGGGGAAAAGGCACAAAGATAACGCTAGTTCTGCCGGGCACTCTTCGTTGACATCGTTTTTTGCTCCGAAAACAACAGCGGATGATAAAACGACAGCTGCTGAGCTGTTGAAATTATTTCACACTGTAAAACATCACCAATTATATAGGAGTTTAGACTGCAGCGCAAAAGTTGAGAAACGTATTTATGAAGACTCTGTGGTAGCTAAAGGTGTGACCCTAGGCAGAACCAAAGCACAAGCTTTGTGTGAAAATGTATTAGCCCCATACTCCGTAAACACACACGTGGATTAGTTTACTGGCTTCGCAGCCAGTGTGTCCCAGGCGTAAGGAGAATGTCGTTTGACATCTACTTCTGGATAAGTTGCTACGTCGTCGCACCTACTTGTGGATAACGTTGTCGCAATACTTTTAAGTACATTTTAGATTACATTTATAGTTACAACGTTTTTGCCAGTTCATCATTTTGGCGCTTTTAACATGCAGCAAAGGCAATGTCAGAAGATGACTTTAGTCGGTGATTCATTAGAACATTTGTTGTCTAGCCCTTCAGTCTCTCAGCAAAATGTAGGCTAATTATTTAGCTAAAGGATGCCACACACGTTGTGTCAGACATAAGTTTTTCGATAAATTCGTAGCCCGACATTAATAAAATGTTATAGTCGGTTGACTGATCGCGTTGTTGGTTGTACCCAGTCAAAGGAATAAACACACAGGAACATCATGAACATTTAATGGTCTAGCCAGTTATCCTGGCAAAACATGTACATAATGGTCTTTATTTATTGCCAGGACACAGTCCAAGTAGCTAGGCATAGGTAAAATTGAAAGCTAATTCGTTTGGAATTTCGAGGCTAAACTTGATGTTACATGTTGTTGTTCAGCCTATTAAATTTAAAATGTGAATAGCCTACAAACAATTAGCATACTACAGGGTCAGAGTATATTGTGGCCAATCGTTTTTCCATCACATTTTGCAATCGGCAAAGCAAATATTTGAACCATGCGCTACCAATGGACGCTTGGCAATTCGCGAGACACACCTACAAGTGTTTTCGTTCCCCAATTCCCATCACAAAATCAGCAAAGGGGAGACATGTGTAACGTAAGGGGGTGAAAGGAGGGGCCACCATTAAACATATTTCAAAGTAAGAGCTGTAGCCTACCTGTCAGATATATTTTTTAATTTTCAGTTAGGCCTACCAGATCGTTAAAAAAATATAGGCAATCGCTTTTAAGTTACCAGAGCAACATACAACTATAGCAGGCCTATTTATGGCCAAATGTTGACCAAATAGTGATCTGACAGTTGTATTAAAATCAACGGAAAATATTTTTACAAAAATACATAAGCTTATTGGTTTGGACTAAGACTGAAAAACGGCCCGGTTCTTTAAAACGCAGACCGGCCTGCGACCGTGTATTATATATATATTTTTTGCATTATGCCGCGGCCGTTTTCGGCCGTTCAGGAAATCTCCCGACTCTCCCCATGGCCAGTCCGACCCTAAACAATTATAACACTATGATATCATATATTTATATCCTTTAGCCTATTAGAAGAAGATGGATTTGTGGAATCTTTTATTTGCCATTTTTGTGTACACTACACACACATGTATGGTGACAAGGTTATTTAATCATGATAACCAACATGCTCCCCTGTGGATATGCTTACTGAACAGAACGCATTTGTTTAACTCTATATAGGCTATTGCAAAATATTAGGCTTCAATCGTTTTTTTCACCATACCGAATAAACTTAGTTAACTCAAAACTCTTAGTTAATTGCTTAACAGCACAAAGCTGTTGTGACATACAATAATGATGAGGGACTAATTCAATTTAGACATTAGAAGTGTGATTTTGATAGGGAACATCACTGCCTAGTATGGGATGTTGATGTGGAATCTGGTTTGCTGGTTAGTTGAGTTGGTTCTGAATAGGCCCACTATAAGGTTGCCTAATGTGCACAGTCAAGGCGATGGCATCGTCTGTAGACCTTTTGGACCGATATGCAAACTGTATAGGTTCCAGGGTGGGAGGCAGCAAGGAGCAGATGAATGATTTGACTAGCCGCTCGAAGCACTTCATGATGACAGAGTTCAGTGCTATCGGGCGATAGTCATTCATGCAGATGACCTTGGTGTTGTTGGGCACAGGGACGATGGTGGTCCTCTTGAAGAAGGTGGGGAGTACTGACAGGCTGAGGGAGAGGTTGAAGATGTCACTGAAGACCCCTGCTAGCTGGTCAGCACAGCCCCTGAGGGCCCTACCTGATATACCATCTGGGCCAGGTGCCTTGCGAGGGTTGTTCTTTCAGTTCAGCTACAGTTAATGTAGGCACACCACTGGCTTGGCCTTCAGGTAACTCCACTGCGGGGGGTCACTGTCCTTTTAAAAGTGAGCGTAGAAGGCATTCAGCTTGTCTGGTAGCAGGACAGAGGACTGGGTCTCACTGTAGTCTCTCCCTTTGTCGTCTGTGATGGCTCTAAGTCCACTGCACATGCGCCTGGGGTCAGAGCCAACTGTAGCTTGACTCCACCTTGGTTCTGTAACCCCTTTACGCTGCTTTGATGGCCTTCAAAGGTTGTATCTGGCCTTCCTCTACTGATCAGGGTCCCCAGACTTAAAGGCGGCAGAACGGGCTCATCTTGGGCTAGTATGGGAGTCAGGTGGCTGAGCGGTTAGGGAGTCGGACTCGTAATCTGAAGGTTACCGGATCGATTCCCGGCTGTGCCACATGACGTTGTGTCCTTGGGCAAGGCACTTCACCCTACTTGCCTCGGGGGGAATGTCCCTGTACTTACTGTAAGTCGCTCTGGATAAGAGCGTCTGCTAAATGACTAAATGTAGTAAGTGTTGCAAAGAGTGAAAGTTGACAGTCCTTATATGAGACAAGCCATAGTTGGAATACAACATTCTCTACCAGGGGTCTATTGGGTCATATACAACGTGCAGCCGATGTGTGAAATGGCTAAACTCACTCCTCAAGTATACCTAGCCAAAAGTATGAGCATTTGTGATGTCATGCAATCTGTATGGACTTCTGCTTTGTTCATTGGGTTAAAATCAAGCCAAATGGAATGGAGGCGTATTTTTCATGGTTTTGGGCTGGAACCTTAGTTCTACTGATGAATTAATTTATGCTTGAGTATAAAATGTTACTATATAGTAGTAGGAGTACAACGGTACTTAGGAATGTTTGGCTGGACCTGAAGTTAGTTTCCTCTATAGGATCACAATGACTGAGAGACTTGTTGCTATTGTTGGTTAGTTGTAACTGACTTAAAATGATTGTACTCGCTGTGAAATATATTATTGTTGCTTGCTTTTTCCACAGGTACACTCTTGCACTTTTGAGGTTCAATGCTGTTTAATTGTAACTTGTCTGCATGCTCTTATGGTTCTTCCCTTTGGGACTTATTGATTTATTTTCACAATGTATGCTTCATGTTCGGTTACCCAGAATGTTTGGGGCTATCTCATTGTTCAGTGACCTATGCACTTTTGTGAAGCTCGCTCTTGGAAGTTGCTTTGGATAAAAGCGTCTGCTAAATACATAAATGTAAATATTGACAATTCTGTTCTTCGAACTTTGTGGCAACATTTTGGGGAAGGTCCTTTCCTGTTTTGGCTTGATTGTGCTCCTATGCACAAAGTGAGCTCCATAGAGAAATGTTTTGTTGAGTTTGGTGTGAAAAAACTTGACTGGCCTGCATAGAGCCCTGACCTCCACCCTATTGAGCATCTTTGGGATGAACTAGAAGGCATATTGCGAGCCAGACCCTCTCGTCCAACATCAGTGTCTGACCTCACAACCCCCCTTCTCTCTCTCACACACACACAGACACACACCCACCCCGATGTATTATGTGACAAATACAATGTTCTGAATATAATAAACAATGATTGATTGATCTATACCTTGCAATATAAAGCTCATGAGCACATAACCCTTGGTTATGTTCAGGAGAGAAATATGCCTGTGATACTCAACTGGAGTGTAACAGTGCACCTGCAACGCACAACATTGATTTAGTCTTGAACTGGTCTTGAACTCATCTTAACTATTCCTTTCATTGACTTGGTACTTTCAGAGCAATTGGGTATTATCTAATACGTCTTCACTAGTCATTTTTCAGAATGGGTAAAATATTTATGGGGATGAAGATGTTGCCCAACTCATTATGCCCACCTAGCCAAAGTTGTGGTAGTCGTCCAAATACTGATCCCAATTGCTGGGAAGATGCCATGGAACCTAATGGAGATTGTCCCCTATGAATATTTTTTTTATTACATATTATCATAACGTTTACGAACTTGTGCCGTGTATCTAAAGCAAAGTGTGACGTATGTAGGCTACGCGTGGTTTGCGCACAAATCACATGGGATTTATTGTACACCTTTGCAAGTTTGCATTGCTGCAAGTTATTGCTAAGTTGCTGTAAATATGTCAACGCACACGATGACTCGAGGCACAAAATCTGCCATTTTGCGGAGTGAAGACATCACAGTGGACAATTTGGCAAAGATCTTCAAGGTTTGTTACTTTCATGAATGTTACATTTTACAACCTAAAGCTAGCTAGCTAGCCGAGCTTGATCCTCAACGTGGTAGCTAGCTATGAGAATAGCTAACGAACCGTTCTTCTGACGTTCCTGGCTAACATTATTTCTCAATAACTTTTTTCAGATCACGCAATCAAGTCTTTACTTGACACATCAGAATGGAGTGTCTGTATTCCCACTAGAAGCTGGATTTTTCAGCTCTCTTGACCTGGATGATGGGGTCACCTTCCAGGTGATGGGTGATGATGTACCGGGGCCATTACCAAGCACCAACTCAACCCCTGTCTATTCAACCCCTGGACCAAATAGCGTTATACCTCGTTTCTCATTTTCTCGAACTGCATTAGCTGCACGTTCATCGTCTCCTGCTACGAACCCCAGAATCTACCAGAGGTAAGGCTTTTAGAACGCACTGTTACAGTAATGTAAACCTAGTTAGATGGGCAACAACATATTAGACTTGTAGCATTGGTGTAAAAAGCTATTGAACTGGAATTTAAGTACAGTCTACAAAAGTTGATTGGTTCTCAATATGATTTCAGGTGCAGATTAGATTGTGTTTAACAGTATTCTGCACTCCTCTCCATATTGTAATTACATACAAGGACTTAACTTAACTTTTCCTGTTCGACCAAACATGTCTGTGTTCCCAAAGGACAATCTTTATTGGGCAACTGGAGGGGGAGAGGATTGTTCAGGAAAAAGCTCTGGTAATTCAATTTGAAGAATCAGAGACCTGTGTGAAAATAATAACCAACAAAGTCAAAGAGGCCCTGGACACACAAGAAGATGTCTTCTTAACTGACAGTCAGGGGAATCTGCTTCTTGACACCTCTGGCACTAAAGGTTGGAACTTTGAACATTTCTCTTACTCAAACTCTTAGTATGAAAACAAGCATGCCATCATGTGAATACAAATATTGGTATTGGGGGTTGATAGGAAATTTAATATTTTAGGTTTTAGAAACCCATGGGAGTCTATGGAATACAGCTGTAACTTGTCAAATATATAATGGTTGTGTTTCGTTAAAGTAAATTAACCAAACTATACTTTTTTTATATATATATATTAGGGGTGGGTAAAAAAATCGATACGGCAATATATCACGATACTTTGCTGGCCGATAAAATATCGATTTGTTCAACTCCAAATGACGCGCTGTGAATACAGTAGGGTTTCTTTGTCCGGTAGATGGCGCCTAAGAGCCACTCTGCTGTGTGGTGCATGCATTTCTGTGCTGGAGGAAGCTGCTTATTTACGATCAAAATGGCTAATAACTTGATAACACCACCGCAATTTAAAGCCGACGTGTGGAAGCACTTCGGCTTCAAAATGAAAAACAAAGAAAAAAGGGAGCTCGACAAAGACAACGCTGTCTGTAGAATTTGTTTCGCGCTGGTAAAATATTCTGGAAACACAACAAACTTGCGAGTTCATCTCTTGAGACACCACGCTGAGGTGTTGAAGCAGCCGCCAAAACCTCAACCGAGCCAGATGACGCTGCACAACTTTTTGCCCTCCACCTCACCTCGCGCACAGCGCATAACAGAGGCGATTGTGCACTTTATCTGTAAGGATTTACGCCCTTATAGCGTCGTTGATAATGCTGGATTCAGGTGGATGCTGCACACTTTAGAGCCACGTTACAAGATACCACAACGAGGGCACATGGTGGACACAGCTGTACCCGCGATGTATGAAGAGGTGAAGAAAGCGGTTAAAACATCCCTTGGCGCTGCGCAACGAGTTGCATTGACCTGCGACGGATGGACCTCCAGAGCCACACAGTCGTATGTGACCATAACGTCCCACTACATATCCGACGACTGGGAAATGGTTACGCATGTTTTGCAAACGAGGGCAATGCATGAGAGCCACACCGGCAGTAACATCGCGGATTTGCTGAAGAGGGCCGTGGACGAATGGGGCATTCAGGATAAGGAGCCAGCCATTGTCACCGACAACGCCAGAAACATGACCAGCGCAGCAGAGCTAGTCGGTATGCCGCATTTTAAATGCTTCGCGCATACACTAAATTTGGCTTCTCAGCGCGCACTGAAGTTGCCAGCAGTCCAGCGTTTGTTGGCTAGAGTGAGGCGGATTGCCAACTTTTTCAGACGCAGTACAATTGCCACCCATGTTTTGAAAGAAAAACAGAAGCTGCTGAATCTGGAGCAGCATAAACTAAAGACCGACGTGGTCACTAGATGGAATAGCGCGCACGATATGCTCCAGCGCTTCCTGGAACAGCAGCCGGCTATCACCGCTGCCCTGCTGTCAAATGAGGTGAGAAAAAATGAAAAAGATATCTGCACTCTCAGTGAGGCCGACATTAGAGCTGCAGAAGAAATAGTCGCTGCGATGAAGCCCATGAAGATTGCCACTGTGGTCATGGAAGAAGAAAAAACTCCCACGCTGTCAGCAGTCGCGCCAATCCATGCGCAGCTGATCCAAGAGCTCCAGGAGAGCCCAGGTGACTCTAACATGATAAAAGAGATAAAAACTACCATATGCGAGGACCTCAAGAAGAGGTACGTAGATGAGCAGAGGGAGATTCTTCATGTAAGTGCAGCTCTGGATCCCAGATTTAAGACTTTGGCATTCTTGACTGAGGCTGAACGCCAGATCGTCTATGACAGGGTCACCACAGAGGCTGCAAGGACCCAGAGACCGTTTCAGGTGAGCTGGACTATTAGACTGCTTTCACATTTAATTTCAATATGTATTTTAGAAACCTCTAAAACTGTCAATACAAATATTGAAGAAATGTGTTAAAAAGTATAAAATACATTTTAAAAATATGTTTTAGTAAACGATTTTATTACATGAACAGATTATATGTTGGCATTTAATTGGAATTTATTTCATTTGGGCTTATGTGCTTTATTTAATTTCATGTGATGCTGTTTTTCAGCAAGGAGGAGCTGGAGGGGATGAGACAGGGGAGTGCCAGATTCAAGCTGATGGAGCAGAGGAGGAAGATGAGGACGTCGGGCTGGAGGCACTAGGTGAAGAGGACGAAGGGAGCAGCCAAGATCCAGAGGAAGAGGAGAGTTTTTCAGCCCTGTCTACATTAAAGAAGAGATCCAGGGATTCTTGTGGCCTTGCTGACCTTCTTGGTCAAACATATGCTTTAGGTCAGTAGAAAAGAATCCCTAATGTCAACAGTTAATTTTACTTCTTAGCCCTGCTCTTTAATATTTGAGCCTTACTCTCCTGAATGTTATTTGAGGGTTTGACACTAAAAACGTTTTCAGATTTTCCAACTCAAAGTATTAAGTTTATTTCCTCTCATTTAAAAATCCAGATAACTAAGAGCAAGTTTGATGTACATTACTCGGAATATTTGTCCAATATTTTAAGGTGCCGTCACCGTGTGTTGTATAGACGCGATTTCTAGAACAAAGAGTTCCAACAACAAACGAATCCTCTATGGAGTCAGGATTTGATCAGCAACCAAAATGCACATACTTCATTCTGCCCCAAGAATTTTCAAAATTAAACTGTAGTGAAAAAAGATGTTGGATGGTCGTAAAAAAATCAATTTTTGTTTTGTTTCAGAGGCTGCAAAGAAGCTGAAGATGCCGAAAGACCAGGCACAAGAGGAAATGGGAAGATTCAAAGAGACTGCTCCACTGCCAATAACAAAAGGGGCCAATCCACTGAACTGGTGGAGGGAGCACGAGTGCGAGGATCCTCTGCTGTCTCAACTTGCAAAGAGGTATTTGTGCGTCCCTGGGACAAGTGTCCCCTCTGAAAGAGTTTTCTCTACTGCAGGGGACATTATCACTGCACAGAGGAGTACACTCACCCCAGAGCACCTCGATCAGATTCTTTTTCTGAACAAAAACCTGAAAACAAACCAAGTGAAATACAAGTTTTAGGTCGATTCCATTTCAGAATGTTTATGTTTTTTTTTACTTTATTATTTATTTTGATTAGAGGAAAAAAAGGGCTGTTCTGCACTTTATTTTCTTATACTTTTTTACTGCATGCACATAGGTATTTTATTTTCATTTGAACTTCAGTTCAGATTTCATACTGTGAAAAACTACTGTGCACTTTATTTCAGTTTTCAGCTCAGTGTTTCAGCTGTAAGAAATAAAACAAATATTGTTAATGTTTCATTCATTGAAATAAAAAATAGCTGTTATGAATGAAATGGTTTTGACTCAATTTGTCCTCTGATCAATATAATCTGAAATACATAAACTCTTTAAATCGCAATATCGTGATATGTATCGTATCGTGACCCAAGTATCGGGATACGTATCGTATCGTGAGGTTCATGCCAATACCCACCCCTAATATATATATATATATATAATAAAGTTATTGCATTATAATGTGTGGTATTCACTTAAATAAATAACTTTATTTATTTAATAACTTATCCCTCCTCAGGATCAATTTATTGGAAACAGAGTTCAAGGAAGGTTTTTGCTGTTAAAGAAGATATCCTTGCTGAAATAGGGAGGAGGAAGAGAAGCAGACCCGGCGCCAAGGGCGGGCCAGACCGGGCCGGGCCCGCCCATTTGGTGTCTTTGCCCGCCCATTTGATGTCTTTGCCCTTGTAAAAATAAAATGTATTTTACTTTTTTATTTTATTTTTTAAGCTAAGATATATATGATGTCAGATACTATTTCAAATCTCAAAAAATAATTGTTAAACTAAATAAAAAATGTGTAGAAAATAGAGACTATGTGATTGACATATGTGTAAACCTATCACTATTCAGAACGGAACGGAACACACGGAACGACAGCGTTAAGCGGCAAATTCAAATTAGTAGCCTAGCCTGCTCTGGTTTTGAAAATGGATATCAGACGCTGGTTAAAAACTAATGGGACTACTTATCCGGAAAAAAACCCTGCAGTAAGTAAAGTTATCTTAAACCCTGACCGGGCTGAGCCTCTTGCTGGAGCTGGATTTGAGTTCCCACCGCTAGCTGTAACAACGCAGCCGCCACTAGCCCTCTCCTCCGAGACCTTGCCTTTTACCTCTGACTCAGACCTGCCAGAAGTAACAACACCCTCCGCCTGCTCCTCGCCTCCACCAGCATCCAGCTCTTCTTTACCTGTACCATCGCCGCTGTCACCACACCTGCTACTACGAGCAGCCTCCGGCTCCGCCTCAACCTCCGCCTCAACCTCCGCCCCCGCAATCTCCGCCTCAACCTCCGCCTCCGACTCGCCTCCATCACGGGGATCCGGCTCAACAGCCGGTACTACTGCTGCAATAGGGCCAGCTACACACGCTCTAAGAGCATCACCCCCGGACGATCTTGGCACGAGTAAACCCAACCAGGTGAAACTGGATACGTTTCCAGCCAGATTGTTTTCTGGGAAGAAGCGCAATTTTTCCAGTGCGTGGTATCACAACAAACCATGGCTAGAGTATTCAGTGAAAGCGGATGCAGCCTTTTGTTTCCCATGCAGAAAATTTAGTACGTCATGTGATGCAGCTTTCACCGTTAAGGGTTTTTGTGACTGGAAACACGCTTTAGAGACTGATAAAGGACTGCTCAGGCATGCCGCATCAAAAGGAACACATCTCATGCGAGACTTTGTGGAGGGAGAGACAGATGCGAGAAGCAAGAGGTCAGGAAATAAGTACGCAGGTGCACACAGATCAGCTTGCTCGGAACCGATACTACGTGTCTACTATTGTCGACATGATAGCATTTTTAGCTGTCAACCAACTCCCTTTCAGAGGGGACCACGATTCAGTCGAAAGCATGTCAGAGTCAGGCAGTGGGCTGTTCCTGTCACTGTTTCTGTATACCTTGCAGAAAGACGCAGAGTTGGCCAAAATAATGGAAACTATTCCCCGCACGGCCACCTACACCTCTCATGACATACAGAACGAAATAATAGAATTGATGAGCACCATAGTGACGGAGCATATTGTTGAAGAGGTGGGGGATGAGTTTTATTCGATCAAAGTTGATGGAACAAGGGATCCTACCGGCCGGGAAAATATCTCAATTGTTCTTCGGTTTATTGACGCACACACCAATGAAATAAGAGAGCGGCTTTTGACAATAGCCACGGCAGAGGAGGGGGATGCTAAGACTCTGACACAGACCGTTATTTCCGAACTCACTAAGGCTGGATTGAGCACCGACAAAATACTTAGCCAAGTGTACGACGGGGCCTCCGTGATGTCGGGAAAACATGGTGGAGTACAGAAACTCCTTCAAGAGGAACTGAAGAGAGAAATCCCCTATGTCCACTGCTTCAATCATCAGCTCCATTTGGTGGTGGTGCAGGCAATGTCCGCAGAGCAGCCTGTCATAGATTTCTTCAGTGTGTGTAACCTTTTGTACAAGTTCATAAGAAGACCCACAGTCGCTGTTCATTATAAAGGGGAGACGCTAAAACGTCTGCTTGACCAACGCTGGACGGGTCATTTGGCCACAGTGCAGGTGATAATCAAAGCACATGAAAACATTTCCCAGCTGCTAACAGAACTCGACACACACTTGTTCCCAGCGGATATGAGAGTGGAAGCAGTGGGACTGCTGCGCGCAATTTCCAAACCCAGTTTCAGATTTATTGCGCTTCTGATGAGCAAGATTCTGACCCTGTTTGAAGCACCAAATAGACTGCTCCAGTCAAAAGATATGGATCTTCACACAGCTGTCCAACTGGTGAACGCCGCTACAAAGTGTATCGAGGGCCTCCGCACCGAAACCGAGTTCAGTACGTTATGGGATCAGTGTGCAGAGCCAGAGGATAACCCACAAAGCAAGAGGAGACGCACAGAAACCAACACACGTCTACAAGATTTCGTTGTTGAGCAGTCTGTGGGTGCACGAATTGACCAGGAAAACACACCAAAACAACAGAGACTCAGACTGTATTATGGATGTATAGACGCAGTGTGCGGAGAGATGGCACGGCGCTTTGGAGAGCGCAACAGCGCGCTGATAGAATCACTGGCTTCACTTGACCCAGAGAGTGACACTTTTTTGGACGCAGAAAAAGTGAGGCCCCTCTTAGATTTGACCGGCACAAAACTTATCGATGCAGAGTTTGTGATAGCTCGACAGTTCCTTCGCACCCAAATGGAAAGCTCCACGCGCGCAAAGGATGAAAACTGGAATGTGAAAACACTTTTCACCACTTTCCACAAGACCCTGGAAGCAATGCCCAGTGTCATGGTGGCATTTAAGTCTGCTTTAACATTCGGAGCCTCCACTGCCACATGCGAAAACTCATTTTCCTCTTTGAAGAACATCTTCAGTGATCACAGGCGGAGTATGCTGCATCCACGGAAGGCCCACCTCATCCAGCTCAGTTTTGAGAAGGACTTGACTCGAAAATGCAGGGAGCAGTGGAAGGACCGTTTGCTGAGGAGGTTCCATTCCACAGGGAAAAGGCGTCTCCAGCTTTACTAGCATCAATCGGTGAGTTAACTATATTCATTATGATTACATGTCACGCTGTTCAATCAGTGTTGCAGAGAATGGGGTTGTTGCAGGAGGAGAGCCCTATTGTGGGAGCAGATAGGCAAACACTGTTGATTCGCTTTATTTTTTATCTCATTTCATGCGCATCAGCCTACTAGGCTACTTGCTCCGTGTGTGTTTGCAGGAGCCGCGATAACTCCTCATCCAAACAGAGGATGGTGGAAAGTACTGGTATTCTCCGTTTCATAAGAGACTACTCATATTAAAATGTAACGATTTTAAAAAGAGAACAGTTAGTCTAAAACAGTTAACCAGTGTTTAACATAGGCAGCGGACAAGATGACGATCAGCTTTTTTTCTCCGCTGCTCACAGCATTCTCTCTCAAAATAAAATCTAATAAAATAAAATCTCCCAGCTCATAAAAAATAATTTTTGCCTCGTCAACTTATTTTTTTAATTTGTTTCCTTTACAGGACCACTTTCAGAACTGAACATGGTTTCCCGTGCCTCCTTTTTCCTCTCCACACACGCATGCCCATGCCGCTCCCGAGAGCACAGACAGTGAACCGATAAAAAAATAAAATAAACACAACTTGTTATGGTAATTGTTTTGGTTTTTGTCGCTCATTTCCTACAAATTCTGGTGAAAAGAGACGAAGTCTGTTCACATGCGACAAAGTTTTTGCCGAGCACATGATTCAATGTTGCGAATGTTTTGTATGTTTGTTTATTTGCGCACACAATAAAATAAACACAACTTGTTATGGTAATTGTTTTGGTTTTTGTCGCTCATTTCCTACAAATTCTGGTGAAAAGAGACGAAGTCTGTTCACATGCGACAAAGTTTTTGCCGAGCACATGATTCAATGTTGCGAATGTTTTGTATGTTTGTTTATTTGCGCACACAATGCAAATGTGATTTGTATTTGGCTGTTTGTGTGTGTTAATGTGTATTATTTGCCAGCTGCGTGCGTCAATGCTGTTGGCCACGCATGCTGCTGTGGACTGTCGCAATTGAGTTTTTTGTAGGCTACACCTGTCTGTCATAATATTGATGCGGGCCCTCCCACAAAATCAACGTGCCCCCTGTATAGATTTGCTCTGGCGCCGGGTCTGAAGAGAAGAAAAGTCGGGTAAGTGCACTAAAGTTGTCCAAACATTTTACCAACTGTTGCAAAGGTTAAAAGTCTGGATTTACATAAATATTTACATTAAATAAATATGCAAGCATATTAATATTCATCAATAGACAGGATGGCTACACAGTACATTTAATTCAAGCCTATCTGAATTGTCAGTAATGATGATGATGGTGACTGGTAAACAACAAAGATGACAATTATTGAACCAAAAATGCCACTCACACTCCTCTGAGCCTAATAAAGCATTAAAGTCCAATTGCATTTGCTTATTATTACTAACACCACCCATATCTGGTCTCCTCACAATTCCGTAGGTCAACTTCAAGGCAGGATGGACTAGGAGAAGTAAGTGAGAAGATTGAGGAGGTCTTGCTTGCCGCAGAGGGTTTACCAGCTGTTGCAGCAAAACTTAGGGAGCTGAATAGGTACAGTGAGGGGCTGTCACAGCAACAAGCAGAAATCCTGAGGACATCATTCAAGTGCTCTATGTGTAGAGGCAAGTGACCATCATGACACCACAAGGAGTGTTGAAGTTGTACATTCAAGTCCAATTAAACTGATATTTTAAATATGTGATTGCCAGCGGAGCTAAGCAATATTATAGGCTTATGACAGTATGCCTTTTTCCTGTTAGACCAATTGCTTTTTTTACTCAGGTAAAGGGATCCTTGTCAGGTAAAGGGATCCTGTACATCAACAGTGATATATACTTTTTGGGGATACGTTGGAAAAAAAACTAAGCATGAAATGGCAATTTAAGTGCTGATGAGAACTAACTGTAGCTGTGTTTTATCTGTTTGTCCCAGGAGTGATGGACAGTCCCATGTTGGCAAGATGCTGCCGCAGCCTTATTGGCTGCCGTCAGTGTGTGGACCTCTTACTCCAAGGAACACAAGCATGTGTGAAGTGCCGCACCAACATTTCCAGGGAACATGTGGTGGCTGTAGCTGGTCTCTCAGAGGTCATCACAGTTATCAAGGCCTTAAGGCCTAATTATGCTTCTGCGTTTTTCGAAAAACGCAGAGGAGGGAACGCCCTCGTCTCCGTGGAACGCCCTCTGCGTGCTCTCCGTCAGCCCTCGGAGAGCTTTTGACGGATTGACGTGCACCTCCTGAATTCTCGAACTATCCGTCGAAATTACGCAGAGCGACGGAGAGCGACGGAGACCCCCTTGGCTGTGATTGGTCCGTATTAAGAAGTCAGGGGCGGTGTTGCCGCTATAGGTTGCCGTGACCAACAAGACCAGGGGTGGGGAACGTCCGACCTGCGGGCCATATGCAGCCCGAAAAATAATTTGGTCCAGCCCGCCATGACATTGCAGTGCAGGCACCATATTATTAGGTGCATTATTCGTTGGCAGCAGCACTATTTTAATATGTGGAAGAGGACCGTAGAGGCGCTCAGCGTCGCGTTCTTGCAAATCAAGCCCCAATCATACGTTGTTGGTTTGGGCTAAACCCGGAATGTTTACAACGTCTGGCTCCGCGCCTGATTAACACTCGGATCGATAAGCAGTCTCTAAAATGGTAGCAGTATAAAAACATACGATCCCTTTCCGTAATCATAATAACCCCCCAGAAATGTTCACTGCACACCCAGTCAAAGCAGGCTGCCCTTCCAGCTAGCATCACAAACATCACCAAAGAGAAGCAGTTTTTACAATTCATATCAGCTAAACAGTAGCCTACATGTAAATCGGCATTTGAATTCAAATGTGACGAGAAATGGGCAGTGTAGTCGCTGAAACAGTGCTTATTTTATTGATGAAACGGTTCATTTCTAAATTCGCTCTGAGTTTTCGATAACCTAGAGCCAGCATCGCAGTGCAGCGCCACCTACTCTTCTGGCGGTGAATTGTTTTCAGCACCCACAGCCTACGGCAGGGGTGGGCAATATGTTTTTCCAGTGGGCCATACTGACTCCGTTAAAGTAAGTGAAGGGCCACACAATTGTAAATACAATTTAAACATGGAATATTTAGTGCAGAATTACTTTAAACTACCGATACATAGATTTGGTGGGATTGATTGTGTTATTCACTAGCCCTTTTTAAACAAATACATGATCATGAATATTACAATTAACAACTCTGCAACAATTAACTATGATTCAGTGAGACTGTTATATTTGTGTAACAGACCTGCATCACTCAATGAAGAAAATATTAGGCTTTTTATATGATTTTATTTATGGAGAAACACACAACTCCTTTAAATTACAACTGTGAGAAATTACTCACATTGCAAAAACAAAAAAAACATTGCATCCAGCTGTTGTAACTAAATTATTGCATTGAAATGCTCATCAGAAAAAAATAGACAGTGGTTTTTAATACTCACACTGTTTTAACAACTCTGGCAGTTATCTTGCTGCCGATTGATAGTGACACACATTGTCTCTGTATCCGTGAAGCTCCAAAAAGTCCGAATGGACCCGTGTATGTGTCCACTGTCTGTGTACATGTCCACAGCTTTGTGCACACGCGGACTAAGAGTTGTCAGTTAATGGGAACAATGCAGACGGTCACCTCCCTTTGCAAGATCATCAAAGTCTGGCGTCATGTGTGATGTTGCAATGCGCAACACAGAGGACAGATGTTCATCCGTCAGACGTGATCTGTAACGTGACTTGTTGTAGTTCATCACGGAAAATGTTTGTTCGCAGACATAGGTGGAGCCAAACAAAACGAGCATCATCCGTGCATGCCTGCGTAGGTTCGGGAACTGCGTTTCGTTCAGTGAGCCATAGAAGCTGTCCAGTGTGGAGGTGCTGAACTTCTCTTTCAGAGTCAGATCGCACTGGATGTCAATCAGTTCGAGTTGCACATCTGGGGGCGCTTTCTCGCTGTCGAATGAGAAGGGAGTGGACACCAGCTCCAGTTCTGGTTCAATCTTCTCAAAGTCAGAGAAACGGCGGTTGAACTCATTGTGGAGGTGTGTCAGAGTAGTGGAGTATCTGTCAGTGTGGCGCGGTGGCACATCCAGTGTAGCCAGCGTTGGGAAATGTGTGAAACACTTGTTGCTCATATGTCGAGAAAACAGGATCAGCTTGGCTTTGAACGCTGTCACGTGTGAATACAGCTCATGCACAAATGCGTTCTTCCCCTGTAACTTCACATTTAGGTCGTTTAGATGGCTCAGTACATCCACCCCAAATGCAAAGTCACACATCCAATCCAAGTCTTGCAACTCTGTAAACTCATCTGCTTTACCTACATTCCCCAGAAACGTCACAATCTCTCCTTTCAACTCCCACACACGATGCAGCACCTTTCCCAGGCTCAGCCAGCGAACACTGGAGTGGTACAGCACGTCCGTGTGCTCTGCTCCACTTTCCTCCAGCAGCTGAATAAACTGGCGGTGGTTGAGCCCTCGGGCCCGGATTAAGTTTACGAGTTTTACCACCGTTTTGGTGACATGATCCAGTTGCAACACATATTTACACAGGGATTCTTGGTGGATGATGCAGTGTAGGAAAATCAAATGTGAGTTGGGATTGTCATCTTTCACCCGGTCCTGTATCCTCCGCAAAAGTCCGACGTTTTTACCGGTGAGGTTCGGAGATCCATCAGTGGTCACGTTCAGTAATTTAGTCCATGGCAGGTTGTATCTCTCCAAACATCCTGACACGCATTCGTAGAGGTCACAGCCCCGCGTTGTCCCTCTCATCGATTCCATGGCAAGAAATTCCTCCACGATTTCAAACTCATCAGTGATCCCTCTTATGAAAATAAGTAGCTGGGCGGTGTCTTTGATATCGGTGCTCTCATCCAGAGCTATGGAAAAATAGGTGAAGTCGGCTGCTCTCTTTAGCAGTTTATCAGACAAGTCTTTATCAATCACTTCCACACGCCTGGTAACGGTCCGACGAGACAGACTGATTTTTTCAAACTGACTTTTATTGTCAGGGCACAGGATGCTAGCAGTCTCAACCATACAGTCTTTCACAAACTCGCCCTCTGAGAACGACCTGCTGTGTTTGGCTAGCTTATGAGCCAGCATGTAGCTTACTTTTGTGACTGTCTCTTGTATGGCCGTCTGCTTCACAAAAGTATTCTGACGGGCGGTTAAATCGGAGGACAATTTCAGGGCCTTTTGTTCTCTCTCCTGCGACGATAGGTTGGTGGCATAGTTGGCATGCTTGGTCGAAAAATGTCTCTTAATATTATATTCTTTGAAAACAGAAATTGCATTTTGGCATATTAGGCATACAGCCTTTGAACCCACATGAGTAACAAAATATTTAGAAGTCCACTCGGTGTTAAAAACACGACATTCCGAATCAACTTTCCTCTTTTTCACAGCACTCATCCTGATGATCATCAAACTGTCTATGCAAGAGTCAAGGAAGCGCATTTTCACCCATTCCAAATTAAAATAGCGCCCTCTGTTGCAATCAGATCGTATAGCAGTTCAAACTCATAAGCCTCTATAATGCGGGATTTTTTTTTCCTTCTTCTTCTTCTTCTTCTTCTTCTTTTCTCCGTGGATGTCGCGGGCCAGACTGAGACAGCCCACGGGCCAGGTCTGGCCCGCGGGCCGTAAAATGCCCATGTGTGGCCTACGGAGAACTATAAACGAAGTCTATCCATGTGTATCCGTGCGTATCCGTGAGCCCGCCCACCCGAAAACGGAGACGCAGAAGCATATTGAGGCCTTTAGATGAGCAATATAGCTCTGCCCTTTAAGGATGGTAGAAATGCTAGTTAAGAAACCTTGTTAATCTATGCACTTTTCAAGTACCTTGTCAGTTTTGATACACAAAAGGTTGGCGCTTTGGTTTTATCTTTCAATGTTATTTTTTGTATTTGTTAGAATGTGCATAACAGGTATAAGGCCATGTTATTGGGGCCTGGTTGTCAAATGTTTGTCATACACAGTGAACAGGTGTATTAAAGAATAGTCTGATTTTAAATACATTTCTTTGACACTATCTCCACGAATTTACATATTTATAACAGTATTATGCCATGTGAAATCTATAATGCAGTTGAACAATTAATGCTGTGGGGAGAGAACTGCTCTTCTATGCACATCTTCTGGTGATGTTAATTACTTCCATTACACAGTCTTGGAATGGCCCATAGTGCTCATGTAAAGTGTAGTTGAACAGAGCTGACAGATCAGATGGTGGATCTCTGTCTCAGCCCTATTCTTGTCTTCATCAGACTGGAAAGGGTCAGTGCCAAACACTGAAACGGTTGTCAACCTATGTCCCATTTCCTGTCTGTAAAGTTCAGCAGCATCTGTGGCTTCTGGCAGAAGTCCCTCTGCGATTTTCTTTATGCAACCGTCTTGGGCCAGATGGCTGGGAATACCTTTGCCTGAGGAAAAAAAAAGAAGATAATTATTTCAGACAAGAAATGGTGTGTTCAACACACTGCAGATACACTGAATTAGGCTAGAAAAGTATTTGGTGAATCAGTGTTCTCCCACTGGGTCAGTGTTACAGGAACCTCTGGTTAAGCAACAACACAGACTAAACCTTGCAGCTAACCTGCACAGTTCAGCAGCATAAGTTGCCATAGGAACTGAGCTTGAATTAAATTCAACTGGCTTTATGGAAATCAACTGGAAATGAGAATAATAGACATAAACATGGCTTATTTAGTACACTTGCTTTATGGAACAGGCCTCTGTATAACAAGGCACTTGTGTTGATCCACACAATCTACTCATTAGTGGCAATGTGGTCAAATGCATTCTTGTGGGGAAAGTCAAGACAAGAGGGTGTAATGAATTGCATACCTAGAATACTGTGGTTATTCCATGCATCCACAAATCTCTGCACTCCAATTTGGCTGATTTGACATGTAAGATTGGATACACAGTATTTTTTCAACCCATCTTCCATGTCCAAAGACTCCTGGTCAACCATCTGGATGAGTGCAGTCTTGATTGGATAATTCACACGGTTATTTACTTCTGGCCATATTCTCTCGACTGTGTGGTTCTGTTGAGAGAATAAGTATTACCAGGACCAGTGTTGTGCTAGTTACTGAAAAATAGTAACTAGTTACAGTTACTAGTTACTTTGTAAAAAAGTAACTCAGTTAGTAACTCAGTTACTTAAACCAAAAAGTAATGCGTTACTGAGAAAGTAACTTTTTAGTTACTGTACAACGTTTTTCCAATGTCCCCATTAAATAAAGGTTGATTGATTGAGTTCCCCTCTAGCCGTCATTTCAGTTCTGTACTGATACTGAGTAATACAGACTGTTGATTAAAACAACTGTTTCAATTCATTTGCATCCATATCACTGGATCTAATCATCCAAGCAATATGATCCGTTGTGCACCAACACAAACCTTGACACAAACACCTAAGTATTTTTTCAATGCCTATTTATTTCAGTCAGGCCATAAAGTCTTCCATAGGCTATAAACTGCAAGCCTATCTTTCTTATTTGGTATTCAAAAACAAACTGCAAAAAATTAAAGTGGCTTAAAAGCAAATACAGACATTCTGATCTAAATTATTATTCAGAATCAAGTTGGACAAATTAATGTGTCTTCACTCAGCACCTGAGAACTATCACTTGAGACAATGAAATATGATAATGATGCATAACACCACCAGCTGCTCAAAATCAAACCTGAACAAGGGTCAACATACAGTATCCATGAAACAGGTGAGAGAGAATGCCAGTTATAAAGTTTCATGACAGCATTTTATGCCAACTAACAGAGTGAGCTGATAGATCATTATTCAAAAAGTGCAAAGAATGAGCTCACTTATTTAAAATAACAAGTGCTTACAACAAGTGCAAGAGTGCTTATTTGCAGAGATCTGAATGATTGTGGAGAGTTAGCGCTGAAACCAGTGGTTATACCTCATGAGAAGCAGCTTCTCAAACCTTTTGTCTTTGAGCTTGTTTCTCTTGGGACACAGTACCAGACTTCCCAAACTGAACAGCCTTTCGACGGGAGCGCTAGACGGAGTAGCAGCATTTTTCTTCAGAGAGACTTCCTTTATTGTGGGAAATTGTTGGAGTACATCCATCTCTGTTTCGGCTGTTCTCAAGTAGGATATTATCTCCGATTCGACAGAACTAAAGGTGTCATCGTCCTCCTCAAAGTTAAAAAAGTGGAACAGTGGAAGTCAGTAAGAGGAATTTCAGTTATCCTTGCCACAGCATCATGAAAAGAGTTCCACCTTGTTGTGCATGGTACCAAGAGCTTTTTGGAGAACACTTCCCCCACCGTCTCGGAGGCCATGGTTGACCTACTGGCCTTGTTCCACAGTGCAGTGCACTTTGCTGTAGCACTTCGGTAGATTCCTTTGATCGCAGGATTTGAAGTGAACCATTTTTCAAGATCAGAGCATGAGACCAAATTCATAGTATGGGAGGCACACCTGAGATGTGGTGGCAGAACAATACCGTACTCTGTGGCAGCATCAAGTACATCATTAACATCTGTGAAGGTGACCTCATTATCATCATCATCACCACTATCATCACTATCATCATCAGGGGGCTGATACATTTTAAATGCTTTTACAAAATTTGAACCGTTGTCAGTAACAGTGGCTTTGACCTTTGCTGACAATCCATACAGAGAATGAATATGGTCTATCTCACTAGCAACAACATCATAAGTGTGACTACCTTTAACCCGTTTACAAGCCAAAGCTGCTTTCTCATGTTTCAAAGTAGTTCGGTTTATCCAATGAGCTGTGACACCTAAGTAGCTCCTGTTATGGATGGACCAAATGTCTGCTGTAGTTGAGATGTAGTGTAGCTCCTCATATGCTTTCTTGAGCTCGTGTTCCATTTTTGAATACTCTCTCTCTAGGTAGTTGGAGAAGGTTTTCCTTCCCATCTGCCGTATGCCACCTGTTAAACCAATAATTTAAACATATTAGGTGGATCACAGTCAAAGTAATATTGCTATACAGAATAGACTCTTTTATTTTGGCTGAAAATGATGCCTTGTATCTCATTCTGAGCTGTTACGTTTTTACATTTAGATCAAACCTAACTGACATCTTTAAGAAATAATAACCTAAGGATATTCTGGTAATGGAAAGAAAGACAGTCACAGAACAAAACAAAAACTATGTTGGGCGCATTAGTGGGACATGTGCCTGCTTTAGAGAATAAAGTCTATTTAAGTGTTTGTTTATGCAGGAGAGTAGCATAAAGGAAAGGAAAGGAAAAAGTAACGGCGTTACGTAACGGCGTTACTAATAACGCGTTACTACCCAACACTGACCAGGACACAGAACACATCGAATAGATCAGAGGGTATCCAGTGTAGGTTCAGGCAGAAAGACTCAGTTTAGTGTGTAGCACACAACATCCAAAGCAGACAGCAGCGATACACATTCTCCCTAGGTAGAAAAGAAAACAGAACCAAAAAATAGCACGTCCTGACAGAGTAGGAGTGTCAGACTGCATGATATGACTGATTCAGAGTGATAGTGCTAGTCTCAGCATTTCTTGCATTAACCAGCTTCGCAAATTACATTTGCTTATATTGGTCACAACAAATGTCAGCAACACAACTGTCCTGTTTGGTATTATTTTCAGCATTGGGAAAATTACAAAACTTACAGATGGAAATAATAATCATTCAAGTTGGATCACCTTGGTTGAAGTTGTCTGTAAGGCAACCTCTGTTGGTTGTGTCTGTGTTCTGCCAAGATGTCTTGCATGAAGAGTGTTAGGTAGAATTCTCTACCATGATCAACTCTCACCTGGTCCCACATGCCATGGCAAAGTACAGCACTTCTGGGATGGTGATAACCACAAAGACACTAATCTGCAACTTGGTGGAGATGCAGTTATTTACAACTTTTGTTTTTTACAACTGATAATATCTAAAACATTGTCTAAAACTACAATAAACCAGATGCCTGTACATGACAGTGGGGTGTCAGAGAAATGATTAGCCTAGGCTATTTTACGGAATAACAAATACAAATGAGCACACCCAATAATAATAAAACGTAATATCTGGCTTACTTGTAAACCTCTTCATAAATTGTCAAATTATTCTTTATGGGCATGGTGGAATGTCCAACTACTTTTTTACTAAACCCATCAACCGCCAAAACATGGGTCACACCAAACATGCAGAGCTTTTCATTTTGGTCCATGTGTAATTTGTGTCCCACATATTCTGCATGGTAAGGGACCGGATTCAAGTTTCGTGCACCCTAAATGGAACAAAGAGAATAAAAAAAAATGTATGTAGGTCTAAAAAGAAAATCACTGCTAGACATCTAGCAGTGGCTAAAGATCTATCCCCCTATCCTGGTCTTCACACGCATGCATCTCCCTTCATGAATTTATTTCTATAGTAAAGTATTTTATGCCTGCCGTATTAATATACATTTCAACTTGCCAAGTGTTAAGTTAATTGCCATGTTTAAATATGATGTTAGACATAGATAGGACATCAGCCTACCTGGACTCGAGCCTGGTGATAAGGTTTATGAATCTGTGCCAAGATTCTTCCCACTCGAACCTCCGATGCATGCACACCTTGTGATGCCAGATAGCCGGTCATCATTTTTCTACCGTAGGTTGGTCCAGTCTGTAAGGAAGAAAAATGTTGCCTGGTCAAATAATTGTCCAACTTATCTCAACTGAGTGAGAACACTTATGAGTAGGCTACCCTTGCCTTTGAGTGTTCGGATGTAAAAGTTGTGAAATTGCCTGCATTATCAAACAGTGGAGATCTCTCATTAATTTAAGAAGTAACAAGCACTGCACAGCCAGCATGAGGCTTGAAAACATTTGTAGGCCTACCGTTCTCATTAGTCATTAAAGAACTGACAGGTGTAAAATCGTAAACTTACCTCAATTATAGCCTTTGAAATCGCCATCTCTGCTTCCTCATCTGAGATGTGTCTTGTTGTTAGCTCCCTTTCTGCGCGAAATCTGCGTAGACTTCGCTCTGAAAATCCCCTTTGCATGCCTAGTTCTGCTAAATGATTTGACACATCTCTGTCAGTGCATCCATCTTGATACATGCCTAATATAATATTTTCGTACTGTACTAAATTATTAGCCATGTTGACAGATTAGTACTCGTAGGTACAGTAACTGATTTATTTCCTGTGCGCAACTGCGCGGGAAATCTGGAATAGAGGGTCCGTGTACCTGGTGGGTCCGTGTACGTTGTGGTTTTCGTATTTTGCAACCCATGTTGATAAACGCAAAATAAGGCTGTAATATCGTTTAGGAATAGCCTACAGTTTATGAATTCAAACCCAAAATTAAGTCTAACAACTTTTATTTCGTTCTTTTCAACAAAAGAATAATAACCCATATAACAAAATGTTAACGAGCCATTAATCGTTTCATTATGCTTGGTTTTCGTTATTTTGTATTGTTTTGGAATAGGCCTACTTGAAAGATACAAAAACGAATAGCCACTTACGCGGACCGTAGAGTTTAATGGGGCAAACTGTTAAAAGGAAGTGTAGAGCCTTAAGCCAACCTTCAGGCTACACAGCTCTTACTTTGAAATACGTTTAATGATGGCCCCCTCCTTTCACCCCCCTTACGTATTACATGTCTCCCCTTTGCTGATTTTGTGGGGAATTGGGGAACGAAAACACTTGTAGGTGTGTCTCGCGAATTTCCAAGCGTCCATTGGTAGCGCATGGCTCAAATATTTGCTTTGCCGATTGCAAAATGTGATGGAAAAACGATTGGCCACAATATACCCTGACCCTACAGGCTAGAGGCAATTCTAGGTTTTAAAACATGTTCAAAATGAATACTGGATCTGCAAAAGCACCCCCTGCACCTGTTGTCAAATCATCTATGCTACAGGCTGTGCAGTTGGCTACTCTTACAGCTCTCAATAAAGACATTTTAAAATATGAAACATGTAGCCTTGCGACTTTATGTCACTCAATAAGGTTTGAAAAAATAAGTCAGTGACGGCGGCGACATAGCTACTTAGTAGGTGTGTTGGTTGGCGACGACGTGTGTCTCACACGGCTGTGTGGCGACGTGCTTATCTCCGACGTACTTAGGAGACGTAAGTATTTTTTATACTTTCGAGCATGCGTCGCCGCAACGTTTCCGCCGGTAGGCGTTCCTTACATGCCTTCGTCGCCACTAGTCTCTCGTTTGCAGTCCCATTCACTTCCATTCAAAAAATCCACACAGTCAGGCGGTGACGTATGGTTAGGCTGCTCCTTCTCCTGGTAAGCCTAAGAATGTCCATTTCCACTCGCCAAAGATACGGACATATGAATTTCGACACCTGTGGATCGAAGAATACCAGTGGTCATAGGTGCCATCACCAGCGTATGAGTAGTATTGCCAAACCTTTTCGCCAGCGCAAGGCGCAACGTGTAGCCTATTGAAAAGTCTAATGTTTTCGTATCGCTTCAGATTCCTCACTACATAAAATGTGGTCGTCATTACAGTTGACTTAAGTGTTCTAGATTAAATAAACCTCATTTGGTCTGCAAAAAAGTAGTATTGTCAGGCAAATGAGGCAATACTTGTTTCAAAAGTAGTATTGCCATGGCAATACTAGCAATACTGACGGCAGCGGCAATGGTTGAGCTAAGGTACCAAGACGGAGCAATGCACGGAGCAATGTGTGTTTTGTAAATAATGTTGGCCTTCACAAGACTGTCCAAATTTGTAACAGCGTCAAAACAATTAAAACACGAAACATTGAAGCTTCACATTGATGATATGAAGCACCCGAATTGTAGAGACAGGTCGGGCCTACATATCCCGTAACGCAGCAGCACCCCGACTGCATTTCAGCTTTATTTTCCCTTAAGTGTTCAGGAGTCTGCACACTTACATATTGTGTGCGGTTTGTTAGAAAGTCCAGTATCCAGTTGTTAGGTATTTAACTACCACCTAACTCAGATTTATTTCAAATATCTTAGTTCAGGTCGGTCAGGCCAACTCATTCTGCTTCCCGGATTTCCTGGCGCCATTTCTTAGCAAAACATAGTCCTACATAGTCTATTTACTTCACCCATCCTTCTGCTCCTGATACGTCACAGATCACGGGTCTCAGTAAATATGACGCCCTACTCGCTGCACTGGATTTCCACCAGGTCTTAGCTGATAGGGACCAGAGTGCACCTTTAACGACTACACTATGGAGTTTTAAAAATCTATTTGGAACACAAAAGTCGACTATATATATATATATATATATAATTTTATTCTTACCTTGTCCAT